>JACEVL010000830.1:32500-67500 GCA_020284085.1 Aporrectodea caliginosa | reverse complement strand
CTTATTTACAAAATCAGTTGAGAACGTTAAGGTGAACTTTTTAGAATTTAGTTGAAAAATAGTTATAGTTTAACTAAAAGAATTCGTTAGTACCCAGACAACGTAAAACATATTCAACGAAACTCTTCTGTAAAAGTCAGAATTTGTATTTTTGAACTTTCAGAACAACAATCCATTTAATTCTCAGTTAATCAAAAGAACGTTACTCTACAGACATTTCATAAAATTTTGAAAAAAAAATGCTGGTTTCCTCAGTTGGGCCATTGCAAACTATATGTTTCAAATTTTAAAAAGTCTTACCGAGCCAGAATTCGCCATTTCGATTTCCAAATCCTTGTTTATAATCTGCCCACGTTCTGTTAAAATTGACGCTGCCGTCTTTGCGTCTCTGAAAAACCTGTAGACAGTTGACGATATGCTACATAGTGTTCCTAACTGCTTCACACTTGAAATAAGTCACACAAGCAAGAACAGAAACTTTTATTTCTGCCAAGATATGCTTTGCTACATGCAGTTCCAGCAAGAAAAAGGTTAAAAGGTTGAATTCCTCAACGAAATTAAAAACAAAACCTTCATTTATTTATTTTTGAGAAATTGTCTAACGTGCAAATCTAGACGACTGACTTCTACAGTGCCCTTAAAATAGTGCCTAAAGCATCAATCGATTGTCGCTTAGCTCTAAATTGGAGCTTTAGAAATTTTGAATTTACACCTAAGATTACTAAATCATAGTCAAAATCATAATCCGTCTGAGAAGTCCTGTCGAAAGCCGATTTTTCAGAAAAATCAGACTCAAGCTGCGGTGGATAACCATTCTGAAACAAATGCGTCTGAAGTTTAGCTCTAAGTAGCATCAGATAACTGAAATAACATACAAGATTGGGTAATGAATTCCAAAGGTTTGGACCAGCCATCGACAATGTCCGAGGGCCCAACACTGTTTTCGTGCAATGCACAGCAACGGTCAAAATATCCGTTGTTCGAGAACAATTAAGAGAGGACTCTCAAATGACTGGAAAATGTCCGAACTAGTCAGCCAAAAAAATTATAATGTTGCGAGCTAGGCCTATATGTAAGTGAACCGAGTGAATTAGCATAAAGTGGCAAGGCGCTGATTTCGGAAGTTTAGGATAGCACTGAGGTTCTCAAATGATTTCAGGGTGGAAATAGGTGTTGAGAGGCGAAACACTTTCCGGTGATTTTGAAAGCAAAGCAACTCCACCACCAAGTGTATTGGCAAGCGCATCAAATTCACACTTTACATCCTGATGCATGAATGTCTAACATCTGCGCTCTACGCTGCCTCGCAGACAACAGGTGTCCGCTATTGGACGATCATAATACATCGCGGCTGCGATCATCAAAGTCTTTTGATATATTTGTGCCAGTAACTAACCTAAAACTGGTGATCGGACATTTCGGATAGCTAGTCCACGTGCTTGGAACAGTCTTTATGCACCTATTCAATAGGTCAATGGCTTTTCTGTTTTCAAACAGCAGCTAAAATGTACTTGTTACGTAACTCGGAAAATTGCATTTGTGCTGATACCGGAGAGTTTTTTAAAGCATCCTATATAATATTATGTAGATTGTAGAAGAAGCCTGCTACCGAAGATGCTATCTATGCACATTGTCGTAATTACAATTATAATTACAATCCTGAGCCAAGTTTCATTGAGAGTGCTAATATCTTTTGCGCATAAAATTATCATCGGCCATGTCGGTCGCTGAACGACCTATCCGTCATTTCGACGGATTATTTCGTCTAAACGCAGAATGTTCTCAGTAACTTCGCCCTAGGCGCCCTTGTAACGGCATGGCCGTGTTACGGCGCCATATAAATTGTCGTAATTATTATTATTAACTTCGGATATGTTGGAGTTTCGCGTGTTACGTTTGTGTGCCGGACATATTCGTCGGTTTCACTAAGGATTTTGTTCGTTTGAGGGTATAATACGTTCGCAAGTCGTCTTGTCGCCATGTGACTGCATCAGGCCCATTCTTATGATGTACGGCGACACTAGTCTTGTAGAATGTCTGCACTGACTAATGTAGATTAGACCAACGAGTCATAATAGCGGAGTACGTTACCTTCATATAAACAGCAGCATTTTCCGGAAAGTTTATCATGATGAGGAATTGAGGATCCACCTAAACCGTCCGTTAAGCAGAAACGCGTCTGCTTGACATGTATTGTATTGTATTGTATTTGATCATTTGTAAAGCGCTTCTCATAGCATAAGCCTTTCAGAAGCGCTCCCAGTGCGAGGTACCTGAGGAAAAAAGGAAGGTTTTAAGGCGAGAAGAAAGAGGTAGAGAAGCTACCAGAGAGGATTGTAGAGCGTAGAGAAGTAGGAAGTTGATTCCATAGAGAGGGACTTATGCACACAAAGGACCTGGATTGAGCCATTGTGGTCCTGACACAAAAAGGTCAAGCCGGTCAGAGGATCTGAGAGGACGCTTTGACGTGGCAGAGAGGGGTGGAGAATTTGGTGACAAAAAGTTTGGAGTAAGACCCAGTTGAGATTCGAGCATGAGAATGAGAACTTTGAATTGATGCGCACAGAGAGAGGAAGCCAATGAAGTTGTTCAGCCATAAATGTAGAGATGTGAGAGAATCGAGGGAGGCGAGCTATAAGTCTGGCAGCAGCATTCAGTACAGACTGAAGAGGAGATAGACGAACCCTGGGTAAGCCAACAAGGAGAGAATTACAATAGTCAATTCGAGAACAGACAAAAGCATGGACAATTGAGGTGAAAGTAGAGGATGAAACAGATCTGCGAATAGCTCTAAGACGCCTAAGTTGGAAGTAAGAAGAGCGGGTAAGCTTGGATATGTGTTCAGTGAAGGTCTAGGGTGACACCCAAGTCACGGACACTAGATGAGAATGTGAAATGCGGAAACTTTTCAGAGAGCAAGGTATAGTCGAGTTTCAGGAGTTACTGTGGTGTACCAAACCAAAAAGTTGGGTTTTGGAAGAATTTAAAGAGAGGTGATTAAAGGACATCCACAGATGGAGATCCTGGGAAAGAGCGTCAATGTGAGTAGCAAGAAGGAGTTGAGCAGAAGGGGGCCCACAGACATATGAATGCACTGTCATAAAATTATCTAATGTTGTCTGTTGAGGCTCTCGTGTCTGGCCTGTTACTGAATAGTCTTCACTTTAAGAGGTTTATAATAAATTTGGTGCGTAATATAGTTAAATATTAAATTATTATAGGTGAAACACAAACCAGGAATGTACTATTGGTAGTCTCCATGTCGCAAAATGCATTAGTACAAACTCGATCGGGTTGATGTCCAACGCAAACCTCGTAGACGCCATTTACAGTGTAACCACGTGCTTTAATGTCAGAACAATCTCTCACTGGAGATACAGGACCGCAGATATCTAGAATAGCACAGAAATAACACATTCATTAATCCGGATATTTATATTAATTGTTTAGAAACCGCAATCCTGACAACAATGTTATCTGAGTCTACGATGCGTCCCTAGCTGCATGGCCACTTGTTGACATCGATGGCACAGTGCAGACTATAGTCATAGCCTCATAGGTCCTATTATCGTGGCTAGTTGACACAAAAATAAGACAAAGATATATACTTTATGTTTAATTTAGTATTGGTTTATGGAGTTATACCCTTTTTCTCGACGATTAACCTAGCCGCAGCGTCTAAAATGGATTCCAAAAATAGGCCTATCCAGCTCAAATGAACCCGAGGGTTAAAGAAGCTCAAGCACTGACCCATGGGACAGATAATACTCTGTTCTAAATTCTGCGGCGGGACTAATAGCTCGACTTTCTCGCTCATCTCACATATCTGCTTTCATGTTTCACCACCTTCATCGGCTACTTCTCTTCGCCCGTTACGCTCATTAAACCGGCATGATCTCTTTGCCCGCGAGCGAGAACTGCTATGGCTAAAACGCGAGCCTTTGCCTTCATTGCACTATGGAACCAGCTTCCTCCTTTGACACGTTCCTGTTTATTAACTGGTGAGCCAAGTGCCTCTTTTCGTTGTCTGAAGACCTCTTTCTTTTCTCTGGGTCTTTCGCACTGGGAGCGCCTCTGATTTGTGTGCACTGCGAGAGGCGCTATATAAATTGATAGATACAATACAATACAATACAATAATAAAATGTAGCAAAAACTTATATTATGTTGCAATGAGGGATAAAATATGAGTTGTTAAAGAAAATTATTCTTGTAGCAGCATAAAATTGTAGGACATCGTAGCCCATTGGTTGTAACGTGAAAACTACAGGTTCGAGCCTCGGCTTCCGTGTATGTTATTTCGAGGAAGTCTTTCACTCAGCGATATCGATTGATTACTGGCCATTAGACATTGGCTACTAAAAAAGTGAATAATTATTATAAATAATAATAAACTCTGATATTTCTAAATAAGTTTTAAAGAAAAGTTTGCGAAAATCACAAATGTTCAGTTTTGCCACTAAAATGGCTCCGTTTTGACTTTGATCATGCAGCTGTGTCCCAGTTTGCCATCTGTTCAGCGTATTTGAGTTAAGAATCTGCAAGTGTTAGAAAGGCAATATTACAGAAAAATAGGACATTCGATAGATCAGTAACCTCAATATTTTTGAACTCATGATGCATCGTCTCTTCCCTGAGGCCTGAAAACCTGCTAAGACATGTCCACGACTTTTCCATGTACTAGTTGCCTAGTTTGCTTCCCAGTGTCTTGTTACAACGCCAGAAATACATCTGACAAAATAGGCCTGCATTTAAATAATACAGCGCCAAACGTTTTTAGTGCATAAACGCTAAAACAAGACACTTCTTGAAAATACCCTCCGGTAAACAAGCGAAAAAATTCAATGTTAATTATTGGCTACACCTTGCTAAAAATGACACTTTTTATTTTACAAAGTCTTAGGGGACGCAAAATCTGGCGGCGGACAAACTTTGACCAGGCATAAGAAGTTTGAGATCACTAATATGCAGTGTGCAAATGGTTGTCAAAGGGAAATTCGATGGGACATGATAGATCAGTAGGCCTAGTTAATGTTTATGTTTTTCACAGTAGATTTGCACAGTAGAAACAACCGAACTGAATATTGACTCTAAGTCCTTGCGTTCATTATCATATACTACGATACTAGTAATTACTTAGGTGACCATTATATCTAACGGGACTGTTGTCCCTTCGGGGTCCCCTTTTGTTGCTAATGATGAAAAATAATCATGCTACTATTGTGTTGTGATGCTAACAATGGCAAATAATCATGTTACTCTGTTTCGCTACACAGTGGCTTCAACAAAACGAATTGATTGACTGAATAATAATAATAATAATGTGCCTCCCATTACTTGAGAAACCTTTCACTTTACCATTAACAAGTTTCCACGATGTTTGAGTTTGGTTCTTGATGTCTATCTGATAGTTCTGGAGACGTCGATCAACCGCCTGAAGACTCATATTAACAGTGCCATGCTGACTTTTCATTTCTTGAAACGATTCATTAAGAAACGCATGAATATTTGTAACTTGCTTGATGTAGACATTGTTTTCCTGGGAACGTCGATCAACCTCTTGGAGACTGTTGATGACGGTATCATGCTGAGTTTTCGTTTGTTGAACGGATTCATTAAAAAGCTCACGAATACTTTGAACTTGCTTGATGCAGATATCGTGCCCCAGAAGACGTCGGCCAACCGACAGAAGACTCATATTAACAGTGTTATGTTGAGTTCTCATTTCTTGAAACGATGCATTAAGAAGTGCATGAATACTTTGACCTTGCTTGATGTTGATATCATGCTCCTGGGAACGTCGTCGGTCAAACACGTCTTCTAGATTTCTCATGACGGTGTCTTGAAGCGATGCATTAAGAAGCTCGTGAATACATTGAACTTGTTTGTTTAGCTGATCAAATAGGTCAACCCTCAGCTGTTGTATCTCAGCAACGAGGCTGCTCAATGGGTCTACATTGTCGCAGCCCTGTACAGTGCACTGTCCTTTAACTGGAAAGATTTTTTCATGCGTTATCAATATCACTACAAATGTTGCAAAATAATATGCCATACTGCATGTAAAGCCCATGACTACGCTATATGCAGGATATGCGCTGAAGACTCGACTGACCTGCACGGCAACCGTCTGCTACGCTTTATCAGCTTATGCATCAATCTAAACATAATTATATTGATATGGACGAGTCCTTCTGACACACGATAGACTCTTGCTGCGCTCTAGTTTCAACTCCCGCATTAAGATGAAGTTACATATTGATTGTTTTGCTGGTCCATATGGACGATCAACAACCATTTGCTGTAGGATATGCGTGTCTGGATTGTCTGCTTGTATATACGGTTGCATGTATGTATGTATGTATGTATGCATGTATGTATTCATGCATATAATTATGTTTGCATATATGTTTGTATGGTATAGATATGCTAGTATCTCTGAATGCTTGCAACAGTAGCAGCCAAAAACTGTTTATGCACAATGAAAGTTAGTAAGTAAGTTAATTAGTAATTTCTATTGCTCAGCTATTCAATTCACAAGTCAACATTCGAGTCCGCTCAAAAACTAAACCGCAATCACCTTTTTACCCACGATTGCTACGTTATGAGGCGCCGAAAACGAAATTTTTTTAGTTTTCTTCAAAATATCCTTGAAAATTTGACACATGTCTTTCGCAATTGACTGAATGGCGTTGGGAGCGCCACTGAATCGCTGATTGGTGCTTTTAGAAATATTCGATTACATTTACAATTGCAATTTAATGTGTTTGGCTAGTTGCAGTTCGTTGTAGTACTTTTATATCAATGCTAACATAAGCTAATGCAGTAATAGATTTATTTTAGCCATTTCGTTTTCAGCTGTTCTAGACAACACTGCATGTACATAGTGGAAAAGACACAAGCCCTTTATTGCCCAGCAAAATTGCAGAATAATCAAATACTGGTTGCTGAGGAATTTAATGACATGAATATTCAGAAACTCTTTATTCGAATTTTTCACTCTATACCAATGAAAGAATCAAACGCACATAACTTCAGTTAGAAAAACGATATTTTCATTTGTAAAAAGTATTTTGAAGCAGATTAATTGTAGAAAATGACTGAATAATAAGGTCAGAAACCGACATGTGACGGGTTTTGACCCCTGGCGTCACATTTGTTTATCTTTGTTTATCTCAAGTTTTGTTTCATGTTTCTTATTCCAATCAGCATCCACTTAACAATCTTAGGCCTACAAGTCATGTTTCTATTAAATTCAAGGCATCGATGCGACAACAAGAAGAGTGGTGTCCCGTCACATTTAATATTTTAACGAGGAACTAGTCACCTTCAGCTTCTTCGATGACAAAGTCAATGCTGAAGTACAGTCGAAATGGTGCAGCCAGTAAGAACAAAGTCTCCTACTGCCTTTCAGCCAAAATGTATGCAACATAGTGAGCAGAACATTGTATTTATGCAACAACTCAGAGCTAGGGTGGTCCAAAAACATAAAAGTCAAGCTAGAGGCCAGGACACCCCCTACACTTTTTACACTTGTCATTTGTATTATTCTGGCAAAATTTCAGCTTCCTACACAAACTGGAAGATGGTGCTCAATGACATAAACTTACACCATTGTAATCGTTGTGTAAAAGCAAAATAAATGTGTTACAAATTGTGATTATCTTGGTAACTTTCTTGTGGAATTATGCAGTTATGTTCTCTTACTAGCGTTTATATTTATGACTCAATGCACAGTTCTTATTATAGATCTTGCTATCTACTTCCTGTTCATTAACCGATATTTTGTTTAAATTTATTTTCATTGATATTTGTAAATTGTACAAAAGTACTGTTTATGCAACACGCAATTCCAGACTTCCAGAATATTCCAGAATATCTTTGATTGCATTTCAACTGCATTCTGCAGCATTTCATACATTGATAAATACATAAAAACATATATATGCATATATACATAAATACATATATAATATGCATACATACATGCATACGTTCATAGAAAGTTAAAAATGAACATTGAACATGCTGATTCCGTAATAGGCGAATCAATACTTGATTTTCTCTTGGTGGTTAACAGGGTAGGTAAAATGCTTTCTGAGATTTCTTAAATCAACGACTTAGACCGCCTGCCAGTGTTGCTTTCTGGAGGCGATAAGGATAACCTGTTAGAAATTCTAAAGTTGGCCTTTGGAAAAGGACTTAATGAAGCCAAGGCTATTAATTATCTGCAGGAGGCATTGCAGTTGACTAAAAAAAGTTCAAGTCATGAGCTTTGACAGTACTTCTGTGAACACTGGTCGCTTGAATTGAGCATGTGTTCTTCTGGAAAATATGATTGGTCGAGAGCTCCTGTGATTGGCTTGCTGTCACAATATCATGGAAGCGATCTTAGCCAAGGTCTTCACTTTTGTGCCTTTAAGTTACCTACACATAGCCTAACCTACCAATATTCAAGAGTATTAAGGCTACTTTGGAAATGTGGCATATGATAAAATTGCACAGACTGGAGCCAAATGCTGAAACAGAAAATCTCCGTGAATCCACCATCACCTTCCTCAGCAATATGGCTGGTAGGAAATTTCAGAAGATGAAGATGAAGATTGTGCAGATTGTCCAATGAGTCCAGTGAACGGATTGTGAGAGGCAGGGCGAACAGACTTGATGAGGGAGCAAGTCTCATAGATTTTGCTACAAAGAGCAAAGCTACTCCAGTCACTGCAGTAGGTGTTTCATTTCTCCCCCTCCTCCAGACGAGTGGAGTGAGAACGCAGACTATCAACATTGAACGTGGAAACAATGGCTTAGAGCACTGCCGAACACGCTGTCAAGATCTTTGAAGAATTGAACAGCCTCCTCCAGATGATGAGCAAAGTTGTTGCCTCGACAACTTGCAGTTTCACCTGCAACTTTTTGAGGCAAACAAAATGGCTGATCCCACTGATACTACGAAGAATTCTTCAATAGATGCAGTGCTGAAGAAATGAAGTTCTGCGACATATACTAGCAGAATTCCTAGCAGGTTATCCTTGTCACCTCCAGAAACCAGCACTGGCAGGCGGTTTAGGTCGTTGATTTTAAAAAGCGATATAGTGTATACTTCTTGGGTTATCATTTGAGAGTTATTGATTGTTTATATTTCCTTGCAACAAATAATATTGCTAACATGACATTACTACTGTTTGTGTACATTGGTAAATTAATAATCATAATCATAATTTAAGATTTCAAGACGTTATGCGTATTTTCTAACCTATTCGCTCTATATGGTAAAGGGGAAGGGTCTGTGAGCACCGTCTTCCAGTTGGAGAAGGAAGCTGAAATTTCGCCAGAATGATACGATTAACAGGTGTAAAAAACTGAGAGATGTCTTGAACTCTAGCTTGAACTTCATTTTTTACGATGTGACCATGGACCAGAGCACAGGATTAGGCACAATGGTTAAACGCCATAACATAAACGTCTATTTTTATTTATTTATTTATTTGTTTATTGCGTTAGAGAACTAAACAGAACACCAATGCTAACTGTTACAAAAACAGAGCAATCAATGCACAACATATATAGAGTAATCACTGCGCAACAGGAGGCCAGTAAAAGCTAACAGCCTATATCACCCGGGTCCCTAGAGCCAGATTCATATTTCGGTCAACGTCAAATGTCACACAGATCTAAACTTATCACTTGTGCGCAAAAACTCATGGTAGTAGACACGGCCTTGGTTAGCCAAGAAGTAGATTAGGCTCCTTTATAATAATTGGCTTCGTCTTCATAAGCTTGATTTCTATTTAATGACGAAATACAGAGGCTTGAAAATTGAACCGCATGGGGGCGACACAGTAACTGTAGATGAGTTGATGCAGATCAGATCGCAAAACTGACATATCTTCAGAACGGAATACACATGCTTCTGCATAATTACTGTAATAAATACAAGTAACTTTAGAAATTCATGCATGAAAGTCATGGGGTAAACAACTACACAGAACAATACCAAGAATAAGGGTTCATGCCTGTATAAAAGTAAACAGCTGATATTGGAATATTAAACTGTACGTACGTAAATAAATACATATCACGGGGTTCTTTCTAGATGCAGGCGGATCGTGTAATGCTGCACAAACGTCCTTGAAGGCGCATTTGATTTGTCGAGATAATAATCACAGGCTGCCTCGATGTGCAGTGAAGTCATTGCAAGGAGTAGGCTAATTTAGTCATAGGATACGACGTGTTTCGACACCCTCATAATTATTTCTGTTATAGAAGCCATATAAGCGGGTGATGTCAAGCGCTGCATAAAATGGGCAATTGGGCATTGGCAATTAGTGTTAGCAGATCCTCGCTGGAAAGTTGTGACGAATGCATTTCTTTATTTGGGGAGGGGTCCAAATTATGGGATGGATTTGCTCCAAGTTTCTGGCAAACAGATTACTTTACCCAGACAGATAATTCAGCAGAAATCCATAGCAAAATTTTGTCTTGGACTGATCCCTGATCGCTATTATGGTTAGCAACATTTTCTTTTAGTTGGCACCTTTTTATTGCTTTTTACTCATCATATTTTGTTTGTTACGACTTCTTTTGCTTGTAATTTTCAAAAATGTGCTAAATAAATTCTTCCATATTTTGAATGAGTGGTTCAGCGCCGGCCCTAGAATATTGCGGGCCCTGAGCAGAGTGTACTGTACGGGCCCCCATGACAAAATGTCAAATTGTTTTTCATTGCTAATCATTTTATTTAGAAGATTGCTAACAAGTACAACAAATTAATAATATTTAACAATATATTTACACCTGTAACAAATATGTTGTCGCAGAAAGGTCACATTGGGTGCAGATATGATAAGTTGGTACGACTGGCACTGCTCCGGACTACATTGCTGAACTGTGCCTCCAGTTGGCACTCAAACTGGTCGGCGGGCTCTCCGGTCTGCCTCGCGAAATGACTTGATTGTACCTTCGTTTCGAACCACCACACGTGCTCGTCGTGACTTCTCGATTGCGGCGCCACGGATCTGGAATACTCTTCCGCCATCTGTGCGTGCCACTAATGTTGCATGTGGTTACATGGTTTTCTCTCGACTCTTAAAGACGCACTTTTCAGCTGTTTGATGGCCACGTGTTGAGCGCTTCTGTGAGACTCTTAAGTGGCGCTATATAAGCGCTATATAAATGTCTTGTTACATTACATTACAATCATTTCTGCACCCAGTCTTACCTTTTAGGACAACATAGGCCCCTATGTGTCAAAAATGAAAGTCAAATGTTACCAACTTAATTGGTACCATTTGACTTTTGTTTCTTTTTACAATCTTGGGTTCCCCTAATGGGGTGCAAACAATGTCACAGAAAATCTTGTTCATGTTAATTTTTTTCTGTGACATTCTCGGGTCCCTCTAGTATGGGGCCCGAAAAGTCACAGACAATGTCACGGAAACTTAACATGAAGAAGACACCCTATATAATAATAATAATATTATGGTTTCAATTTGATCTTCTCTTTTGTCAAAAAATAAAAGTCTTTAATTTTTGCTTTAATTTTCGGGACCCCTAATAGGGGGCCCTAGAATATCACAGAGATTGTTGCAGAAAATTAAGTTGGTACCATTTTTATTTTATTGACAAAAGAGAAGATTTAATTAATTTATCATTATTAGGGTGTTTTGTTCATGTTAATTTTCCGTCAAATTTTCGGGCCCCCCATTGTTGCGGGCCATGTGCGACCGCACGGTTCGCACAATGGTAAGGCCGGTACTGCTTTCTATAAAAGCTTATTCCCGTACAAGTTAAGTAACACAGGCCTAGTCGCCACTTTGGCTAAAGTAAGTTTCTTTTCAGTCTGAGCATCTCAGGACAATTTAAATGTCTTACATTTCTAAAAGTCTTACGGTAAATTTGCTGCTAGAGTTCTCTGTTGAAGTCTACTATCGTACTTATTCTTCCTTTCTGCTGATAATTTGTTATGTCTCAGCAGTATTTTCTTCGCACGTTGTCTTGGCCTACATGAATGCATGAGGAGGGAGAGGCAGTTCACATGATAAGATAGGCATTCACAATGCGACGATGGTGGCGGAATTTTTGGACTGAGATCAACAACACATTGACCAGAAAATCGAATAAAGTAGTGCAAACTTATTATGAAAATTGGGATCTGACGAATCGTATTAAATCATTGCAACGTAATCGACATATTATAATTATACCTTATAAACTGAGGCAATTTGTTGAAAATTACTTTAATGCAGCTTCAGTGAAAAATTTTTCCTTGTAAGGCATAGGCCTACATTAGACTGCACCACATGTCGGCACGACCTCTATCGTACAGCCCGCCATAGGCCCAGTTAGCCACACTGCCTAGAGTGCGTGCGGAGCGCTGTTAACTTTCGGAGATTTATCGCGGGCAGGGTCGACGCCATATATTCGCTATATAAAAACGCGTATATTTAACGCTACTGTAACAACATCCATTGTTTCAGACAACATTCTGAATCTAAATAATTTGCTGTGTCAAAATAAGAGCAAGTTCTTTTAACGCTTTGATCGAGTAATTTAGCACAGATTGGTCAGCGTTAAACCTTCCATCGTGTCTTTGAATTGATTAAAGTAGTAAATAGCAAATTGAGCAATACTCACATATCTTAATTTTTAACTCTTATTTTGCTCGTGTAGAAGAAGCAGCTTCAAATTGAATCTGGATGTCGAACTAGTATTAAATATGACACCCACGTATGAATAGTGTACTGTTATGTATGCTAATGCCCATTTAATCTCAGCAATAGGTTAAGAGCCGATTGTGCCGGGCGTTACAATGTCATATTTTGCTGTGAAAAGCGCTTTATAAATAGCCAAATACAATACAATACAATACAATACAATACAATCGTAATAATGACTGGTTAGATTTTTATTGTCATTTGAAAATTCAGACTAGATTTAATTAGTGGTTACAGTATTGCTAAACTTTGCAAACAGCTCTTGGTTACGCTACTGTAACAACATCTTGCTTTAACTAGTTTAAAAATTGTCCATTACGATATTAATCTTGATTGATGTAGTATAATTTATGATAATTTGATATTAGTGCAACTGGCGCCATATCTTATTATGACAAGGTGGGAGGAATCATTTTGCAATCACTGTGTAGCAATGAGAGCAATAGTCCAGTCTTTCCTCAACAGAAACACAGGCCGAAACCTAGGTTAACCAGCACAGCATGATCATATGATCATTGGTTGGAACATATGCCCAACACTTAAAACGCCTAGACCCGCATTTTGTAGATCTACGTCATTTTGAGACATGTGATGTTACTTGAGAACGCAAAGTCAAGCAATATTAAACTTATAAGCTATCAGGCGATATTAGTTAGACTATGATTATTGTATTGTATTGTATTGTATTTGAACACTTGTTATAGCGCCCCTACCAGATTTCCCATTCAGAGGCGCTCCCGACTACTGCGCGAACGCTGAATCGGAGTTTCACGCCGAAGCGCATGAGCAATTGCGAGTGAAGGACTTGCCCAGGGTCCCTGCGCGGCGACTTTGAGGTGGATCCGAACCCGCAACCCTCCAGCTGCAAGGCACCGAACATACCCCTACACCACCGCGCCCCAGTTGTATTGTGATGTGTTGTATTGTGTGTTGTATTGTACTCCACGTTTATAATGCGACCGAGCCACCCGCAGTAAAGATCCGAGAAATTAATCTCTGATAATCCGACCCGACCGGGAAGCGAACCCGGGGCGCCGGCGCGGAGAGCGGGCACCAACCCACTCGGCCACTCAGGATCCTTATGTTCTCTTTTAGCGGCGCTATAGAAATTTCTGATTACAAAAACTACTACAAGATATGCAAGCAAGGCGCAGACGATGATCTACAGTATATTTAAGCATGCCATGATAAGGAAAGGGGCCGTCCATAAAGTACGTCACGCTATTTTTGACCATTTTTACCCTCCCTCCCCCTGTCACAAACTGTCACAAAACTCGGACCCCCCTAAAGTACGTCACACTTTCAACATAGAAATAATAATACTTCCGAAGGCAAGGCTAATACATAAACAAGGCTTCGCAACAGCATTATTACTAGCGCTCCTAGCGAGAGGAATCGTGAAAAACACATTCAGGAGATATGCATTTCATGCTATTTTGACATAAAACTAATTAAAATGTTTCAGAAAATTTTTGAAAATTATTTTTAAAGCTATGAAATTCTACTACAAAAATAAAAATAAATTATAAATAAAATAAAATTAAAATAAATGTGTGACGTCACACATGGCCTGACCCCCTCCCCTGTCACAAACTGTCACACTTTCTTAAACCCCCTCCCCCTGGAGCGTGACGTACTTTATGGACGGCCCCAAAGCTATCTACCGGATTCTGTACCAAACTACACTACACAAACACACTTACGCACACATAGTATTCTAAGCCAATGGAATAAGCTTTTCGTTGACTTAACGAATACCAGCTGCCGCGCCAAGTAATCCACTCAATTCCTTCGCTTGAGTTTGCAGACCCTGAATAATTTTCGCGATGATTATGCCATTAAGTTAAGATTAGATGCAAGACAGTATTTCCGATGTACGCGTGGACGCAGTTATGACTTACAGAGTCATCGTCGAGTGCATCTTTGGTGTAGAATTGTTGATGGTTCAGATGAGAGAGGCTGATCAGCAGTAACAGCGGTTTTCGTTGAGGACGAGAAAGCTTGGAAGGCAGAGAATTGGGGTAGAATTTCCTATTACGGACCACTTAAGATGAGACTTCAATTTCGAATGGAAAGCCTGCAGAGAGCCTGTAGGGGAGCCTGAGACAGATGACGGTGAGTGAGTGGAGGTATTGATGGAGGAACTGATAATATATATACGGAGTTCAGAGGGAAATTCGTTCCAGAGTTGAGGCTCAGTGTGGGCTATGGATCAGTTGGAGAACTTGAGGCGAGCAGTGGCTGGGGGGACAGAGGAGAGTGAGATATGAGAATGAACGGGTAGACCGAGGTGGTTGCCTGGTTGATACACATGCTTCGGCATGATAGCCTATTGTAACAAAATACATCTGTAATCTTAGATATTCGTGGTTTAAAGTCATGCGATAAACAGTCAAGCAGACCAGGAATAAGGGTAACCGCCTGTTTGAAAATAAACAGACGAGGAAGTAGTGAAAAGCAGCAGCGATACGCAATCCGAGACCTGTCAGATAAATTATTGCTAAAAGATTTAGAGTTCAAAAACATAACTCATCTTATATGGGAATCGTAAACTTAAGTAAGCAAATGATTCCATATCACAAGGCTTTTATGGTTACAGGCGTATGGCGTCATCGTGGACAAATGGCACATTTGAACATCGAGATAAAAATCACATGCTTCCACGGTGGTGAAGTGAAGTCGTCACATGGAGTCCTTAAGGATAGGATACGGCGTGTTTCGAGCCCTCACATTGCTGTCAGAAGCGGGTGCGTCAGACGCTGTATAAATGGGAATGGACGTGTAGTAGCCTATTAGGAGATCCTCGCTGGATAGTTGTGACGAATGCAATTTTTGTGAAAGGTTCCAAGGTATCAGATGAATATGGAAGCATGGAGTATTCATTTGTCATCAAATATTCTAGCAAACAGACATAAATTAAATTTTGGGCAGAAAAAGCCATGGCAGAAGTAGGGGTATGGCCACGATTTGAGCCTTTCCATTGAATTAGTCGTAGAAAGTGAACCCACTCTGGCATCGGGAAAAAACAGACGTGATCAGTCAGACGCCCTATAAAGCCGCTAGCCACACAGCGACATTCAGGATTGAATCTTGGACTGATCCCGAATCGTTGTTAAGGCAGGCAACATTTTGGTTTAGTTGGTACCTTTACATTGTTGTTTTACTCATCTGGTTTTTGTTATTACAACTTCTTTTACTTGCAATTAGCGAAACATTGTAGGCCTATTGATAAATTCTAGCATATTTGAATGAGTGGCTCTTTCTTACATGATAACACTTTTTAGCCACTTGTTGTAATTCTGAGCATCTCAAGACAACTTAACTGTCTTACATTTCTAAAACGTGTAAACTGGCTGATTTGAAATCTTGCATGGGTGACTAAATTTGCCATTTCTCCACAAAAAAAGTTCGGAGGCAATATGTATATATGTATGCATGTGTGTTTATATGTATGCATGTATGTACATATGGATGTATATTTGTAATTACATATTATATAGGTATCTATGTATGCATGAATGCGTGTATGTATGTGAGCAACTGTGAATGTATTTATGTATGTCTCTATGCTTTGTTATATGTATGTATGTGTGTATGAATGTACATTAATTTTGTATGTATAATATGCATGTATGTATGAACGCAAGTATGCATGAATGCACCTGTGTACGTTTATACAATGCCCTATATCAAAACTAAGGGGCCGTCCATAAAGTACGTCACGCTATTTTTGACCATTTTTACCCCCTCCCCCTGTCACAAACTGTCAAAAAACTCGGACCCCCCCTAAAGTACGTCACACTTTCGAACAGTGATTAAATAATAAAAAGTGACGGGAAATCAACTTTTATCCCGGCCAGGCCGGGTTTTAGACACGCTGGCCGGGCCGGGTCGGATTTTAGGTAGTACTATTAAAAAAGAACCGCCAGTGGATATTAAAGTAAAAAAGCGTGGTGTAATTTCGATTTAATATACGATGACATATGAATTTAAGTGGGTATTTATTAGATAATACAATGGCTTGGTATCATAATATATTTTAAAGAATGACGTAATATAATTGTTTATAAGTTCATGATAATAATGATTAAATTATTATAAATATTACCTCCGAATCCTCAAAATTTTATATTATAATAATTACTATATACGTAAAAATTAAATTCAGAATTTATCGCTCAGTGACATAATTATTAGGGTGGAGTGAAAAACGCAAAAAATCTAGAACCTCAACGGAATAGTGATAACTCGTTGCCTTTTGGTATAGTAAGTTATTATGTCAAATATTTCTTTAAAATTCGTTCTCTAAGATTTGCCCCAAAGCGCTTTAAAATTTAACAATTTAATAAAAAATGACATATATAAAATTTCAATAAATTTTTAAAATGAAGATGCGCTGATTGTAATAGTGATAACTCGTTTCCCTTTGATGTGAATTAAAGAATTAATTTTGGCAGAAGGTTTATCAAATTTATTTTTCTAAAGTACCTTAGAACTGTATTTTGGGAAAGTATTTGGAAAAAGTATTTTATATTCTCCAAAATACTTTTTAAAACACTTTTGAAATACTTTTACAAAATACTTTTCAAAAGTATTTTGAAAATACAAAATAAAATAGTAGATTCTATTTTGAAAATCGAAATCTATTTGGAAAATACTTTTGTGCTCATCACTGACCTTGAGTGACCATTATTATTAATGACCATGAAGCACCACAGACTAAAACTTTTATGCATGAATCTAATAGTTGCGAACACATAGACAATCTGAGTAGTGTGGTAACCACGGATTGTGGCCCAGTCAAGGTTGAGTTAACACGTAACCACGCCCCCTATTCTTCTAAGCCACGTCCCCTATTGTTCTAAGCCACGTCCCTAATGTTCCAAGTCCCGCCTTCTATTGTTCTAAACCCCGCCTCTTTTTGTCTCTAGGCCTGGGCTGTCACCTGCCATTCTTTTGTTCATGGGTCGGCACCTACCATTCTTTTGTTCATGGGTCCTCTATTGTTCTAAGCCCCGGCCCTTTGTTCCTGGGCCACCCCTAAGGTCCATTGTTGCTAGGGCCACCCCCTGGTCCTTTGTTCCTACATCAAAGCACAATGGTCTTTTGTTACTGGCGCGATTATGTCGTTTAGCTCAACTTGTTCGTATATATATATATATATATATATATATATATATATATATATTATATATATATATTCGTTTAATATTGAATCACTAGGTTGACACACCGCAACCCATAACAGAAAGTCGTATTGCCAGATAAAAAGAAGAATGGAAATAATTTATTTAAGTGCTTCTGAATCGTTGCTTCGAGTCATCGACTGCTTACGAACTACGGCACTCAGATCTCTATTATTATTATTATTATTATTATTATTATTATTATTATTATTATTATTATTATTATTATTATTATTATTATTATTATTATTATTATTATTATTATTGATTATAGTAGTAGTAGTAGTAGTAGTAGTAGTAGTAGTAGTAGTAGTAGTAGTAGTAGTAGTAGTAGTAGTAGTAGTAGTAGTATTATTAGTATTATTATAGTATTTTTAAATAACTGTTCCAGCAAAGGGCGACTTGGTCAACGGGGCAACATCAAACTCTTAAATAAAATCCTTGGGATATAATTCCTGGCATCTTTAAGCGGTAGGACAAAGTCATGTGGTCTCGGTCGAAGGTCATGGTGGCGGACAACAGTTGAAGGGAAAATCGAACGGAGCACAGTCATGAGTCCTGCATCGGACAACCGATCGTAGTAGTCCGTCTTCGGAATATATATATAATATATATATATATTTTCTCCTCGCCCACCATCGCCGCAGCCCACCTTGAGTCCAGCGGAAGATAGCCCGATCTTCGCATCCGAGCTAGGAATCTCTCCATACGGCCCCGATCGTCGGCAGTAGCGAATCCCCACCACGCCGTAGCCGCATAAAGAAGTTTTGCAACAGTTGTCGCACCAGCGACAGTGTGGAGGGCCCGAGTGGGTAGACCATGGCCCATAGGCCTTTAACATAGCCTACAGTTCCGCATTCCAAACGCGCTTTCAGGCTGATAACTATTCGTCCATGCGCCCCCTGTCAGCGCAAATTCCTACCAACTATTGAATAACACAGGTAAATCCCCTTTAGCATATGCCACCATAGCATACCCCCACACAACAGGCGAGGGTACCTACCAGGAAACCAAAAAGAGAGCATCATTTCAACAAGCAACAGACCGACAAAATAATTGAGATGTTTTTTCATGCACACGCACATAAATTCTTGAATCACAATTTACTATGACAGGTTCATGTTCACTTAAGGATTCACTTAGGATAACATTATATAAACAAATGAGCAAATATAAAGCAGACCTCCTGAAATATACGTCGTATCTTATTTTCAAGCTTTATTTTTCACGATTTATTGTAAAACATTGTAACCAAAGATTTATCATCTATGTCAGAAGATCAGACGAATCCAGGAATCCTAATGGAACGTTTGTGTAAATTTAAGATGACAGATTTCGACCTGTATAAGTAGTAAGCCTATAGTATTGATTAAATTACCATCGTGATCGAACTGTTTTGACTCAATTGTACCACAAGAAAATCAAAGACTTCTATCTATTCTCTAGTTAGCCATCACCACCTGTTGTCCTGATCATCATTCTCTGGAGCCTTGTCGTTCCCACAAAACACAGCCACCTGTCTCTGTTCTTGACTCGTATGCAGGTCATCTGCAATCCAAAACAAGTTTACACTATGCTAATAATCGTACGACTCTACAAATCGAATTTCGATCTAGGAATTTAAGCGTTATGATAAACGTTCAAGTCATCCGTTGCGACTATATTTACGATAAAAAAGTAACGGATCACCAATCAGCATTAATTTTATGTTGATTTTAGACGACATAAGAGAACTGTGGTAATCCAACATCACTCGGCCTCCTTGTAGCGATCGACCCAGTGAAGGTCGATTGTTGGGATAAAACGTTGCAGGAACCTACTAATGTAAATTCCACCCATGTGACTGTTACATGTACATCCTGATTTAGCAGTAGGCCTATATAATCTCCTGCAGGTGAATGGTTGGCCTGTATCCGACGGCAGACGACTGCGTTCGGTTCATCATCCTTTGCTGAGAAGTTTGCATCTGCAGTCAGTGGTCGAGAAAGCTATGCCAAGTCTCTTCAATATGACGGACGCCAAGGACACAGCCAACGAGATCCCTGTGGTCATCACCCAGGTATACCAACACAGTTTGTAAAATCATTATTTATTTTAATTCTGGATCTCATTTGTGATACGAGATATATCTACACCACACGTATTAAGCGGGTAGCCCTAGTATATTTATTACATGTAGGCCTATACCATTATGAGCCCTCGTGAATACACTGGTGCAGTGCTGCCCGCACTTAGCTACAGACAGCGCTTTTGAAATTAGGAGCTCCAGATTTTTATTCGCAAATATTTATTCGTATTGATTTTAACATGCATTTTTGTTGTTCGACAAACATTTAGCCTATATAGGCCTACATATTTATTAACCGAGATGAATTCCTGTAGTGTTCATGGATGGATAGGCCCTATAGGCCTACATGAGCCTAAATAGAACATAATATTATTGGCGTTACATATTCAGCGATAGACAAAAGAATCAAATGTTTAAATACGGTTCTGAATAATCCGTCTTATAATAGCCTAACACTGTGCACGTGTGCAACTTTATAGACATTTCGATTAGTTTTACTTAATTGATAACATCATTAATTTACATAGGCCGATTATCATTGTAAAAGAAACATTGCAGTTAAAGATTGCTAAAGGCGATGCTATTTAAATGGCACGGGTTAAACCAAAATCAAACATAAGCGCCATGTTTCTTACAAACGTCAACAGTAAGGGTTTTAAAAAATCCGCTTAATTTTGCCTGTATAGCTTCTGCCATTTTAGTTGTCATATAGCTGTTAAGGCACAATATCGAACTACAAAGCTTTTGCACGTGTTGTTTTCACCAGCGTAGGCCCTACATGTAATTAGAAATTTATATAGCGCCACTTGAAAGATAACTAATCAATGACGCTCTATGATGTTAACTATAATCAAGAACATGAATTTATCAGTAGGCCTAAGCAAACCAATGCTTAAGGTGGTACGGCAACAACATACCTTTGCCGTACCACTTTATGTCTGTTTTTTTAACTTCCGTCCTCTGACTTCCTAATTTACCGCACAACTTTTCAAATCGTGTCGACGCCACTGGAGTGTCGCCTTTTATTGCGAGATGACTTACACAAAGCGTTAATATTTCTACAGAATTATTATTATTTGTTTAGAATCAAATGCAACACCCCAATTAGAATCCAAACAACTGTGTTGTATGACAGAATGACCTATATTTACAGAATTCGGCTACTTAAAACGATGCGCAACTAATTGGGGACGTTACAGCGATATTTTACCAGTTTTCACTTATATATAAGTCTAGCCTACAGACCTATATGGAAATATGAATCTTTAGCTCACTTAACCCCTAGGAAGCCAACTGAACTGAAATGTCTGCTCACTCAAAGTGTATAGTCACAGGCTGCATGGTGTTTGACACTGTGCAAATCTTGATTAGGCCTACTAGGCCTTAATCAATTGACCTAACATTTCATAGGTGTGATCAGAGCTAAAAGATCCCTCCTTCGAATGCTCTGCTGTTTCCCAAGCGTCACTTGTCATGTTTATTAGTTTTCTCATGATCCCACACCTCAACCTATTTAGCCTCATTCGATAAACAAATCAGGCTAAATTAATGTTTTCATATTGGACAGATGGCAGCAGATGCTCCGAAGAAACGTAACACCAAGAAGATTGTGATCATCGCCGTCTCTGTAATACTTTCAGTTGCATTCGTTCTGACGGCCATCTTGGTTGGAATGTACATGTTCACTCACGCGCAAACAGATATCCTCAAGGTATTTCATGTTTGCTGTGTCTGCTAGCATTGGTGCGCGCGAGTGTGATCAATATGTGCGCGCGGTCTGAAGAGAGGGTGCTTGCTGAGTATTAGGCCTATAATCGAGAGAACAGTGTAGAATGGTCACTGGTCATCATAAATGCCTTTGACGTTGATAGCACGTTTCTTAAGTTTTTTCCTTAGAGCTTTGTCCATTAACTCCGATAAGACAAAATTCTTCGGTTATAACTTTTAAAAATGCCCAATCGTCGTCAGTGGCTTTATGACCATAAAACGACGTTAAACTGCTGGATTCGATCCAATTGCACGGTGTTAGTCTAAACGCGGGCGCGTAAATATGACACGAGCGGTACGCTCTAGCGACTGTTCTCACTGCACAAAATCATTATGATACTTACGATATAAAACTATGAATTTCATTATAAAATATTATGCTGACACTCTGAATATGTATGACCCTTTTATTTGACTTCTATAATGCATGTGACAGAAATGTTATAGTGGGTTATTCGTGTGTGCCAACAAAGCGTCTGACAATGTAATTCGTGCATTGCAGCAAAATGCTCATTGTTAGAGTAAGATAGCTCTATGCATCTAACTTTTGATTTTAAACAAAAGTGTAATATCGGGGGGGGGCGATAGCGCATTGGATAACATCTGGCACAGAGACCGAGAGGTACCGAGTTCGAGCCCCCGTTGGGCGGATATGCTTTGTAGGCTGCTATTAGCGCCGTTGTATTGCAGGCTGTCTGTTGTGTTAGTAGTTAAGATTTAAATTGCATAACATGTAAATGTACAGCGCAGTGCGTTTGTCAGGCGCTTATTAAAGAAAAGATATTATTATTATTATTATTATTATTATTATTATTATTATTATTATTATTATTATTATTATTATTATTATTATTATTATTATTATTATTATTATTATTAGTATAATTTTATGGCCCATAGTTACTAGTAAATAAGACTTACAAGGCAATGAGTATTAGTGGCAGAGAAAGAAAGGATTAATCAGAGTCAATAATACTGAATTGGTGCCTTGGACATCTTAGCCAGATCGCAAATTGTAATCGTAAGCTGTTAACTGGAAATAACTAAGCCTACTTCATTTTCGAAAATAAAGTTCCTGTTTATACTCTACCATGCGGCCTAAATTTTGTTCAATCTTTAATTCAACCTCAGGTGATTAAATCGGCCTTATAATAATCTGCAGCGTAATGAATATTACACTCTTTCCAATGCTGAGGGTAAAGTAATGGAGTAGGTGGAATCCACGTGTGAGATATCGGGTTTATCGCAGCCAGAATAATTGTTACAAGATCACAAAAAGTTTTCCTGGTGTCCGATACTTTTAAGAAGAACCACATTTAAAACGGTTAGCAAGAGAAATTCGAAAAAAGATGACGCCTTTAAGGAGATAAGTAATCAGTTCTGAAAGAGAAATGACGTACCCTATTACGCGCGGAAGACGCAAATAGCGTAAACGAAACAATTATTATTGTCAACATTGCCCTTCTTATTCAATATATACATATCTTTTTGTGTGAAGCAGGTAAAGAGAATAACAGCAATTATTTTTAATTTACTTTACGAAATGAATCATTTCAGGGCTAGTGATTTTGACTCTTAATCATTATTATAGAACACGTCGTTATCTTGTAGTACACCATGAATGTGGACAAAGATACGAAGGAAGAAGTGACGACTGATAAGGACGAAAACGTCATTCAGTACCACGTGCAGAATGCCAATTACGAGATGTGGATCGTGGACGACTTCAATCGCGTATGATACGTTTACACTTCATTGTACTCAACTCATCATCATCGTCATCATCATCATTTGTGACATGTCCCTCTCTGTCTCTGTCTGTCTCTCTGTCTCTCTCTGTCTTCTGTCTCTGTCTCTGTCTGTCTGTCTCTGTCTGTCTGTCTCTGTCTCTCTCTCTCTCTCTGTCTCTCTCTGTCTCTGTCTCTGTCTCTGTCTGTCTGTCTCTCTGTCTCTCTCTCTCTCTGTCTGTCTCTCTCTCTCTCTCTGGGTTGCCGTTTTATCAGTAGCGTGACCCTCTACGATTTGACGAATCTTAGCCAGCTGTCACGAACTTAAGGTCGTGGGCTCGTTTCCAGACTGTATGTAACCCAGTGTTCACTGTTCAGTGAGCGAAATTCCTCCTCCAACCATGCGGGTCATTGTATTCCTTAGTCATCCGCGCCCTGGTCTCTTCAGGTCCTCGGGGCATGAAATCAAAGGCTCGGTGGGTGCACTAGCGTAGTTATGTCTGCCATCGAACTGTGTTAAGTGCCCAAACAGTCTTCAACCAATTCCTCTGTTGTCTACCGATTAAGGTGCATTCTTTAACAGCTGCTGAGCGGTAGTTTCTTGTTTCTTGTCTTATACGCAGTAGCGAAAACCGGTGAATAACCGGTGAGATTAGCTTTCCGTTCAATATGAAAAAACTCGGGAAATAAGTGTGAATGACTCAAAATTACTTTCGGATGGTTACTTGCTCAAAAGAAAAGAAATCAACTGTTTATTTTGTACGTAGGATATCCAAGTGATGAAAGTACAGACACAGACTGAGACCAACTGTTACGTCGTTCCACTGAACAAGACAACATCCGGTGACCCGTCAAAGGTCAAGACTCCATCGAAAATCGAAGTTAAGGTCAGTGACTTCAGAACGCAAGCTAATTTCTTATGATGCCAGGATTAGATGGTCATTTGCTCCAAATTCGTCTGCATGTTAATTAACAGCTTTTCACTTAAATGAACAAGTAAGCTTTCAGCGAATTGCCAGTTTCTGTCGCATTTATAATTATCTATCTTGATTCGCTCTTTCTTGTCAAATCATGGCTAATCTGTATCGTTGCTTGATATATCTGCAATTTGCATACTGCAATGTCGTCTGGGTAATAGGCTATACATTCATTATAATAAGGCTTTAAGTTATGCAGAAGCATGCTGTTGAAATCACCAGAGCTATTTCAGCGAGGATAAGCACTAGCCTACATTCATTGGTCTTTAAAATTATTGCTATGTAAAGTACCTGCTATAACACCGGTGTCCAATGCACAAAGCATCCTTCGATGGACGATGGTGCACTAAACCCAATCTCTAATCAGGTCAACGTCCAGAAGGTCACTCAACCGTGACAGAAACGCAGCTCGTAGTGGATAAGCATTGTTGAAAGAATAAGTTTAAGTTGCGAACGAAGTGACATGAATGAATGTCAGTTTCTATGTGTTCACTTATTTATTCATCTGTGTAAAATGAAACGATGTCTGTCAGCCAACGTATTTTGTATTTTGCAGGAAAATGTTACTGAAAGACTGACTTATGATGTGTCTAGAACTCCAGTATCGGACGCGTCTTTCTTGGGTAAGAAGGCGAAGGAACTCTGCAAAGGGACCTCAGTCTACTGGATGTATCCAAAATGCGGCGACGGTGAGACTTCATGATCGTATTATTTATAGAACAGTATTGCGTAGAAGTTGAGGTTTGATGATAGCTAGTATTGAGTAGGCTATAAGCTCTCCTGTCGTCAGTCTTGGTCAGGTGTAATCGAATTTCTTCGTTCAGCAATAATTATAGCTAAGTGAAGGACTAAGTGAAGGACTTGATAAACATCCTGTGCAGTGCACACTAAACGTATTCAGGAAAATTAGAACGCGTACTCTCCGCTTTGCAAGTGTAGGCTTTCCATGTAGAGGCGCGTTAACAGAAAATAAGAGCCTAGGCGTAATACATTTTGGGGCCCTCTGAACTTGTAGACTTCCTTCAGGTGGTGTTTAGCCTATCATGTGCAAAAATCCACGAAGATGAACTTGAAGCCGTTTTGTTCGTGTTATTTGCGTGCGTGTTACTTTAATTAATTATGGTTATTTATAGAAGCTATTTTCAAGGAATGTGAAGTGATTTGGGTTTAGGGAAAAAACCGGAAGAATAATTATGTAGGCCTATAAGTGTACAGACATGCAGCAATGCCATACTAGGCCTATATAATATAAGAAATGCTTGAAAAAATTAATTTAATCTGTGAAATTAAATCGGTGTTAGGCCTACTTTTTTAAAAACTAATCGCAAACAGCGTTGGCCTAATAGAAATAGAAGAGAAAGTTTAATTTGCAAAACATTGCGAATGCAGAATTAAAATTCTATTAACCGCTTACTAATCCCACTAGGCCTATAGGACTTTCTTTCTGCATTTGAGCCTAGCAAAATTATTAATTTCTTCGTCAAAGTTTGCCTTCTTTGTTTCAGCAGATTCGATGCTGAGCTAAGCTAAACTATGGAACTTATGATATAGGCCTAGGTTTTCACTCTTTTAAGTAGGCTACAGAAAACGATCGTCGTTTACCAGAAGCATTAGGCCTAAATTCCATGTATGTAAAATATAAGAGCATGCATGTAATACATTGTATACACGGTGAACGTATGTGTGTATACGTATGTTTGTGTTTCTATTTGGTTTTGTGTTGGCCTAGTGTTATTAACGGTTTCGGAATGTGTCCACTTTCAACGGAATTAACTAGACCTAGGCTATCTTTTATCTTCAAATTTGGTAGCTTATTAATTTCTTTTCGATATAAGCTTAGATAACGTGTTTTGCAGGGTAAGGATAAAAAGAAATTGTTAAATTTCATGTCATGTTTTCAATCTTCATTGTACGGTGTGTGTTATTATAGGGCCTACTACTTTATTATATTTATGTAGGGTGTGATTTCGATAAAATTTTAATTCCAGGTCAAAAATTCTTAAGTTACACCTGAAAATTATTACATCGATTTGTTGTTTTGTTTATTCACAGCACCGAATGCAGTGCAGAGACAGAAGCGCAGTTGCTTCTATTATTGTTACTATTACTACTACTACTGCAGTTATTACGGCTACCTCTATTACTGCTCTCGCTATGTCTGCTATTGGTATTGCTACTGATTAACGGCAGAACTTATGAACGACCGGGTACGAACTTTCGAGTCCTTAGATCTGTCGTTTCAAACTTTCGTTTTTATGTTATAACCTCTGGCTTTTTCGTAGACTAATCTCAATTGACTATGAAATTAAATTCGTTTCGTTCTGCTGATTCGAATAGGTGAAACTATATTACCGATACAAAGTTATCTGTTTTGCAGATAGTATACGTTACCGCTAAAATAAGATTATTGAACAAGCTTCTTATGCTTTGTAATATTAGCCTATGCTAATTGCACTGTATTGCAGTCTTTTAAACGTTTTATGTATCCATGTGTAACTTTAAACAAATTCATTTGCTATTGAATACGAATAATTTCCTTAAGAATTCTGCGATTATTTTATGCAGTGATGGTAACATATATCAGTAATGAAGATCGTTTGTGTGGAAAGATTACTTTAGTTATCAAAATAATTGTCCATTATTCAATTTTTTATAAAGAAATGTCATAATAATCGACATAAGTTTTAAATAATTGTTTATTTTATTTTGCACTAACAGTCTAACATGTTACGTTGATACACAATATTTGTCTGGAAATAAACTGCATTTGCACTGTCTCATTCAGCGTTAGATAAAATTAATCAGTTATTGGTTAATTTGATTCCGCGTTAGATTGGCTACTTGCGCAGTAGTGTGCGCTGCCACCAGAGATTGAGCTGCTTGCATTAGTGTGCATTTGTGATTTCATTAAACAACGCGGGTATTTCAATGTACACCCGGTCAGGTTAAACCATACCTATTGTACTTGCCATCGGAGACAATTTGAGGAACTTGCTATGTAAACACAGCTTATGCTTGAGGCATAGTCTATGCAAAGACATTAAACTATATAATTATGGAAATGTAAAACTTATGTATTTGCTAGTCTAATGTGACTTTGAGATGTTCTTCAGAGACAATAAATAAATATTCTGTAACAACTGTACTTGCCACGAATCAGCCATTCTTATAAATTTCGGCGGTTGTTAGATAATTGAATCTTGCGCTGCTTCAAGAGAACGTTCTTGTTACGGAGAATTCCAACAAACATTCAGTTTGCTATCAAATCATTAAACCCACTCGATGTGTATCAGACTTGCACTTCTGCCGAGTTATAGGGCCTACTGCAAGTCCAATACACGATTCAATACACAACTTCAAACCGTCTGTCACGATGCGTTAACTTAAACAATAATCGATATCAAACATCTCCCAAACACAACATCTACGCGATGGTTTGTCAAAGCTTCCATTAACCGGGAAAGTGTCCTCCTCCTCAACGTTACCTACCCTTCTGTGTCACTATACTTCATCCCTCAACCTTTCCTCCATCCTTCCTCCATCATTCCAGTTCTCATTCCATCCTTTACTTGCTCCTTTCATATTCTTCTTTCTCTTCGCCCTCCATCTCTCTTTATTTCCATTTTCTTCCTCCATAGCTTCCTCTCTCCCTCTGATCTCTTCTTGGCGTTTTCCTTCTTGTTTTCCTTCCATCCTTTATTCCTTCCCATTACTCCCTCCCACTCCTGCCCACAATCCCATCCCTCCATGTCTTCCATCCTTCTTTCAATATCTTACAAAGTTCTTCCCTTCACCAATCTGTTTCTCGCATTCGTTTCCCCTTCCATTACCTTTCTCATTCACTTCTTCTCTCCGTTTCCTATCTCTTTACTCTCCCTCGCTTTCATTCCTCTTTCCCACTTTCGCTCAGTCCCAACCACTCCATCCAGGTTACAAACACGAATTTATTATGATACAACACCTTACACTGGTCAACAAGCATTTTGCTACTGGGATTCTAACACCTGTTCCTAACTAAATTTAATATGCTGATTCCAAATCTGGAAACCGTTTTTGTCTATCACGTCCAGTTTTTAAGTTATAAGGTTTCTTGGATTCTTTCAGTTTTATACGCCTACATTAACACTGGGCAACAACAAAAATATTTTTTGTTTGCTACTAAGAACTTTAGAACTGTTCTTGGCTAAATGTTGGGCGCTGATTTCAAATATGAAATCGAAATTTGTCTAGCACGTCAGGTTTTTAGGTACGCATAAGTGAGGTTCTACACATTTGCGGATTCTCAACTCATACTATCAGTGAAAACACAGTATAAAAAAATGTATGAGGCATTTGCTTTTGTGCTTGCTCTCAACTAAATTTTGGATGCTGATTTCAAATATGAAATTGAAATTTGGCTAGCACGTCAGGTTTTTGAGGTACGCATCGCATAGTTCATACTGCAAATTAATGTAACGCATTAATTTGCGGTTATACATGTAGAACCTAACTGATGCGTACCTAAAAAACCTGACATGCTAGCCAAATTTTGATTTCATATTTGAAATCAGCGTCCAAATTTTAACTAAGAACAAATGCGAAAGCAAATGCCTGGCATTGTGTGATACAGTTTTGATACTTTCCTTTCGCTTAGGCTACAGTAGCCTATATGAGCTGAGAATTCGCAATTGTGTAGAACTTCACTGAAGCGTAGCTGAAAAACTAGACCTGCCATCCAAATTTCGATTTCATATTTGAAATCAGCGTCCAAAATTTAGTTAAGAACAAGCACAAAATCCAATTCTTCATACATGTTTAATATACTTTTCATTTGCTGATAGTTGGAGTTGAGAATTCGCAAATCTGTGGAACCTCGCCGATGGTTACCTGAAAAACCTGACGTGATAGCCAAATTTCAATTGCATATTTGAAATCAGCACCCAAAATTTAGCTAAGAACAAGCGCAAAAGCAATATCCGATACATTTTTAATACTTTACTTTCTCTGATAGTATGAGTTGAGAGTTCGCAATTGTGTAGAACCTCACCTATGCGTACCTAAAAAACGTGACGTGCTAGCCAAATTTCGATTTAATATTTGAAATCAGCGCCCCAAATTTAGCTAAGAACAGTTCTAAAGTTCCGAGTAGCAAACAAAAAATATTATTTTGTTGGTCAGTGTTATCAGCCGAGTTGCAATTGGTTAGATTAGTTACGACGAATGCCTTTTCTGTGTACTCTTTGTGCCTCGACGGGTGAGGGACATTGGCTCATTGGCAGCGTCATCGTGTGTGCGAACACTGTCACCTGTCGTCGCTCTACTCTATCGACGCATCTTGGTCGAGAGACTCTGAGCATACATGTCATCTGTCAGCTGTCGACGGGTTCATTTGGTTGGTTCCACGTGCGCGCGTGGACCCGCCACTGGTGACTCTTTCAGCTTACTGTGCATTGTTTTGCTATCTGATGTAATATTTGTTCGTAATGACATTTAACATCATATAAGCCAGCGCAGAGTAGACTATAATTATTGAAGGGGCGCTATATAAATGTTCATTTACATTACATTAACCCTTTAGCCCATACTTTTGAGGTTAATTTAGGAGACAGAAGGAAACAAGTTTTGTGTCTGAGATGCAGAAAGGTGTGTCAGACGGTTTGAACCAAGTTTAACCATCATGTGATCAACATATTTTACTCTTTAATATGACCAGCCAATTCCGTGGGACCCCAAAAGTCGATGACACGTTCAGTGCTTTCTGCTTTTGTTGAAACTTCACTTTACTTTGCTAAAAGTTCAAATTCTAACAATTCATTGTTTACCTGTGCATTGCTTACTGTCTGACAGTCTGCCAAGACAAAATTAGTGCTTTACCGAGTGTCAAGATTGGACAAAATGACCAGACTAATTGCTGAAAAAGACAGAATCATGGGTTGTGCTGAGTTCATCGTCTTCAATGAACAGTTTATATTATAGCAAAATGAGCTGAAGAGCAAACGCCGGTGGAATGGTAAAAATAATGTCGTCAGCACACATAGAACAACCATGGAGATTACAGCTCGTATCAGCACGCCTTATTTTGGAAATGAATACATGCACGAGAATTCTAAACAGCGTGGGCGTTAGGCCTAACTGCTACTAGTCAACAGGGAAATAATCTTGAACTAGATGCCTATTAAGGGGCAAATATTCACAAAGCTTAGAAATTACAGGGATCAAAGTTACGAGTCTGTTATCGCTATCATTCAACTTCCAAGTTTCATCTTTTATTGCTGGTACTCGAGTTCCAGCACCAAAGCAGCTATCAAATACGCATGCATGGGAGAAATGCTTATAAAATAATTAGCAATAAAGCTAGCCTGGCTAGGATGGACTTTACAGATAGGTCATTCGAGTCAGAAGCTTTTCCCGTATGCAAGGTTCTCACACAACTGTCTATTGCCTCTATGGAAACATCAGATCTAGAGATGGGCTGCATGCACAGGCCGTGCATACGCGCACTCTCCAAATCGTCATAGAATGCATTCAGGAAACCGGACTTCGTTCTACACACAGAAAGTTCATCCGTACTACGAAAGGTATGACGAGTAGCCCCATTCTAGTTTTTCCATGGCGGCCGTACATACTCTGCTAATTTTCAGTGAATTCACCGGGTGAAATCCTTTACCACCGTTGCCCCTTAGAATGAGTGCCACTCCGTTGAAGGCCCCGAAATAAGCCGCTATCGCGACCGAATCGGGAAACGCTCGCAAAGATGTGCGTGGGACGTAGGCCTATGCTGCAATCAATGTATGCTGCAGCTTGCTGCTATTTACGGTAAATTTTGTGTATCACTGCCAACAGAGTGTAAAGCGCTTTTGCTACAAATCTGGGAGGTTTTCTGCTATTATTATTACAAGCATCAACGTTTTGGAGCGCTGTGCCAATTGCAAACTGCCCCCTGAAGTAAGTTTTACGGGTCTTCACGGACGCTCAGTCAGATGGAATTTGTTGTGCAACGGTTTATTATTACTTGTTTTCACCGGTAACTTGTACTGTAGACCACTCTAGCAGATTCTTGCCTACACACGTACATGCATGCATACACAGTACACACATCTATATTATAAACATGCATACACACGTATAATATACATGCACACATTCATATTTTGAGTCCGCTGCTGTTCTTACTATACATTAATGACTTGCCGAATGCATCTGACCAACTTAACTTTATTCTTTTTGCGGATGACACCAATGTCTTTTTCTCTCATAAATCAATCCAGTCTCTGCTATCTATTGCCAACACTGAACTTATCCATGTGGCGGAATGGTTTAAGGCTAATAAACTTTCTCTTAACCTGGGAAAAACTAATTATGTCCTTTTCCGATCTCATCGGAAACCCGTCCCTGCTACTGATTCCATCCTCTCCATTGACAATATTCCTATTGCTCAAGTCAATTCTTCCAAATTCCTTGGGGTCTACATTGACCAACATTTAACCTGGAATGCTCACATAAGTAATATTTCCACTAAGGTTGCCAAGAACATAGGGATTCTGGCTCGTGTATCCTACCTGTTACCTTCTAGAGTTCTGCATACACTATATTATTCTCTTGTTTACCCTTACTTGACATACTGTAATATCGCCTGGGCCTCTAATTATTCCTCTCGTCTGAATAGGCTATCTATATTACAGAGACGAGTTGTACGTATTATTGCTGGGAGATCATTGATAACTAACACTGCAAGTAGATTTAGTATACTACGAATACTTAATATCCCTCAGATAAATAAATTGCAAATCTCTGAATTTATGTATCGCTTCGCCAACAAATCTCTTCCCCCAATCTTCAGTCGCTACTTCTCTAAGATCTCTTATACACATTCTCATTATACAAGATCTCTCGATAACTTTGATGGAACCTATGCCCGCACTAACACTCGTTATTTTACCCTAAGATGTGCTGGTCCTTCTGCCTGGAATAACCTACCGAAGTCACTGCGCACTCTTCCGAATCTTGCCCTATTTAAAAAAGAAGTCAGAGCCTACCTCCTTAACAATAGTCAATGCGTTATCTAAATATGGTTATTCATTGTTATACCACAATTAGTTAAGTGACCTAGTTAAGTGTTGTTAGTTAAGCCAGTTATTCTCATTTTTTTCCTGACAATCCTATTTGTGTAGACTATACTCATCTGTCATCCCTCTGCTAACATGGTACACGGGTATCCCTAACTTAGCGGGACTTAAGTCCCTTCTGGGTGCCCGATTGTTTCCATCAATTAAGTTAATAAGATAATCTTGTGATCTGTCTGTTTTAATTTCTAAACATATGATCGTTGATTTATGATTACTCTGGATCACTACTTGTAAACTATTCTATGGAAACAATAAAAGGATTGATTGATTGATTGATATATACATAAATATATACATAAATACATACATACATACATATATCATGTATACATATAATACATACCAAAACTCGGCTGAATTATTACTTGCTTTGACCGAATCGTAACTTACTGCTGCTGCAGTGCATGGTCTTGTCAGATATTTATATGTATACATACCTACATACACACATGCATCTGTATACATAAACGCATCCTTATACATATAGACATCAATGCAAATATGCATACATAGTTACATACACATATTATGTATATTATATACAATTATACGTTCAATACATACCAAAACACAGTTAATAGTTACTCGTTTTGACAGGCAGTTTGTAGAACACACTCAACAGTCAAGACTCAAAGACGCAGTCACCGGTCGCAGTTGTTCTGCGTCAAATCAGTATCGGACAATCAGAGAAACAAAGAAAATAACAGCTATTAATTAGCTCTCAAATTCTGCTTCTTTATTCCTAGAGTGCTTTCTCGGGCGTTGCCTTGTCCACGTGTGTTTACCACAAACAGTTCGGCTGAGTCAGGTCTTATTTGAGGAAACTCAACCACGGAATTTTGCATGTCACCGACATTGTGTATTTTTAACGGAAGTCACGAACCAGAGCAGAGAAAAATTCCGTATAATGAGGTGAATGACAAGCACACTTTGTGTTCGGATGCCCTACAGTCTTTGGCAGGACTACGTGACCGACTGTTAATATTCTCAACTTATTTGCAGTTCAGGCTACCAACGCTCCACTGGAGCGAAACAGTCAACAGAATAAAACGTTGCACGTATAGAGTAACGGAATTCCACTTCCGAAAGGCTATTCCGTTACTTCCTCCATACACGCATAGTAGGGTGGTCGCATCTCTAATGCAACATTTTCAACGTCACTGTTTACTTTCGCCAACCCGGCATTCCGTGCCAATTGGTTTAGAAGTAATGTAGCCCAAAAATGATCAAGATCGAACAATATCTAGGACTCGCACAACGTCTTTGAAATTTGATTTTTACAAACAATTTTCGTCATTTCGAGTATAAGTATTTGATTCGCATTTTTGGACCTATGTTTAGTTTTCAACAGAAAAGCTGGATGATTTTACTTAAGCACAACTAAAAAGTAATTTCTACAATGTTTATGTTCTCGTTGATTGTTTATTATTTATTTTTAATTGGCATTTTAGTGGTATTTGATCCGTGAGTTCCTGAGACCGATAACCACAAATCCATCCAAACAAGCACACGATGTTAGGTCTAACTTAAATCTTCAATGCACGACAGTAGGCCTACACACTAAGCACATAGTGTCACATATATTATGTAATATATAATACTATATAATATATTATACATTATACAATTATATATTATACAAGCACAACGTTTCCATATAAAAGTTTGTGTTCTGAACGACAATCTCCTTTTAGTTCCAGTTGTGACTATGGACCTACTGCTCTTCCTTCCTCTTGCATCATCGATTTAACATGTGCTTTATTTTCCCCATTCGAACCAGCTGTATTCTTCATTGGTAAAATTGTAATCAACAGTACTTTACATAATAGGGAGACGAGGGCAAGAGAGGCTTTTTTAGAACACATTATATATTTTTCAAAATAGATAACATAATGCCACAATTTTCATAGGCATGTTGGAAACTCATCAAGCTAACAGAAAATGCCTACCTTGAAAATTGACTATAATTTTATGTGATAAAATATTTTGCAAAATACGCCAAAACACAAAGTGAAAATGCCACTCTTACCCCTACACCTTGGGCAAAGTGGCAAATAGCCTACCTCTGCTCATGCCCAAGTGGTTGGACAAGTTTGACATGAAGGCAGTGCTAACGGCAATTGAGCTATCTGAATTATTTGTTTCACATTTAACAACAGTAACGAGAAAATGAATTAAAACTGTCATTTGTAATCTTACATAAGAAAAATTGATAGTTAACAACAGTAATTACAGTAAAAATTGCTTGTCGTCGGGCTCAATAGGGGCGCAGCTTTCATGGCACCAGTACTTGCATGTTAAGCATTGAATCCACGTTTCTGTTACATTGTAATTGTAAACTAATAATAATAATAATAATAATAATAATAATAATAATAATAATAATAATAATAATAATAATAATAATAATAATAATAATAATAATAATAATAATAATAATAAAATAATAATAATATTTTC
>JACEVL010000830.1:0-27500 GCA_020284085.1 Aporrectodea caliginosa | reverse complement strand
CATTTAGGAAAAGTTCATTTTAGACGTCATCAGGGAAATTTCGTAATTCGATACTACTCAGATTCATTGAACCGTAAAATGAATACGACCGTTGCGACAAAACACTGCTGTAGCCTAAGAATGAGAAATTCCCGTTACGTGGCTGTTACATCCTGATTTATCAGTATATAAGCTCCTGCAGAGGAACGATCGACAACGTTCGACTTAAGACGATTGTGTTTCATCATCCGTTGCTGAGAAGAAGTTTGCATTTGCTCCAAAGTGGTCGAAGAAAACTATGCCAACTCTCTACAAAATGACCGACGCCAAGAACACAGCCTTCGAGAATCCTGTGGTCATCACTCAGGTATACAAACACAGTTTCTAAAATCATTATTTTATCCGTTGGTCATTCACCTTTGGTCTTGGCCTTGCTGAGATACTTCAACTTCGAAGTGTTTGAGGGACCTGAGAGAGCTTCGAATTAATGCCAAGGGTAAAGCGAAAGAGGTCCTCGTTGTTCGCATCTCTAATCATCGGCGACCAGTAAACGTCGAGGAACAACTAACCCTGACTACTGGTGCTTTTGTAACTAGTTACATTGATACAGTCTCTCGAGGCAAAATCAATAGTTAGGCAAGCGTTGCGGATCAGGGATTTGGTGAACTTTTTCCCCTACTGGAAAAGTTTTTGTATTCCAGCAACATCTGAACCTGTTGAGAGAGTGTTTGGCTGTAGTGGACATTTAATGAGACTTCACAGAACAAGATTTGGAGACAAAACAGTTTGCAATTTAGTTCTTATAAAATGTAATAAATGTGCATCTGATTTGAGTGATGGGCTTTATGTAGCAATTCAAGTGAGAATTGCGTCTACGGTCTTGAGGCTAAGGTCTTGGTCTCGGTCTCGTTCTTGGACCATGCGACCTTGGCTCGGTCTTGGTCTTGGAGTTTTTGGTCTTGCGCACGACACTGGCCTCGACCACATGGTTTCTCACTCCCTGTCAAAGATTACCAAAACTCCATCCCTAGGGCCCTTTATGCGAACCTATATACTTATTAATGAAGCCCACGGGCATCCTAAGCATGGCCTTGACCTGAAATATCAACAGTAATCTCACATGCACTGACCCCAATATAACTGTCGGTTCTTAAAAGCAGTTAATTGTAGCAATGTTGCATCTTTGTCAAAACCTTGTCAAAATCGAATAAACGAATATCGCTTAAATTGAATTGACAGAAGTGACAATTGAACAGAGAGTGATTAAACAAAGGCAGATTTTGAAATTACTTGTGGCGACCCAGGGGACACACACCGTGTTTATAAATTTGCTTATGATCCCACACCTGAACAGATTTAAGGCCATTGAACGCCAGAAACTAAATCAGGTTAAATTTTGTCATATTGGACAGGTGGCAGCAGAAGCTCCGAAGTCACGCAAAACCAAGAAGTACGTGATCATCGCTGTCTCCGCGATACTTGCAGCTGCAATCGTTCTGACGGCCATCTTGGTTGGAATGTACTTGTTCACCCAGGGACAAATGGAAATCCTGAAGGTAGTTCATTTTGATCCGAACAACTCCTCTTCTCTGTCTCTGTCTCTGTTTATCTGTGTCTCTATCTCTGTGTGTCTCTCTGTCTCTGTCTGTCTCTGTCTCTGTCTGTCTCTGTCTCTCTGTCTCTGCCTCTGTCTCTCTCTGTGTCTGTCACTTCCTCTCACACAGTCTCTCTCTCTGTCACTCTCTATCTATCTATATGTGTGTCTGTGTGTCTGTCTATCTATCTATCTATCTATCTATCTATCTATCTATCTATCTATCTATCTATCTATCTATCTATCTATCTATCTATCTATCTATCTATCTATCTATCTATCTATCTATCTATCTATCTATCTATCTATCTATCTATCTATCCATCCATCCATCCATCCATCCATCCATCCATCCATCCATCCATCCATCCATCCATCCATCCATCCATCCATCCATCCATCCATCCATCCATCCATCCCTCCATCCATCTCTCTCTCTCTGTCTGTCTGTCTATGTCTGTCTGTCTATCTATCTGTCTGTCTGTCTGTCTGTCTGTCTGTCTGTCTGTCTGTCTGTCTGTCTGTCTGTCTCTCTCTCTCTCTCTCTCTCTCTCTCTCTCTCTCTCTCTCTCTCTCTCTCTCTCTCTCTCTCAATCATCCTCTTTCCTTTGTGTGTGTCTCTCTCTCTCTCTCTATATGGCCAACCCTCTGACCAATCTCATTCTTCAGATAAACGGCATGACTTATCTGATTATATGGATTGGGAAAGAAGAAATTGTGCGAATAACTGCTGACACAGAACAGAGAAATAAGTCAAGTATAATGTATAAATTATGTTCGAAATTACTTCCAGAGATGAATTATTTCGTGCTTTTGGTATTTTAACTCGGTGTCTCATAAAACACCTAATTTTGCAGTACACCATGAATGTGGACAAAGATACGAAGGAAGAAGTTACAGCTGATCAGAACGAAAACTCCATTCAGTACCACGTGCAGAATGCCAATTACGAGATGTGGGTCGTTGACGACTTCAATCGGGTATGATAAGTTTTTACTTTATAAGGCCTATACTTAAATCGTCATCGTCACTGCAGTCGCTATGATAATTGTTGTCGTATATCTCTCTGATTCTGTATCGTGTGATGGTATACAGTAGGCTACAGTACAACGGTGATTTGACAATTACAGAGTTCAAAAATGTACACTAAAGTCCAGCTACAGTTAGTTACTTGCTAAAAGGAAAAAGATATTTAATGCGTTGTCATTACGTATAGGATATCGAAGTGATGAAAATCCAGACAAAAACTGAAACCAACTGTTACGTTGTTCCACTGAACAGAACAGCAGATTCTGGTCCGTCAAAGGTCAAGCCCCCATCGAATATCGACGCCAAGGTCAGTGACTTTATAATCTCGACTCAGCGTACTTCATTCAGTATTACAGTATGTGATCGGTGTGTGAAACAGTTTGTCTAAGTGCTTAAACTCTATTAGCTTGGTGGGCCAAAATGAAACTTCCTGGTGCTAAGACTTTAAGGCTTTTCAGAAAAGCAATTGTATCAACTTGCAGCTGGTCAAAGATATGAAAGATTTGTGGTTTCTGATTAGTTAGCTCAACGAGCAGTGATTGGTTAATCTCGATCGAACTTTGACACTGACTCCGTCATTTGTATTCCAAACAATTTTGGTGATGCAAAACTTATGCACACCACTGTAATGGATGTATGTATATGTTTGTATGCTTGCATCTAAGAATGTATTTATATATTCAGCTTACGTAATAGGTACATGTATAATGTAATGCAATGTAGGCTAACAAGACATTTATAAAGCGCCACTTAAGAGTCTCACAGAAGCCTGGATGTATATGTAGGCCTATATTATGGGCATATGATATACATATTATACATACATGATACATACAAACATTTAATCACAGATACACAGATTTATACATACGTAAAAGCATGCATGCATAGGCTATATGTATGCTTGTATGTAAACGTTTTCGTATGTATAAATATTTGTATCTATGTTTGTATGGGTGTATGAACACTGTACGAATAACGTTATAGCGTTGAAATGAAACGATTTCGCTCAATCAGTGTATTCTACAATTTACAGAAAAATGATACGGAAAGACTGACTTATGATGTATCGGGCACTCCAATATCGGACGCGTCCTTCTTGGGTAAGAAGGCGAAAGAACTCTGCAAAGGAATCTCAGTCTACTGGATGTATCCAAAATGCGGCGATGGTGAGAGTTTCATTCAAATCTAAGAATATGAAATCACAAAAAAATCATTTCAAATATGATGAACGCTTAAATTAATTGGAAAGACATTCGAGACATATCCGATATGATATCAGATAACCTGATTGATTCTATTCAAGTGTTGTCCAATTTGAACGTACCATGGTTTAATTCATATCGCATCATTGAATTCGAAATCTCCAGGTCCTTTGCGGATCAAACTGACTGCGAATAATGTGAATCTGGTGCTAGACTCATCAAAATGAGAAAGGTAGACTAGTTAAGAAAATGATTCTGATAAACCTTATGCGCTGGTTCACTTCCAAATACCTGATCACTTGATCATGCACATAACCGTCTCTGCTTTTCAGCCGTGGCCTCTGCTCTTCAGCCGTGGCCTCTGCTTTTCAGTCATGGCCTCTGCTTTTCAGCCATGTCATCTGCTTTTCAGCCATGGCCTCTGCTTTTCAACCATGACCTGTTCTTTTCAACCATGACCTCTTCATCCGATCATTAACAAGGACAAGGTCGCGTGTCATTCCATAGGCCGTGACATTTTAATTTAATCTAAATTCCGTAACATGTCAAGAATGATCATGCTACATCTGTAAATTGCCACATACATATTTTGATTTTTGTGTTTGCAGATCCGAATACGATGCAGAGACAGAAGCGCGGTACATGCCTCAACATTTACTTGCAATGGTATTATAGCAGTGGCAGATATTACTATCGTTACATCTATGTTTACTATCGTTGTTGATAAACGACAGACAACATGAACGATCGGGAAACAGTCTGCCGCGCCGCCATCTGATTCAACGCTTTTTATTATAATATTTTAGCTTGATAGTGAGTCTAAAATGTCATAAAGTTGAAATGTAATAGGTTATGCTAAAAAATATTAATCGAGGGTCTAATACAGACAGATGTTGTAGACTTAGAAAACAGTGCACACGGCATACTTCATTCGATCTCACTTAGGCCATTATCAGATAACCTAAGGCAAACGGTTACCCATCGCCTGGAAAGATACCAGGAGTAAAACAGAGCGAAAAGGTTGTGAAAATGCATTCTACATTAGACTTGTGTGTACTAATATCGTGCAAATGTAAGAATAAAATAGCGCTTAGTAAATGATAGACCGCATTAAACGATCAGAATTCAAAATGTACAAAGAGTCAATGCTCTGTGTGTCAAATTCTCGCACTTGTAGACTGGTTTGAACTCTCTACTTAATAAATTCTGTCTTTTGCTTTCAGAATAACAAAATATGACTGTGATATTAAAAACATTCAGTTTTGCTGATAAGAATACGTTAAATTCTATGGCCAATACAAAAGTATCGATAGTTGCAGATGGTATAGGTAATTGAAGAATCATTCTAACAAGTAGTTTGCTTAGTTTCTCTTTTCTGCTTTGTGCGAAATAAAGTATATATAGTAGTTTATGCTTTCTGATATGCTTATTACATTCCGTTTACATTCTGATTGCATTGTTCCGCAGTCTTTACAGCGCTGTTATAAATATGTTGAACTTTTAAATGTGAATTATTTTCTTATGAATTCTGCGTGGTGGTTGTATTCAAAAAATGTTAAATTTGGATCAGTGATGTAGAGTATTTGTGCATGTGGAAAACATTGCAAGATGCACTCATAGTAATAGTAGCCTAATAAGAGCATTTCTAAAGTGCAAATTGTACTTTTAGTTATAAAAGAAAGTAGGCCTAGACCGTTTTGACATTGAAAGTGTGCTTTGTCTATCAAAATATAATATGTTGTTATTCGTTTCGCATAGGCTAATTATGTATGAAATTTGCAAGTCTGATTTGAACGATTGAAACTGTAACTTACTGTTTATTTAAATTTATAGTATAAATAATATGTGTAGCATTTATACACGTTATTGATGTGCTGGTAATGTGCTGGAACAAAGATGAAGGCGTTCGACTTTATACACATTCTATTAAAAATCTTAAAATTGTGATAATTATCGTGTTCATTATCTTATAGGCCTACCTACCACTTAGATAGCCTAGCGTATGGCCTATAAATACAGCAAGAAGGAGCAGTCTCTATCTGGTGGGGACTGGCGGGCGAATAGTACAAATCCCGCCCTGAACGCTTGGTGAACAGACTAAAACGCTCTGGATTTATTCACTCAAATTCCCCCTCTACGAAAGTTCTTGCAATTGCAAATGCGGCAGACACGTCCTTGTCTGTTCATCAGGCGTTCAAAGCCGTCCTGTTTAAAGAGAACCATTCACTCAGATGCCTTTTCCCCAACCAACATTTTAACCCCCCCTATATGTTCTGGGACAGACCTCATAACTTCAACCTTTCGGATAACGACTCAAGAAATTGTATACCTTGTAAATTTATCTCCTCAGCCTTTACCAAGCTATTATTTCAAACCATCCAATTTTTTTCTTGGTAAACCTACAGCGTTTTGCCTTCTGGGCAATTCCACGGTATTTCAAATGTTACGGACTCTACATTCTGAAGACTTTGAACCGTTCATACAGACAGATGACTACTGTTTTAAATATTTTGACATTTTTCCCTGATGCCGCTTCAATCACTGATTATTTCAATATTAGTTAGACTGAGTTGGCCGTTATGGATCATGTCTGGTGAAACAAAACGTTTGCGTTACGGACTCTACAAAAAAGAGCCATCAACTTTCTTGATTGAATGATCTATTTTGATTTTCTGTTAAACTATTATATGAAATAAATTTGAAACACCATTCTAGAATTGCCAGGTATTGCTGCTGATTTAGTCATAATTGCAGTTTGTTATAATGATAAGTATTGATGTTGTGCATTCACTAATGTACACACTGTGCGTTACGGACTCTAGCCTACGTTACGGACTCTACCGTATGCACCTTGAACAAGAACTAGTTAATATTCATGAAAACAGTTATTTTTTTCCTGCTACTTGCATCATTTAAATGTTCACAAGGTCTTGTACAAGTAGTTTCAGAGCTCAAATTAAAACAGACATACGAACATACATACATTACATACACACATACATACATAGCCTACATAAAGTGCAGGCGTCATCGAAGCTATTTGTTAGATTCGCTTAATTGACTCGCAGGTCATAATATTTTCTTGCGGAGTGCGCAGTTCGAGATTTTCCGCTGCTACTTCTCCATCGACAGAGATTATGGCTGAGCCCGTCATAGAGAACTATGCGGCCAGTAACTCACTCGAAGGCCGCCGCCGTCCAGCGCAGAAGTGGTCGGCGCAGCGCGGGTCTGATGGATCGCTGCCGGGATTTCCGTGTTGCGCGAGCGTACGTGAGCCAGTGACCCGTCCGTAAATCATCGAGGTCGGCGTAAGAGGCTGCGTTGAAGAAATGAGAGGCAGGTGCGGAATGGGTTCTGATATCGTCAGCAATGTCGCGACCCGGCTTCTCTAATGGATTATGACTTTGGTCACGATTTTTCTGGAAGCCACCATCAATTTATGCTTTTGTGGTGTGCTCGAAGTTAGATGAGACGAGAGTCATTGTCACAGGAGACGCCTGCAGCAAGATGTAGAAAGAGAACAGGGATAAGAAGTATAAACACGGAGAGAAGAAAGTGGGAGAGGAGGAGAAGATGTAGCAGTTGTAAGAAGAAGAGAATATAGAGCAGAAATTGGAAAAGAGAAGTGGGAAGAGGTGGAAAAGATGTAGTAGTAGGAATAGGATAAGTAGGAAAAGAAGTAGGAAGAGAAGTAGGAGTATAAAGAGGATAATTGGAAAGAAGAGAATGTGCAGAAGTAGGAATAGGCGAAGCATGAAAAGTAGGATTAGAAGTTGGAATAGGAGGAGTAGGAATTGGAGAAGTTGGAATAGGAGAAGAAGAAGAAGAAGAAGAAGAAGAAGAAGAAGAAGAAGAAGAAGAAGAAGAAGAAGAAGAAGAAGAAGAAGAAGAAGAAGAAGAAGAAGAAGGAGGAGGAGGAGGAGGAGGAGGAGGAGAAGGAGAAGGAGAAGGAGAAGGAGAAGGAGAAGGAGAAGGAGAAGGAGAAGGAGAAGGAGAAGGAGAAGGAGAAGGAGAAGGAGAAGGAGAAGGAGAAGGAGAAGAAGGAAAAGGAGAAGGAGAAGGAGAAGGAGAAGGAGAAGGAGAAGGAGAAGGAGAAGGAGAAGGAGAAGGAGAAGGAGAAGGAGAAGGAGGAGGAGGAGGAGGAGGAGGAGGAAGAGGAGGAAGGAGAAGGAAAAGGAGAAGGAGAAGGAGAAGGAGAAGGAGAAGGAGAAGGAGAAGGAGAAGGAGAAGGAGAAGGAGAAGGAGGAGGCGAAGGAGAAGGAGAAGGAGGAGGAAGAGGAGGAGGAGGAGGAAGAAGAAGAAGAAGAAGCACGTAAGACAAGGGAGGATTAAATATAAAAAAATCGGAATGAGGAGAGGAAAGAGGATTAGGAGGAAGAGGAGGATTTATAGACGTGGATTAGATAAAAGGAGATAAACAGAAGACAAGAGTATTTAGAGGCAGAGGAAAATTAGATGCGGTTGAGATGAAAGAAGAGAAGAGAGAGGAGAGGCAAGAGGATTAAGAGGAGGAGGAGGAGGAGGAGGAAGGGGGAGTGCTGGGATAATGCCCGCGATGAATGAAGGCGTTTATGGTAGCAGAATGCGAAAGAGGAATAAAGGAGGCAGCAGGGGAAGATGGAAAATAGGATGACGGAAGAATAGGGGAAGAATGGTGTCCGCTGCTGTTCCTGCTATGTGGAGGAAGAGAAAGCATGGAGAGAATACCGACCAAGGAAACCGCATTCCAGCACATGCATTATTCACGACCTAATAACTACACACACGTATACACATACAATGTATGCATATAAATATATGTGTATATAAATATATATATTATTATGTGTAATATAGTGACCATTAGATACAAACACAATTGCACATATATAATTGAATACATGGTGATTGAGAGTGGTCTATGGGGTCTCGGTATGTGTTACGGTTACTGAACTGAGAAGATATGTCCATCCAAGCTCATGTAAGTTTGACTGTTCCATTCTGACAATGCATATACTAAAGCCATCATAAGGTCTACGATACATGCATGCACATGTGTATATTTTAATTATATATGTATATATATATATAATACCAAACATATATATATAATATATATATATACGTTCACCTGTGTATATAATTATACAAGTGTACATGTATTTGTCATTTGTATATCATTTATATTTATGCCCGAATATATATATATTGCTACAGTCACTGTGTCTGTGATTATTCACGAAAGTCCCCATGGACCGCATATCCTAAATAAAATTATGTGTACCTTCATGAAGTGCATAAAACATGTCGATCGAATTTCTGTAAAAGGAAACAGTAATTATATATCGTCTGATACTGAAAGGTCTGCGTTTGTGTACACACACACAAAGGACGGCTATTGCCCGTGCAATGGAAACGGTTTGGGAATGCTTTTATGATGGGCGTGATGTGCAGGCAATAATAATGGCATTTGCTTTCAAATCAGACGGCGATGGAAAGCTACAAACACAAGGGTTACAGTGGCTAAACCTTAACTCGTGTTTCAGATAACAGAGGACATATATATATATATTTAATTTATATATATATATGTATATATATATATATATATATATGTATATAATACAGAGGGGTGACCCGTCAGAACGGCCCAGGATAAATCGGTACGACAAAACGGCCCCGACAAAACGGCCCCCGTCAAAATGGCCTCGACAAAACAGCCCCGTCAAATCGGCCCCCGTCAAATCGGCCCCCGTCATATCGGCCCCGTCATATCGGCCCCAGTCATATCGGCCCCCGTCATATCGGCCCCAGTCATATCGGCCCCGTCATATCGGCCCCAGTCATATCGGCCCCATACAAAATATCCAATGTTGCAAGTACTTTTAAGCTTACGCTGACAAACTATGTTGAAATGAGGCCTCAAGCAACGGTTCAGCTGGGCAATGGACTGCGGGTGCGGGGTCCATCGTCTCATGCTAACTGGTTGGCGTATTTAATTATTTAAATGCTTTCAATGACAACTATCATAGAACCAACTTCTATTTACGCAACGAATTATTTTTCACAAATCCAACTTCCATTTTAACGCCAAAATTATTTTCAGCAATCCAACTTCCATTTTAAAATGACCACATAAAATAATTTGGCAACGTAAACTACGGTTTTACCAATCCGAGTTCTATTTACGCAACTAATTCTTTTCATCAATCCAACTTAAAAGTATTTAGGACATGGGATATTTTGTGATGGGCCAATGTGACTGGGGTCGAAATGACTGGGGCCGGTTTGACGGGGCCGATTTGACGGGGGCCGATTTGACGGGGGCCGATTTGACGGGGCCGATATGACGGGGGCCGTTATGACGGGGGCCGAAATGACGGGGCTGTTTTGTCGAAGCCATTTTGACGAGGGCCGTTTTGTCGGGGCTGTTTTGTCGGGGCCCATTTGTCGGGGCCGTTTTGTCGGGGCCGATTTGTCCTGGGCCGTTCTGACGGGGTACCAACAGAGTGCATATATATATATATATACAGTATTTGGTAGCAATACGGTTACCGTAGAAGTCATTATAACCATATCCAAATACTTACCGCCCTCTGTGTTGCTTAACTTCTCTGGGCTTACCAGCGTCATATTCACTGCATAAATCTTTTATATATATATATATATATATATATATATATACTATATATGCGTGTATTTGTGGCTGTCTGCATGCGTGTAGCTGTGCGTATAACTGTGTGTGTGGACAAATATCCGGTGATTCAGGCGTGGATACGAACTATATGACAAGCGAGTTGCCTCTAAATGGACGCATTATGGGGCGCCGATTGTCCCACAGCGCAGCAGGAGCAGGAGGAAGAAGAGGCGCCGCTGCCGTTGAACCCATCGAGGTCTCTCGTCTCCTCTCAATGCACAGCGTCTCCTGGCGTCGTCGTCCGGAGAATTAAACGCAGACGAAGCAGATCGGCTTCAACGGGACAATTGCACGAGGTACGGACTCAGTTTCTTTTCAAACCATTTGTGTGCTATAGAAGTCAATGGTTTTGCGTTATAGAAGTTGCCATGTGTGAAAAAAACTGACCTCACACAATTTAACTGAATGCGTATCCTTAGGTGTTGTACCTCTTTTGAGTTAAACAGGGAGAAAAATCGTGCTCTATGTAAGTCATTTACTTTGCGATTTGGAAGTCGTCATGTATACCTGGTCGAAGTTCCACAAATTTTGCGTTGTTAAGTATAACAATTTTAAATTAAAATAGTTTACACATTTCGCACAGTGCGAATCCCTTGATGTAATTAATATTCGCAAGTTTGGTTCTTTGTTAGACCGGATGAAATATCGGTCGAGGTAGCTTTACCCCCGACCTATGCGGATACAGGGATGTCCAGAACTATGTCGTTATAGGACCTTTGTCATAGGAAAGTAAATGAGCAAGGGATTAGGTTGGCTTGGATTCGATGAGATTGAATATTTGAGCTGGATTGGATTATTTACACTGGATTGGATTGAATTGCATTGGACAATGTGGAAATACATCATCTTGGATTATACTGAATTAACATAGCATAACAAAACAGAGTTTAAAGTAGCTAAAGCGTAGTCTCTGTTAATACCACGACAGGTTAACACGGAATGCATAATAGCCCATTTTTTCTAGCTTCCTCATGAAAGCCGTGACAGTGTCCACTGAGACAGTAATATAATTCCACAAGTCCACAACTCTTGCACTGAAGAATGTTCCTTTCGGTTTCATTAGGGATAACATTCTGCAGACTAGTCTACTTGATTGTATGTATGTAGTATGTATGTAGGTATGCATGTATGTATGTACGTACGTACGTATGTATGTATGTATGTATGTATGTAAGCATGTATGTATGTATGTATGTATCCAGGCTTTTATAGAGCGTATTTCTTTGAATCCCTGAAAATCGCTGATAGTTGATATTTGCATAGGTGATTTATCATTTGCTTTTGTGTGTGGTGTTGGCTATTATAGATGGTGAGGGTGATTCGAACCGTGTCAACTGGATTTGTGCTTCTCTGGGGAGTGGCAGTCATCTACGTAGGGGTCAAACATTTCCAGCTCACTCGACCACCGGATGGCACGTCCACCGGAAGCTCAACTAATGAAGGAACAGCATCACGAAATATGGCTGAAGAAGACCGAACTCTTCACAGGTAATCGAATATTATTTTTCCTACAGTGCATCCACGTAATATTCACATAGTCAAACTTGCATTTTTCGAGTATATCGATCAAAATAAAATAGCTTATGACTAGAAAACAGATTAACAGCTGGATTTCTGGTTTCTCATGTGGCATGAAGCCTTGCTAAAGCATGGATCCATAACTAAAGATTAAAAGATACGCGGTTTAATTAAGGAAGATTTAAATGTCTCTTAAGCTCTCGGGGAACTATACCATGAAGTGCTCAAGAAGTCATAATGTCATGATCACATCGCTATATGGAAGCGTGTGAACAAGAGATCTGTATAATATTCCTAGCGCAATATCACTGTCAATTGTTTAAAAATTCTCTTCATCTGTCGCTCGGGGCTTCTTCATTGTAAATCTTTAGTCGATAGGGAGCCAGATTTCTGTCTTGTATGTAACGTGAAACGTTTGCGAATTTCGACAATTTGGGCATAATTGAGAAGGGACTGCAGCTGACAAAATCATACATAAATAATTCAGTTGCAGCTTCAGGGGAGCGTAACGTTTTTCCGACTTGCTTTTCTCATTAAGACCACACTGCAGGGGCTTCGCCTCTAACCCCACATTCTCAAGTGGCTCATTTCTACGCAGCACAACATTGGGTTGGTCCAGCATTTGGAATAAGTTGCATCGCAGCCTACAAAATGAGCTTGAGAGCTGCACGCAGTTTAAGGATTAAATCAGCATTGTAGTAGACACCTTCACTCTTTTTCCTGGCTCCTAGTAGTCAATCATCAGAACACCCTCACTGTCCCAAAAGACCGACACTATAATCCTGTCGGCTGAGACAATCTTGCGGAACTTGACCGGTGACGGTGAAGGAGCATGCTTCCACTGCATACTCTGTAACTTGATCTCAGGGTCAAAGTGGGAGCCCATGGTCTCATGCATAGTCACGTATCTGCGGAGAACCTTCGCAGGATCGGCCCTGTAGACCTCGAGATTATCGAGGGAAGTTTACAGTCGGACTTACTTCTTTTCGGCCGTTAACATTCTTGGCATCCAATGAACACAGACCCTACTGAAGCACAAAACTTCGGTAATAATGCAGTGACTGGTGCCGAAATGATAACTTCAAACACTCGGCTACTTATCTTATACTTAGTCGCCGCTCTTTCAATATCACATATTGCGACATATTGGACATTATCATCAATAAATGTGTCAGCAGGACATACAATGTAGGCTACAGAACGGTGCTCATCTTCAGTTGACTGTCTGCCCGTTGGAATTCAACAGTAGCCTACATCTGTAGATTGTAGCCTGTGAAGGGGCATCATCACCTGAAATTTCCCGCTTGCTTGTCATTTGAAATTTCACGCGCGGTGTCAATCCTTTCATATGCAAATATTTGATCACAAGTTCACAACACGTTTTCCGTTTATATCCATTGTTTACATTTTCATATAGCAGACGACAAACATACCCTGAAATTTTCAGGGTATGTGTATAGAAATCTGGCTTAATGTGTTATTGTAGTCAGGGTAAGTGTATAGAAATCACTCGAAAATTTCATGGTATATGTATATACCCTGGTTTTTTTCAGGGAATGTATACATTCCCCGAGTGAATCAGGGAATATACATATAACCTAAAAATTTCAGGGTATATACACATTCCCTGATAATACACATTCACTGTAACATGTACATGTATGCATCTCTATATAATTATTTTATGCATGTTTGTATGAATGTATGTACTTCAGTATGCATGTATGCGTGTATGTATCTATGTATGTAATCTATGTAGGTATAGGGCCTATACTTGAGTATGTATTTACGTATGCATGTATCTACGCATGCATGCATGTATGTTTGTTTGTTCGTATGTGTGGTTATGCATGTCTATGCGAAAAGTGCTTTCCGTTAATTTGTATTGCCTGCAATGTATCTGGATTAATGCTCACTTGACAGTGATTGATGCTAATTGTTTTTCCTAGTTAAGCTCTCTCCACTGTCGTCCTTCCACCGTCTCTTCCGCCCAAATTCCGTCTCATTATAGACGAATTGCTACGTGTCTCATGTCGACACTGCGGTCACTAGGCGGACAGGATAGACAGCATTGATGATGATGATAATGCTGATGACGGTCACCGTGCCTTTGAAGCTGTGATGATGATGATTATGTTGGTGAACACGATGATAATCACTCATTCATACCTCACTCATATTACCTCAATAACTCGGTTATTCAATAATTCAATCATTCAGTCACTCTCTCGTTCACTCAGTGACTCAGTGACTCACTTGGTTACTCTGTAACTCTTTCACTCTCTCGCTCATTGTTCAATCACTCGCTCACTTACTCACTCACTTACTCACTTACTCACCCACCCACTCACCCACAACCACCCACCCACCCGCTCACTCACTCACTCACTCACTCAATCAATCACCCACCCACTCACCTAAACACCCACCCAACCACTCTTGTAGAAATAGAAATGGCACACAACAAGGCAAGCATTGAACCACTCAAACAGACAGATAGTCATACAGAGGCAGGGACACAGAGAGCGACTCACTCAGTCTGCTATGCATCTGTATTCATGGACCCGTAGAGATAGCCAAGTGCATTGCGAATGACCGTATACGACGAGAGACATTTAAAGTGGGACCGGGGTTCGTGTCGTCAGAATACAGATTGCAATGGATCTTATTCGATGCCGTTCAGCCTTTAATGCTGCAGGGTCAGCCTTAGACCTCAACACTCCTTAACCCCTTCTTCTCCCATTCGCAACGACATTTCAGATAGCAGAGGACGTGCATAGAAAGAAGACAACACATTCTATAGGGACACGTAAAAATGCACTTGCAAATGGCAGGCCACAGGCACACACACACATTATACACGCGCGCCTACACACATGCGCAAGCGCATACACGAATGACACGTACACGCGCACACACACATGTACGCCTGGGACCGGGGTTCGTGTCGTCAGAATACAGATTGACAACGGATCTTATCTCGATGCCGTCCAGCCTTTAATGCTGCGGGGTCAGCCTTAGACCTCAACACTCCTTAACCCCTTCTTCTCCCATTCTCCGAGACATTTCAGATTGCAGAGGACGTGCATAGAAAGAAGACAACACATTGTATGGGGACACGTAAAAATGCACTTGCAAATAGCAGGCCACAGGCTGTTATTATCTTATCGACAGTTTGCATTTACCAAGTCCTGACCATTTCTGACTAGAAGGCTTCAGACACACACACACACACACATCAGTTCACACACTTAACATCACACACACACACCGGCTCATTCACCACACACACATACATTACCGCACAGAGAGGCACACACATTACCGCGGTATTACACGCAATTGTCCGCACACACACAATTGTACGCCTTAGATTCGCGGGATTCTAAGTTATCTTGACACCGCGGGGAAATTGTCAAACTTGACAAATCATAGTAATGTATATGTAGGTTTACACATGTATGTGAATGTATATGTATTTATGTAGCCTAATATGTGTACGGGAATCCGTTGGTTATAGTTCCACGTTTAGTCGTGTGCCCGCCACTGGTGACTGTTTCAGACTACTGTGCATTGTTTTTGACTAAATGATGTAATATTATTCGTTCATAATGACATTTAACATTACATAGACTAGCGCAGAACGCCGCAGAGAGCGTCTCTGAGTAGATATCTTGAAGGGGTGCTATATAAATGTTCATTTACATTACATTACATTAAAGCTGCTTATTATGCAGTACTTGAATTCGAGTAGGCCTACGATCCAAACTGTGCCTCCTGTTATCATTCCGCATCCAGGTAAGCAATCCCTGGCGGACCAGCACCGGACCGCGGAGATCAGTTTCCGTAGACCATTCTATCCGATCGTGGATTTAAAAGGAGGAATGTAAATGTGGATGTCTTCTGAATTCTTTCCATCTGTGTTCCAAAGTCGTTGTCTTTACATGGATAGCGTTCCTGTATCACCTTCTAACAGTGTGGAATTGGAATCCAATAAGCTTTAACATAGGAATTCGTCACGTTATGTATTATAATAGGCCTACATGCATATATTTGAGCATTACATGTATGTATGTATGTATGTATGTATGTATGTATGTATGTATGTATGTATATATGTATGTATGTATGTATGTATGTATGTATGTATGTATGTATGTATGTATGTATGTATGTATGTATGTATGTATGTATGTATGTATGTATGTATGTATGTATGTATGTATGTATGTATATATGTATGTATGTATGTATGTATGTATGTATGTATGTATGTATGTATGTATGTATGTATGTATGTATGTATGTATGTATGTATGTATGTATGTATGTATGTATGTATATGTATGTATGTATGTATGTATGTATGTATGTATGCGTATGTATGTATGTATGTATAATGTATGTATGTATCAATGTATAATTGTAATTACATACAAGAATCTTGTTTAAAGATACATATTAATTGCGTATCTGTTTTGAATTATTATCTTTAGCCTGACTCTATTAACTAATTGTGTTACCCGACTGTTGCGTTTTGACAACTGGATCGGAGTTTCACGCCGAAGCGCATGAGCAATTGCGAGTGAAGGACTTGCCAGGGTCCCTACGCGGCGGCTTATGATGTAGATTCGAACCCGCAACCCTCCGGCTGCAAGGCACCAAATATACCCCTTGAGGTGTATTCGTATGTATGTATGCAACCCTCCGGCTGCAAGGCACCGAACATACCTCTTCACCACCGCGCCCCATGTATGTATGTATGTATGTATGTATGTATGTGCATGCATGTACGTATGCATGTATTTTTTTTATTGTATATTAAATATAGGATCATACTGACTGATTAGTTACGTGCAACTACAGATACACATACACACATACATTATATATATACATATGCATAGTTTTACATGAACGCATTTATATACATAAACGTGTGTCCATACTTGTATGTGTGTATGTATATATGCTGTGTATTTCTGTGGATGCTTGGACGTGGCCTGCAGTGAATCATCTGACGGGTGGTTGGTCGTAGATAGTCAGCGTCGACGTGATCGAACAATGGCCAGTATCTGGAGGATGCGGGAAGCAGGGAGATGCTGGGCGGATGAGGGAAGAGGAGGAGCAGGAGGAGGAGGGGCAAGTGGAAGAAGGAAGAGGAGGAGGAATAGGAATAGGAATAGGAATAGGAAAAAGAAGAGGAGGATGATAGGAGGAAGAGGAGGAAAAGGAAGAGGAGTGGAGGAGGATTAGAGAAGAAATTGGGGGAATAGGAGGAAGAGGAGGAAGGAGTAGGAAGAAAAAGAGAAGAATCGGAGGAATAGGAGGAAGAGGAGGAAGAGAAGGAAAAGGAGGAAGAGGAGGAGGATTAGCACGAGGGAGAGAAGGAGGATGAGAAAGATGGGAAGGATTAGATGGAGGAAGAGGAAGATGTTGAGGATTAGGAAAAACAGAGGGATCGGGAAGAGAAAGAGAAGGAAGAGGAGGAAAAGGAGGAGGATTACGAACACAGCAACGGAGGACAAGGAGGAAGATGAGTAGGAGCCGACTAGAAGAAGAAGAGGACCATAGCCTGAGAGGGATAAAGAGATAAGTAGGAAGCCTTCCAGAAGCAGCAGCTGTAAGGAACGTCTCGCAGAGGGACCCTTTGATCAGCATCCTCTGCGGGCTGCTGCTTGCATCCTTATCGGCCGAGGACTAAGGAATGGACAGCGCTAGACAGAATAGATTCAATGTCTCTCAGCGGTAAAATAAAAACCATATCACTCTATATATGGGTCGCACAGCTGCTGTAGGCCCCAAAAGAACAAACACGCCCGCCAAATTGCATGGAATTGCTACATACACCCCTGACAATAATAAAACCCTAACCATTAACACGCCTACCCATCCACCCATGAAAGGCACACCAAAGAAATACACTCACCAGTCCATCCTTCTAGATCAAAGAACCAAACAAATCTGGCTACTGCATTTCTGATTTTATATAGTACTGCAGATCTGATTTTATATAGCGCAGATGTAAGGCTGGTTACTTTTTCTCGAATCAAGTAACCTACCAACCCATCTAGAAAGACGCATTTGCTGCCTGTTTACCCACATAAACCTACTCACCCATTAACCTCGTTCACTCATATCCCACTCACCCAATTACCCACCGAAATAGACACCTGCCCACCCACCCACGCACTGGAACAATCACCCGTAACTCTCGTCCAACCAAACCCACTCATCCACATTCCCTTCCAAATGAACACTATCTCGCCCACTTACTTTCTCACGCTAGCCCACCCACTCAAACCCAACCACCTAACAAACCCACCCAAACCCACCAACCAACCCAAACCCAATACATCCACCCAGACCCATCCACCCAAACCCAACCACCTAACATACCCAAACCAACCCACCTAACACACCCAATACATCCACCCAGACCCATCCACCCAAACCCAACCACCTAACATACCCAAACCCGCCCACGTAATACACCCAATTCATCAATCCTGACCCACCTACCTAAACCCATACACCTAACACACCCAACACATCCACCCAAACCCACCAATGCACCCACTCATCCCCAACTCACTGCCTGCGTTCACACTTGTATAGAAGACAACGGCAAAGTCGATCATCGGAGGAACGTAAAGACCCGTTCAGACTGGTCGAAGAAGAGGCGACGATTCCAAAAGGACATAAACAGGAAATACGTGATCATCATCAGAGACCTTCACACAGTAAGGCACGATTTGGTCCGCGTTTATTTATTTATCTTCGTTAAAATAATGTATACAGCGCCTGGAGCACCATTCCGGGAAATAATTACTAAAAGGCGCTCAGCCTACAAGATGTTAAATGTTATTAGTCAGTTAACATTGCTCAGCTAACTAGAAGATCTACCATGGTTAGATCACGATGATCATCACTCACTCATTCCTCACAAACTCACTCAATAACTCAGTAACTTGACCACTCAGTCATTCAATCACTCATGCACTTATTCACTCAGTAACTCATTTACTCAGTGACTCACTCACTCAGTCACTCTGTCATTCATTCACTCACACACCCACTCTCTTGCAGAAATAGAAATAGACACATAACACGGCAACCAGTGAAACAGTCGGACAGATACAGTCGGACAGATACAGCCAGACAGATACAGCCAGACAGATACAGCCAGACACAGTCAATAGTGGCCGACTCACGCGCATATGCAGAGCCAAACCAACCGATCCAGAACAGATCCAGAACAGATCCAGAACAGTTGAAATACCACCAGCTGTTGCAGAAACAATCAATATCTCAATTAAACACCAACTTAGTCATCTGACATATAGCCTACCTTGCCTCAACGCAACTTACGTCATCTCCCCTTGGTCTGGTTTACCTCAACTCATCTTAATGTGTCTTACTCTACCTTAACTACACTTACCTTACTTCATAAAATCTCACCTCACCTTAATACAGTGGCGGTTTTACCGGGGGGGCTAGGGGGCTGTAGCCCCCTAGATGGAAAGTTAGCCCCCCTAGTTTTTCTCAGCCCCCTATGCACACTTTAGCCTCCCCAGACTCTGACTGGAGCAGCAGTGCAGAGTCTGGGGGGGCTAAAGACTCTGCACTGCTGCTCCAGTCAGAGTGCTCAGATGATCAGATCCAAGCATATGTTTATCTATATAAGCTTACTAATTGCTGCCCTCTGACTACAGAAGGGCCGGGGTGTTCAAGAAGAGACTGAAGAACAGATTACAGCCCGAGCAGCCGAGATTAGGCCAGCCGAAAGCACTCTATGACCCTGCGGTGCAGGGCCTGCACGCTGGGGTGACATCAGCTTTAGGAGCAGGGAGCAGGGCAACAGCAACAGCAACACCAAGAGGGGGATAGCCAGACAGTGGCAGGCAGAATTAAGGCCTCTGCGTACTATAGTGTATGTATACTGTAGGTGTGTGTATATGACTGTGTATACAGAGCAGTGTGTTACTAGAATACGTTTGGGCACGCACATAGGTCTACACAAATTAATGGATAAATTCATTGTGAGAAGTAAAAAGAAAAGCTGATGAGCTACACGATGAACGTTCTACGGCATTGATAACGCTATGACAGGTATGTAAAACTAGTACACATGGGATGGAATCATTCATGGGAGAACTTGCCCCAGTTTGGCAGCAATATATTTACCCGCAAATACTGAGGGCGGGGATAGATTTTCTAACCCGCAAATGGAATTGACGTGCAAGCTTTGTAGTGAGGGATACAGTCTTTTCTCCACAATAAATTCAATTTTAATTTTAACAGTCAAACTGGTGCATTTTTGGACAATTATGAGATACAATGAATATCCAATTATCCATGCCGTCTTCAGCTGTCGACGGGAATCCGTTGGTTGGTTCATCGTGTGTGCGTGGGCCCGCCACTGGTAACTGTTTCAGCTTACCGTGCATTGTTTTGTTAACTGATGCAATATATTCGTCGTAATGACATTTAACATTATAATATTATAGGCTAGCGCAGAGAGCGCCTCTGAGTAGATATCTTGAAGTGGCGCTATATAAGACATGATTTTCAGACAGACTGGATTACACGATGCGGAATATGTTTAACAATTTCTGCAGATGACTATGCCCTATGCTTTTCCTGATTTAATCACATTTATCAGGCGCGGATTAGAGGGGCGGAGCCGGCGTACGCCCCCCAAACCTGCAGCAAATGTTCTCAAACTAAACTGACCTAAAACTAATATAACTGCAATTTGGGAATAGGATGTTTGAAGTAGCTGGACCGGCAGAATGGAGCTCTCTTACCGGAGCTCTCTTACCTACTTACCTGAGTTGCTAGCAGACGTTGCCCACGTGACCAATGACTTTTGCCGTGACGTCATTCACAAAGTTCATGTACAGACAAAATTTACGTAAATAGAAATTGGTCAATTTAAAAATATGTCGAGTGGTCCGCCGTCAAAACGGCTTAAGCATAATTAAAACAAGCAGTTTTATCATTCGCGAAATGGTGACGAGTGTTAGAGCAGCACTAAACAATGCCCGACAGGATGACAGCGAATGGGAGCATGTTTTCCAGAAAGCTACTAAAATGGCAGAGACAGCTGGCGGCGTGGCGCTGGACCAATTACTGCACCAAGAATATGCTCAAAACAGATTCACCGAAGCAACACACCCGCTGCAACGTCAGATGAACATTTCAAACGAAACATTTATCTTCCATTTCTGGACAGTCTACTTCAGCAGTTTAGCCTACGATATGGAGATCTTGCGAAACAAGCAATTCGTGGTCTAAGTCTCATTCCATCTAATGTTTCAAACATCGACGCACTCACTGCTGATTGTATACTTCATTACTATCATGATGTCGACCTGCCTTCGCCGGATTCGTTTCATCAAGAGTTAAAGCTTTGGCAGCAGATGTGGAGAAACGCTGACAGCACACCAAGCGTGCACTCTGGCGGACACCCTCGCTGACAGCCGCTCCTGTCGTATATTATGTATCCAAATATTACCACAATAATTCACATTTTGCTGCTCACTTCTGTCACGGCTTGCAGTGTTGAACGAGCAAATTCTAGTCTGCGATTTGTGAAGTCGTGTTTCCGAAGTACAATGAACGAGGACAGATTTAATGCACTCATTTTATTGTTTGTCCACAAGGACATCAAGTTAGACATTGATGACATTATCAATGCCTACGCCAGAAAGCATCCAAGGAGAATGACACTGCTTAATCCACTGGCATGTGACACTTAATTATTTTCTTTTTGGATCAAGGGTTGCATGATCAAAACCGATAACTGATTTATAATCGTTTCACTGTTAACCTTCAGTGGAGACCATTTGTTTTATATGGGTAAACGGGGTCAGCATGTGCACGCTCAGCGGTATGAACACGTACATTAATGAGAAGGGGCTAATTACTTTTTAGCCCCCCCAGTCTATATATTTTTAAAGTTCCATAACATTTTCTATAAAAAGGATCATTATAGTTTTGCGTGATCTAATTTCATATATATATATATATATATATATATATATATATATATATATATATATATATATATATATATACGGGATTGGATTGGTAGTATTTACGCCCCCTAACCAGAAATTCCTGATTTAATCACATTTACCAGGCTAACATTAACAAATCCTGTATCTCCAGCCAGTTCCGAAAGAAGCTTTTCAACCCTGAATAGAGTCAAAACTTGTCTCAGGTCAAACGTGTCAAAGCAGAGATTGAATCACCTTTGCATGCTTATAGTAAATAAATTTAGAAGGAACTTGGCCTTTCACTTAGTCTTTCACTTCTTCAAGACACATCAGCAGTTGTTGATAAATTTGCAACCATAAAAATGGGCATCTTAATTTGTTGCTGAAACTTAAAATATCTGGGTTTAATCTTGCTAAAACTTTGCAAAGAGGTAGAAGATGTTGCATGAACAATAAAAAGGATCTAGTCGATACAAAAATGTACTACACAGATGAAGTTTTTTCCATCAGCTTTTCTCTTTTCATACTGACATAATCGTACTTTAGAGATTATTCTGTTTATCAGAACGTCGGCCAGACAATGGTAATTTTCAGTTCAGTAGGTTGCTGAAACGGGTAAACGGGGTCAGCATGTGCACGCTCAGCGGTATGAACACGTACATTAATGAGAAGGGGCTAATTACTTTTTAGCCCCCCCAGTCCAAAAACTCTAGAACCGCCACTGCCTTAATACCTCATCTTACCTTACCAACACTTCCTTAATTGTGTCATCTCAAATTACCTCACCTTAATTTATCTTACCCTAATTAAGCTTGCCTTACCTAACCCTACCTCAACGTAACTTTACCCCATCTCATCCACCTCACTTTACTTTACCATACCATACCCCAGTTCACCCTACTTCACCCTACTTACCTCATCTAACCTCACTTCTATGTGCCTTACGTTACGTTACCTTACATATACCTACCCTACTCGTGCTGTACTCTGCGGAGTTTCTCTTCAAGTGGCGCAATAAAAATGTCCGTTCACGATTACGATTACTTGGTATTTTAGACCAAAATTATGAACGAACGAAACGAAAACTTCGATCAGACGTCAACGAATTCTGGTCGTTTCTGCTGAGTCAGCTGAAAGACCTCGAACAAGAGTCTTCCGGTGACGACACGCGCATGCGCATCAGTCGGCTGACGTCACTTCAAAAGGACGTCACTGACTATTACAGGTAGACGGACTCTTCATCATCCAGCCACCCCGCTCTACCCGAACATCCTTCCATCTCACTCTCTCCAGTCCCTCAGTCACTACTCGCCTCAAGTTCTCCAACCAATCCATTGCCGCATTGCCCCGTCTCTGGAACGTTCTTCCACAAATTCTCAGTTTCACCACATATAGTATATTGTGGTTTCACCGCCAATACCGGCGCTCACCCGCCGTTATCTAACCCTGCTCCTCTAACTCCCTGGCAATCGGATTCGGACCTCCTTCTGACTACACTTTGGACAGCCTTCTCTGACTCAACGCAGCGCTCGTGAATAAGCAGGTGCCAAGCTCTTTGGCGTTTTATAAGTTGGGAGTTTACAAATACAATAATAATAATAATAATATCTTTTCTTTAATAAGAGCCTGACAAACGCACTGCGCTGTACATTTACATGTTATGCAATTTAAATCTTAAATACTAACAGAACAGGCAGCCTGGTAATACAACGGCGCTAATAGCAGCCTACAAAGCATATCCGCCCAACGGTGGCTCGAACTCGGTACCTCTCGGTCTCTGTGCCAGATGTTATCCAATGCGCCACGGGCCCCCCACCCCAATACGGCTATCTGCATCAGGCTCCTCTGTCTATCACCTCACAGACTTTCCAACGATCGCCGACCTGTTTCCTGATTGTAATCGTAATTATAATCTCGAAATTTCTGCAGCGCCCACAAAAGTTAAGTCGCGGGAACCAGCTTATTCACAGGCGCTCAGTCAAAACAAAATCAATAGGCAGAGGGTCAAGATGTAGAGGTTCAGGCAAGCAGACAGTCAGACAGCTACCGTAATGGTGGATGGTGTTTAGAATTGAAGCGGTGAGGGGGAAAGCGGAAGAGGAGGAGTCAGGATCGGAATTGTGAAAGAGCAGCTTTTGACTTGAGCCAGAAACACAAAGCTTCTGGATGTTTGTTGGTGTGTTGCTCGGAGGAGATTCTAGAAGTAATAATTATTGGATCAGAACAGACTATTACAGATTAGATTAGATTGGATTGGATTAGAGGACTCCGATCGTCCACGTACAAACAGGAAATTTGGTAATCGTGCCTTCTCGGTTTCAGAACCCAAACAATGGAACAGCCTTCCAACTGCAGTTCATCAATGCACATCTGTTGCTCAATTTAAATAAGAATTAAAAACTCATCAGATTTATTCTATTCCCATTGTGCTATGACTAGGAATGTAGAGAAACGCGCTCTCGTGCAAGACTTGTTTTGTTAAAGCGCACCTACAAGTATCTAGTTGTATTGTATTGTATTGTACTAGATTAAAGGGTCCATATTGTAGAGGCTGGAGAATCAAATGAGGTTGTTTAATCACAGGCGCTCACTAAACTCAAGTCCTAAAGAGTCAGGTTGTTTGTCCGTTTCATTTCCAGACCAGAATCCAGTGTGTGGGTCAAAACAAGGGGCGTCGGTATCATGGTGGTCAAGTGGAGAAAGAGATTATTGTGACAATTGTATTGTATCTATCCATTTATATAGCGCCTCTCACAGTGCACACCAATCAGAGCGCTCAATATTGGCCGGGTGGCATTAAAGAGCGGACACACATGAACAGATAGAGAAAGAGAGAGACAGAAACAGAGAAAGACAGAGAGAGACAGAGAGAAAGACAGACACAGACAGACAGAAAGGCAGAGAGAAAGGCAGAAAGGGAAAGACAGACAGAGAGAGACAAAGAGACAGAGGCAGACTAAGAAACAGACAGAGACAGACAAAGAAAAAACGGAGAGAGGCAGACAGAGACAGACAGATAGATAGAAAGACAGAGAGAGAAGGACAAAGAAAGCCAGAGACAGAGAGAGATACAGACAGCGATAAAGACAGACAGACAGACAAACAGAGTGAATGAAGCATTAAGAGAGGCAGAACTAGAATCACACATAGACAGACATCACTGAGCTGGCTGAGAGGCGTATGGATTTGGACCCATATAAATTCCTGCACTGCTTGGCATAATGTCTCCTGGCACAATGCCTCATCAGTCTGCACTGTAAAACCTCATAACGGGTGATAATGGCCTGCGTCCATCAACACCCGTGGACTCCCTGTTGAACACGCCGCTGACATTCTGATCCGAGTTTAACGAGATTTTGACCGAAGGGGCTTTCACGTGGACGAATGTTTACGCCGTATTAGGATGCATTTAAAGGCCTCTGCGGACTGTGGTGCTGGGGGTGATTATGAGAGACGATGGAGGAAGGCCTTAATTTGTGCTAACCAGATCTCGCTTGATATGCACCGTAAGATCCTTTTGACGTACTTACGCTTTAATTGGATAGAGAGATGGATGGTTGGATGAATGGATGGATGGATAAATAGATGGATGGATGGATGGATGGATGGATGGATGGATGGATGGATGGATGGATGGATGGATGGATGGATGGATGGATGGATGGATGGATGGATGGATGGATGGATGGATGGATGGATGGATGGATGGATGGATGGATGGATGGATGGATGGATGGATGGATGAAGTGATAGGTGTATGGAATGATGGATGAAATGATGGATGAATTATTGATGGATGGATGGACGGATAGGTGCGTTGATGAAAGGATGGATGTTTGGATGTATGGATGTATGGATGGATGGATTTATGGATGGATGGAAGGATGGATAGATGGACGGCATAGATTGATGGATTTTTGGATGGATGGAAGGGCGGATTGAGATGGATGTATTGAGGAATTGACAAATGAATGGACTGATAAATGGATGAATTGGTAAATGAAGAACGGATGGCTTCTTTGCAAGATAAAAATGGTTGCCTGCATTTATTTATGGATGAGTTCATTGAACTCATGGAAATCTGCTCCAACTGCAAAGTCGCAATTTGTAAGCGACAGGGTGAAGCATTATCAAATCACTCTTGCACGTGTAAAGTCAACGGGTCAACCTAAGTACAGGGTCAGTGGTCAAGTGAGGTCGGACGAAGGTTTAATGGATGGACAGATTGAGTAGATGAACTGAAATACAAATGAATTGAATCTGCATACGGCAGAACTAAAGGGGAACGATGCTTGTGATTGACGTATATATAGAAAGCTACAGAATTTCCAATGCTCAGAAGTGTGCATATGACCATGCGACAGGATAGAGACAATTTGCTTCCCAAAATATTCACCCCACCCCGGAAGATTCGCTCCCCACATTTCGTCCCTAGATAAAAGACAAACAAGATACATACATACATACATACATACATACATACATACATACATACATACATACATACATACATACATACATACATACATACATACATACATACATACATACATACATACATACATACATACATACATACATACATACGTATACATACATTCATACATACATACATACATACATACATTGATCCATGCAAAATCCTGTACATGCACATGCATGCACACATGCCTGCATTCATAATGGCCTACCGTAGAAACATACATGCTTACAATCAGGCATGCATGCTGATTGGTATAAACATGTGTGACTCAATGTACAATATACATACTATTACATAGTAAATGAATGTCTGCAGAACTATAGTCGACGACTTGGAATCAATGAGCACAGCTGATGGATCGGAGGAATGGCGCAGAATTCAGATGGAAAATCTCAGCAACGTTGTTCAGGAGAGACTCCATCGACTCCAGGTGACGTATTCAATGCATGCTTTGCGCGTTCGTATACGTATCATGCAATGTAACACGTGCATGTAAGTACGTGTCTATGCATGTAGGTATGTACATGTATAGGCGTATGTATGTATGTATACATACATACGCCTATACATAATACATATATACGTGTGGGGCGCGGTGGTGTAGAGGTATGTTCGGTGCCTTGCAACCGGAGGGTTGCGGGTTCGAATCCACCTCAAGGGGTATATTCGGTGCCTTGCAATCGGAGTGGTTGCGGGTTCGAATCTACCTCAAGCCGCCGCGTAGGGACCCTGGGCAAGTCCTTCACTCGCAATTGCTCATGCGCTTCGGCGTGAAACTCCGATTCAGTGTCCGCACTGTAGTCGGGAGCGCCTCTGAGTAGAAATCTTGAAGGGGCGCTATATAAATATCTTAAATGAATAATAATTCCACAAGTCACTTCCTCAAAGTTTCTTGGGGTCCACATTGACCAACACCTGAAATGGAATACACATATACTAGAAATCACTAAGAAAATTTCAAAAACATTGGCATTATTCGTAGAATATCCTACCTTCTTCCTCCCCACATACT
>JACEVL010000829.1:0-279249 GCA_020284085.1 Aporrectodea caliginosa | reverse complement strand
TTGCTTTTTTTAATTAAAACCTATTTCTTCACTTTTGGCCTTGTGCAATGTGCACGTGAACCGCTTCTAAACAGTTAACCCTCTAGAGGCGCTTTATTAATGTTTGAATACAATACAATGCAGTATGGCTTTCGGCACACTAGAACTGGCAATAGAAGGAATAATAGCTGCACCGAGCTTGAAAACGTTAAAATTTCACGACTGGGCAGTGGGATGGAAAGTTTATAAACTTATAGCTAATTAAGTCATTTGTTGTACGTGAAACTGTATCAACGTTCAGCACATGAATGTGGATATGGCAGTGGATTTTGTCTTACCATCGTGAAGGCAAAGTCCGCATAATTCATAACGAAATCTTCTGGAGATATCCATGCATTTCCCAACGCAAAACCAATCAGCTTGGCTTCAATGCGTTTAAGTTGGATTGCCTGTTCAATCAAGATATTACGCAATAATATTAACGACAAATTTTTCAACCGATCATCGTTCTGAATTTTCAGTATAGAATCGAATAGAGTAGTCTTTATTAGAACCAATTGCGTACAGCATTCTGATGTACAGAGGTTAAGACATTCAAAGTGTACTATGTAATCTGGTGTAATTGTTATCATAATCCATTTAAAGTTTTAAAGGTTAAAATCGTAAGTAGTCGCTTCTAGGTTTACGCGATAGTGTGTATAGTGATTAACCTGCTGGACTGTCAATCGAGAAGTCGGGGTTCAAAACCCTGCCATGCAGGGCAGAAATTTAGTTACAGATTTTGGCTGTACTGGCGCTCCCTAATCAACCCAGTTGTCATTGTACTGTAATGAAAAGAAGATCAGGCGGCAAGGGAGAGGGTCGGCCACCTGTAATCAAATGCTGAGAAAAATCTCTAGACGGCTGCTCTTCGTCTTCACATCAGCTATTCCTCTAACCTGAACTAACCTATGTCAGTTTTGTGTAATCTACATAAGGACTATATATATATATATATATATATATATATAGTATGCATACCAACCACTACACCCAAACCCACATACTACAGCCTTCGTCTCCTTGCCCATGACCGCATCAACCCCAGCCGAGAATCTGATGCGCAAAACATTTATTGTTAGGATGCTATGTACTTATTAACAGTGCTTATTAGACCTATATGTAAACCAACGTGCGATTAGCAATTGGTTAATAAAAAATATACTTACTTACTTATATCGAGGCCTACAAGTATCCAGATAGAAAGACTGAACATTGGATAGCGCAAATGAGAAGAATAGTGAATTTTACATCATAGAGACGTCGGGAAAGGTAAGCGGCGACTTTTCCACCGTACGACTCTCCAAAGATATACAAAGGAAGAGTCTGTAAACAAAATCAGAAAAATAGAATCAGCGGACCCAAATAAAACAGCACAATCTGGCATTCCAGACGATCGTAATCTCCTGAAAGTTTCCAAATGCAGAAGGTATTATATTTGTAGGAATTTATTGGCTATAAACTGTTAAATATGAAAGCAATTAAACAATTCAATTCAATGTCTTTCTATAAGCGCATTAACAAAAAAGAAAGTTAAATATTATAAAAGCGGATCAAATATTACTCTAAAATTGAAGTAAAACACTTAACTGCTGAGCCCATATCATTGAGACAGGAAAAATATGGCTTGCCATAAGATGTAAACATAATTTTAAATAGATGACAAATGACAAATATCACCTTAAGGAACGGCGTTCTTTCCAGAAACACTCGAAGGAATTCCATTAAATCGTCTATGATGTGACTAACTTCTCTGTTATAAGCGCTTCTATCATCTACGTAGCTGAACCCAGCTCCAACCGGAGCGTCCACGAAAAGGACGTTCACCTGCTTTACCTGAAGCGTTCAACAAACTAGGTATGAACACCTATAACTGTAGGCAAATTGTAAACGAAACAGTTCGTTTGTTTAGCTCTTCCATACATGGTTTTAGGGAATTTAGGCTATAGATGAGAAAGGGAAATAATTATGCTGTGTTTTGGTCTATGGGTAGGTGTCGAGCATGACAGTTGTTCAAGAAGCCGAATGGAATGAATTTCAGCTAAAATATTGTTGCATAAAGGTGGAAACGGAAGAGAACCAGTATATGCACGTTTAGCGCAGTATGCTCGTATTGACGACCCTATGTCTCAGTGAAGGAAGATGAACAGCTTTTATCCAGGCTTCAGACTGGCACCATCTGAAAACGGAGTCTTGATGTAGGGCAAAATTAAGACATGCATAGCTCACCGATTAATCAGGAACAACAAAGTGATGGAAGAATTTTTATGTTAGACTAGATTAAATGACTCGAAGTGAACTAGAGCTTAATGATCAAAACGATTTGTACAATTAAAGACTTGACTTCATCGAAAATATTTAGGTCGGTGAGTCAGTTGAAATCTGGAAAGCTAAGAACATTTTGAATTTTATAATCACGCTATAGATCATTAGATTAAATGAGATTGTTGAATGTCAGATCAGTTTTAATCACAAATCAGATCGAAACAGAAAAGATTAAGCCAAACAGACTAAGAGCAGGGAAGAGCAGGTCGCATATGACATGGGTATAAGAACATGGCATGTTCGGGGGCTTTGGCCACCGACCTTTGAATTACATAACCTCAGTTGCTGCATATAAACTGATACGAACATAAAAGCTGCATGTTCATAGATAAGTGTCTATCAGTATTTTTAGGCCTTCACATATTCATTCATTCACCACTACTATTTAAATTGTGTTTACAATCGTCATGCAGATGCGTAGGCTTGTACCCATAATACAATCAGGATACTCATAGATGTATGCGGATTCAAGCAGATACAACCGCAGATAAACAGGACTTACACAACCACATCAGGACCTACAAGACCCTTTTCTTACTTTTAATTAACTAAGGTGTTTCATATATTTTCTGTGGCTTTTATGTTTGAGAATTTCTGACCATATTTACAGACACTGAGAGAGAATAGGTCCAACGTCTTACCCAAGTGGTGTTTCTAGGTTGAAGGTTGACATGCATTGGGCCAATAATTTCAAAGTTCCCGAAACCGGAAGAAGAGGCCCCAGGACCACCCTGAAAATATGTAAAAAGAAAAAACTCTGTATATATATCTGTTCGTCATTTCCATTGAAGTTAAGTCGTAGATAGACAGAAAGACAGACAGAGAGACAGGAGACAGGCAGATAGACAGACAGACAGATCGAGACAGATTGATAGACAATAGATAGGTAAATAGATAGATAGATAGACAGATAGATAGATAGATAGACAGATAGACATGATAGATAGATATTGATAGATAGATAGATAGATAGATAGATTAATAGATAGATAGATAGATAGATAGATAGATAGATAGATAGATAGATAGATAGATAGATAGATAGATAGACGTAGATAGATAGATAGATAGATATAGATAGATAGATAGATAGATAGATAGATAGATAGATAGATAGATAGATAGATAGATAGATAGATAGATAGATAGATAGATAGATAGATAGATAGATAGATAGATATAGATAGATAGATAGATAGATAGATAGATAGATAGATAGATAGATAGATAGATAGATAGATAGATAGATAGATGAGATAGATAGATAGATAGATAGATAGATAGATAGATAGATAGATAGATAGAGACAGATGAAGATTGACAGACAGACCAAGATAGGAAGATGAGACAGATTATCCAGGCAGATAGACAGATAGAAAACGGACCTTTTTCAATTTTTACAGACAGAGAGGCAGACAGATGACAGACAGACAGACAGACAAAGAGTAGACAGACTTGGACAGACAGAAAACGGTACCTTCCAATTCCGGGACAGTTTGGGGCATAGCTGCTCCAACTCGATAGTTTCTGGCCATTTTTGTCCTCTTATGTATTACACTTAATCTCGGCTAAAGTAAAAAATCCTAAGGCACAGATAATCCACAGTGCTAATTCTCTGCTCTGAGCACTTAAACTGGAAGTGGACGGATTCCAGAACCCTGAACACGGGACCAAAGATCGCAGAATTGCCTTACTTAACTCGGAATAAAAAATATGAATTAATAATAAAACAGCAGGCGATGATGATAAATATAAATAGGTGCAACACTTTATGTATGAGTTACCAAAAAGGCGCTATTAAGTGCATTGACACATTATTGCACTAAATAAATAAATAAAGCTCACATAAATAAATAAGATTTGATTCCCTTACCATCAGCTGATGATGACAGTAAATATAATAAAGTTGACTTAACACTCTAATTATCGTTTTCTTTGTACATAAATTAACTTTGAAAAGCGCTGAGCGTTTGTTGCGTTGAATAAAGTTCTTACTTATTCACACTTGTATTTATGCTGAAGAAGTTCACCGTAATAGTGACTAGAAATAGTTTTGTTGACTAGAACATAATTATTATTTAATTAGATAATTTCACTGACATCATTAAAATATCAAGTGCCATCCATGACCTAAAGAAAAACATCATCACCTTCATCATCAAGTACATTATCATCCACATCATCGTCAATGTTATTGTCATAATCATCCTCACCTTCATCACCACCATCATCACGGTCATCGTCATTGTTATAATCATAAAATCAATATGAATGTTTAACCTGTAGCCACATGACCCATGGTCTCTCTTCAGGTCCATCTGGGTGAGAGGTATTATAAAGCCAATAGAACATATGGGCGGTCCTCCTCACATTCACGTAGCCCCATTTCTGGCTTCCATCTGGCGAGTAATCCTCTCCGGGGTCATCTGCAGGGAATATAACAGCATGTCTTTCAGATCATCTTAAAATACTTTAACCTTTGTGAACTGGTTCTCATATTTGCATAACGTTAGACAGCGCTACCAATAGGACCTTTGTACAACCTGTTGGCTTCTGTATGCTTTTTTCTCTTCTTGGTAGGGACATCAGATGATACAGCCATATATGTCAAAGCCTGAAATTGTTCTCTTTTGCAAAGACTGAACTGGGATCACATCTGACTAGATGTGTTGAGAAATAGCGAATTTTGAATGAATCAAAATAAAGGAATGAATTAATCACAGAATGAACGAAAGAACAAGCGAACAAACTAATCAAACGAATGAATTGCAAGTCCTGTGTTAAGTGGAGGTTCTCTGGCACAAGTTGGCATAATTGTTTTATTTACCTTTAATGGTTTGACTGTCAACGATACCCAGCAAAACAACGAACACCAAGGCAGATACAAGACGAACCATCTTCTTGAACACAGGTCAAATCCTTCTGTCAAAGAAAAATATTATCATCGGTCATTGTTCTCGAATACTACAATTATAATGGGCTAATGCGGCAGGCCTATTATGAACTTATGAATTATTATACAGAGTTTGGCGTATTTGCCGTAAGCACGACGAATGAAGTTTTTAACTCTGAATCCTAAGTACGGAATGACCGATTGGCGTTTCTGCGATTTTCCGATTCAACGACGATAACAACAACAGCAGATAACAACGACAACAACAACAACAGCAACAACAATCCGGAATCGATAATAATCAATAATAATAATAATAATAAATGTAATAATTATGGATTGCTAAAAGGAATTGTTGAAATCCTGAGAGATTACTCATTCATGTACCTCAGGTAACGATTTCATAATTTTACACTGATTGCAGGTTACAGACTTCGCTCTGCACATACCTGCTTGTCGAATAGTCTTACTGTTACATATCAGGCCTGTAACTTAGGCTAATTTGGTGTTTTAGTGATTTAATAATAAACAGGAATATGCCTACCTGAACTATCTATGTCTATTGGACAGGCCTACCTGTAAACAATTTTCTTTACTGCAGAGCACAACAGAATCCTTTCCAGATGAAACCTCAAATACCTACAATAGTCCATTCTGTCCAATCATGCGACGCCGCATCTAATTCTGTTGGCCTTGCGACGTGTGTTTTCTATATAGGCTAGAGATCCATGCGATCTCTACCCTGCTCATGTTTCAATGAATTGATCGGGTAGGTTCGTTAGGCCAAGCACCTGAATAATCGTTGGACATGAGCTCAGCTAACGTTCAAAGATTTTCTATCGAAGATTACAACACAGATTTAAGTTTTGTTTTGACTGCTATCCTGAAGATGTATAGTTTAATCGCAAGTTCTTGAAGTTCGTTGTAATTATCTTTCATTTTTCGAAACAAGTTCCTGAGGTAGATTGCTGTAATCTGATTTCGAATGTGATTGCGTTTCTTGTACGAGATTATTTATAGATTATGGTTGATAACAAACATATGTGGCAGTGCAAATAGTTTATTGTATTTAGTGCATCTTAATAAGTAAATCCTGCATATAGTAGTAATATAATATATCGATTTCTTCAGCGCCCAAGGGCTAAGTAAGTTAGTAAGTACACTATAGTAAGCAAGTATGTACGTAGTCTTATATTAATTTAACACACGCCTATATTTTACTAAATTGGACAGTTAATGTGTAATAAGTCCTCTAATCGTAGTTAATAGAACTCTAATAGTAATAGTAAGTATCCAGATTTCTAAAGCGCTGTTTGATCTGAAGCTAAGCACAGTGCATCAGCTCATTCACAAGCGCTGCGTCAAGTCACAGAGGTTGTCCAGAGATATAAGAGAAATTCCAAGTCCGATTGCCTCAGACACCCCAGAGAAGGGGGCAGAGGAGCTGCTGAGACGGGGTGAGATATCTTGGAAGACGGAGGATTGAATGGATTAGGGCAGGAATTCTTGAAGAGGTGGGATTTTAATTTGGAGTGGAAGGCCTGTGAGGCGATAAGTAGAGAATCCTGAGGCAGATGATGGCAGTGAGATCATAAGCCTAACTCTGTGTTGTAGTGGTGGAAGCCGGTCACCACCAACTTTTAAGAAGTGGTGGTGACAATCACCACCAGTTTTTGGCCCGTGATGAAATATTTTTTGCGACATTACAACGTTATTTTCATTTGAAGCAAATTCAAGCAACGATATATAGCGGAGGAAGGCATTGGTCACCACTACTTTCTGGGATAAAGTTACGCTCTTGGCTAATATGATAGTGAAGATTTACTGTCACATAGAAAAAAACCAAAATGGTCCATCTGCAGCACCTACTATCAATGTTTCTTACGCCCACTTAATGGCAGGGCGTTTTATCCATTAGGCACAGTAGGCAGTGGGCATTGTGCCTAGGGCCCTGAACCGTTCAGGGGCCTACGCAAGTCTGGTAATGGGATATTGAAAACATCAGTTGGGGTCTACGAATGCAAGAGTTCCTATAGCCTACGACGACATTAAAACGGCTCTGCTTAATAGTGATATGAAGTTCCAAGAATGTTAAGTTCACTAAGTACTAAGGATTTTGTTTAATTAGTGCTTTATTTGTGAAAAAAATCATTTAGCGTAATCCAATCCACAGCTAATATTCTTAGGCATAAGATGCAGAGCATATGGGAGAGCCATTCTATTTTGCTCATCTAGAGACTTAACGTGTCAAGTTATGCTATATATTCGTATTTTGTGATTGGGTCAGTTCATTGGCGGCAATCCAGTAGAGCGGTCCGCGGGTCATAGACTGATTCGAGTTCGCTTATAATAACTTAATTGCGTTATATTAATTTATTTTAAGTCGCACCTTTGTAGATCGGTAAGGTAGATTTCATTTTAGACATTTATATATCGCCCCTTCAGAGTATCTACTCAGGATCGCTCCAGACCCAAAATCGGCTAAACAGAACAGTCTTAAAGTAAGAGCAAGAACGTTGCCGCAAGGGCTCTAGGCATTAGGCATAGATCCACAGGGAGCCCATTCCATATTCAGGGCCAGCAACAGAAAAGGCACGGCGCTGCATAATAGATGTCCGCAACCGGGTGACAAGAAGCTCAGCCTGCTTGGAGGAGTGGAGAGAGCTGGTGCTTCAGCACACAGTAGAAATTTGACAATGCGTTATGAAATGTTCATATACATACTATTGTATGTAAGCTTACATAGACCTTTTTAGGCTAATACATACATAGGCCTACACTACAGGCATTCATGGCTAATTCTCAATTTGGGTGAGGTTTAGTTATACTGAATGCAAGATGTTCGCAGTGAGTGAGCATTCCTGATATCGGTTTAACTAACTGTTTATAGTCAGAGGACTTCGAGCATGCGTCAGCATGACTTGATAGACTCCGGTGACCAGCGTATGCCAGCGATTAGGTGATCAGATAACTAGAACGACAGAACTGTTTGTATGAATTATGCCAAGTCATGAGAGGACACGCGTGTATCAGTTGTTCAAATCTGAAATGCTAAACACAGATGATTGCATACAGATCATAACTAATTAAATTCATAAATTCGATACACACGTACATGCTTACACACACAAATATTATATACATACACACACCCATGCACATGAAGTCATACATACGTATATATTAACATACAATGCACTCAAATACACATGAATCTCTTTAATGATTTTATCCATTAACGTTCTGATCATAATAAGTTTATGTGGTAAACAGACACTTCGATTGCAAGTATCTCGAGAAGTCAGCAAAATCAGTGAAGAAGTCGATCTGAGTGCATTAGAGAACAGTTGCTACTGGTCCAAGTTGTTTAAGATGCGGTCCAACATTCGATACGCTGCGTCGCCTTTGTCATGCGGAACCTGGAAGTAAATGTAAATGTAAATGAGTATAAATGTATACTTTCTATAGCGACCGTTTGGTCTTTACCCTGCTCGGTTTTCAACTGAATTTCAATGGTGAGACCCTTCCTTCACCACCGCTGGCCGTTTGAACGGGTGTCACGCCATTTAAGGTCCCCTTATACAGACCGTACTAGCACGAGATTCAAGTCCCCCTCTATAAGGATCGAAGAAGTCAGTTTTGACGTATAATGAATAAAACCAGTTGTGAATTAAGGTAGATAGTTAGATGATGGACTAAGAACTACAGAAAGAAATGTTGTAAACTTATGAAGGAATGTACGAAAGGGTGTACAAGAACATCAGGCCATCTAACTTTGGTTTGACTGAAGTACTTGTTATTCAATCAAACACAAGTTTTAAGGCTTCAACTACTGACTGACTGTATGACAATTATACTGACTGACTGGTCTGTCTGAATAGCTGACTGTCTCACAGTTGTTCTGGCTGAGAAATTGACTGACAGACTGACTGACTGACTGACTCTGATCTGACTGTTCAGCATGTTGACTGACAGACTGACTGACTCTCTCAAACTGTCTGGCTGGCTGGTTGACTGTCTTCATTTTCTGACTGACTGACTATCATACCGACCTTCAGACTGACTAAATGACTAACTGACCGACTAACTGACCGACTGACTGAGATTGACGAAGAAAGGAATAGTAGACTGACCGCATGTCCAGCACCGAGTATTGTGTAGAACTTGAATTTGCCATAAGCTTTGACGAAGCCTTCTGTCTGATTATCCGCTGGATTTATTAACGCTTTGCGTTCAGCCGAATTGTAACGAGTCAGATTACTCCATTTCAACTTTTGAACCCATTCCATAGTCCCTATAGAAATACTCAACTACTCTATAAAGTCATTGAAACAGCTTGCAAATCTCTAAAAAATAATTGCCAAAAGTGGTAACTTTTAGGATATAAAAATATTTAAGCAAGACACATCATACTTAGTCTTTAACATCACTCTATAGAGGCTTCTTCGAAAATATTCTTAATATTCTTATTAAGAATTCTTATTACACTCACTGAGCTGATGTCTATTAGCTGAAAGCATGACCGTGATATGGAGTCCATTCTCTGGTAATAATGCCAAGAGGCAGACTGCTTTTGACTCATCGTGTGAGCTTCGAATCCAGGTATATCGTGTATTATTGGAACTTAGTTGGTAGGCAATATAGGAACTAAAGAAATCTTGAAAAAATCCGTTTGCTCGAGCAGACATGAAGCTGTACCGGAATCAGTTTCCCATCAACTGACTTTATCGGCATGATCGGCTCCAGCCACCTTTTCATGTGGATGAGTACTTTTTGCAACACAGGACTTCACTTTATCCCTGTTTCTTAAAAACCCTCAACTTTTTAATAAAGTCACAGTAATAGCGTTCAACTGTTTTTATTTCATTGTAATAAAAATGTCTGCAGAGAACTTTCCTCGTAAATATATATGAAGTAGGACACATCTTATCTAGTCTAATTATCAGTGAAAGGATCAGTATCGTATTAACGTTATCCTCATGTATTCATAACAAATTATCAGTCTACCTTTAGTGTCGACTATCATAAAGACCAGTTGTCCTTGATATATGAGCAAAGAATAACGGATGTGCAACTGTTCAACCTCTATAAAGATCCTAGGTAACTAGTAAAAGAGAAACTAGCGCTTATGCACATAATTCGGAAAAGTGGTTCCTGCTCCTAATCTCTGCTGCGCTCAGAACTTCCGAGCGCACGGACTCCCAAACAGCCTGTTCCAAGTGGCGCGTCCATACTTAGTAGCGCGGTTGATTCGCATCCCCGGCTTGGTATATAATAAAGGGATATAGCGCCTTGAGAAATTCATGCAACGAATTGTTCGCGTGGGACTTCTCCCTGTGACCACCCCTACTGTGGCTATACCTGGCGAGTGAAGCATACTAACAGACTCGGAGCATGTACTAAGACCGCTTTGCTCGAGCACATGAAGCTGTACTCAGTATCAATCTGCGCACTCGTCCACATCCATTTGTCCTCACCTTTTTATGATGGATGAGTACTTTTGCTGTTCAGGACTCACTAATCCCTTATCTTAGCTGTTAACTCTTAATCCACCTTCGAACTTTTTTTTCATTGTCAAAATGTTTCACTGTAACTTTCGATGTAAATATGAATCTTGTAACTACACTGCGTTATGACAGCTAGAGTTGATTGGCTTCAAATGATACAAGACAGTACTAGCAATTAGAGAAAACAGTGTGCAATGAAATGGACTAATGCATGGTTTATTATATCCTTCCTTCTTCCCTCCCTCTCTCCCTCATTCCCTCTTTGGGTTCATACACTCACTCCTTTATTTGAATATACATTGTTATAGCCTATGCTACAATTGAATGATGAGAATAACGATGTATAATAAAATAAGATATAATATTCTCAAAGTTTAAAACAAAAGTAACGCACGACCTGGTCGAAAGCAAAGCACCAGGTATCGACACGAAGCCGACAGAACCACCTAGTTTTAAGATATTTGTCAGATCTTTGTCTTAACTTAACATCTGGAGATTCGGCACACCGACTTAACTATACAAGCGACAGCAGGCCTAATCTTCTTACAGTCAAACTCAGCGCCCTTCCTTTCCTCACCGTTCATATCTTTGACAGACCACCATACCACACCTTCTAAGGAACTGGTCAAGCAAAACTTTTCTGACCTTAAACACGCTCTTCCGAGGGTCTCTTCCATAGTTTTGGCGCATGTATTAATACGTAACAATAGGCTACGCATTAATACGTAGCAATACACATAAGCACATAACAACAAGCATACATGTATATTCGTAGATATACACAAACGTGTACCTAGACCGGGAATTTATGTTAGCACCTTCTAGAATACGTATTTCGCATTTTCCATTGAAATAAAACATATGATCCACAAATATTTTTACGGGAAAGACCAATTGTAATGATACATGATATTCAGTGATGAGGTTCTTTAGCTGCTGCAAGATCAGGTCCATGTGTTCTGCGTGTTCTTCTAGCTGGAGAAGAGAGCATGCACCTTTTACAAGAATTTTAAAACTGTTCTCTATCGCCGTAGTTGGGCTGGGAGCGCCTCTGAGTAGGTTATCTTGGAGGGGCGCTATATAAGTCCTCTGAATGAATGAATGAAATGAATGAAAACTTACAGATCGAGAAATGAGAGTTACTTACCGACGTTAACAGACGGTTTCATCAAATGTACTCTGAGTTTACCAAACGTAGTACCTCGTGAATCTTACGAAACACACAACATGATACATTAATAACATTTTGATTTGATTCCCAGATTCAGTAATTCAAATCATCATCATCATAGATCCATGGCTAAGTCTGTCGGTGTCAAACGCTTATCAGATCCTCCTCCTGGGTAGCCATTATTTAATAGTGGCTTCTATGACGCCTTTGTCCAATGCACAAAGCAACGGATGGCATCTGCACCCATTCCAACGACATTTCATGCAGAGTTTTTGAAAGAGAAAAAGGCTTACCATTGCGCCTCATCAGAGAAGATCCACGACCAGACGTTAGAGACTTATGCCAGTGGTCACGTTTGCCAGTGTCTCACAAGGTGTGACAGTGCAGACAGCCTGAAAACCCCGCGTCTCCGCCCTGTCACAAACGGTAATATCATAAGTAAGACCTGCACCACTGGGCATAGCCTCAGCATCCAAATTCCCCACTGGCCACCCCCACACCACGTTGAGGCGGTCGCACTGGGAGGCCTATTAACATAGGCTACTCTTAATTGGAGTCCGTAACCGAGACAGCTTTCGAAACTGTGCTTCCAGGGATGCACAATTCCCATGATTCACTGGAGTGTTCAAAGAATTTTATACAAAGAATCTCTGGCTGTCGGTCGTGGGGAGGATGAATGATCCTTCTCTTGGGTCGGGGTTATTATCATTAAATACTGGCTTCATGCGCCTTTGTCAAATAATACAAGGCATAATGTAATAATAATCTCCACGACCGAGCCATTATTATCAACGATATTTTATACAAAGTAGCGTGACAACATGCTGGCTTCATGCACCCGTTGCATTCTCCAAGTTCATGGTGTCTTCCATCCTCCTCCTCCTCCTCCTCCTCCTCTCTCCTCTCCTCATCTTCCATCTTCTCTCTCTCATTTTCCTCTCTTCTCTTCTCTCTTCTGTCTTCTGTCTCTTTTTCTCTTCTTCTTCTGCTGTTTTCTGCATTCTTCTTCATTCTTCTTCTTCTTCTTCTCTCACTTTCTTTCTCTTCGACCACAGGTCACACAACTATTTGGCCAACCTGGCAATTAAAAACAGTCAGCGTTTTACGAACAGTAGCGTCTGGCGATGCAAAGTGTGAATGCTGAAGGCGCTATTAATCACCTCTCAGCTACATAAGTTTTATTGCGAGATCTTAAGAAAAAACCGGTTGTTGCTACTTAACTCATTTAGAGGACGCTAGATAAACCCGGCAATTTCTATTAAAATCTCCAGAACCACATTACCTCCCCAGGTTTTATTTTTTGGAACGATCCTATGCAGTATCAATTTCTTTCGATTTTCCATCGTCTGGAGCAATAAACCGATTTCGTGTTTGCGATCATCAACGACGAATTTCGAGATGTCGTAGATGTCCACATCGTTGGTATAATATTGGAATTCATGCTGACAATGCCAGTTGAACCGAAGAGCCTCAGACCAGTTTCCGTTTTCGATCAATTCCTTCACTTCCATTGCCTTCTGCTGAATCCGACTCCGGCCGTACTCATCAACCAGAGACTACATAATAATAATAATAATGATAATGATAATGATAATGATAATGATAATGATAATGATAATGATAATGATAATGATAATGATAATAATAATAATAATAATAATAATAATAATAATAATAATAATAATAATAATAATAATAATAATAATAATAATAATAATAATAATAATAACAATAATGCCCTGAAGTACCTCAGGGCAAAAAAAAAATAAAAAATAACAATAATAATAATAATAATAATAATAATGATATGATAATAATAATAATAATAATAATAATAATAATAGGCCTAATAATAATAATAATAATAATAATAATAGAGTTTTTGAGGGATCATTATGTACCTCGGGGCATAAAATAAATAATGATGATGATGATAATAATGATGATGATAATAATAATAATAATAATAATAATAATAATAATAATAATAATAATAATAATAATAATAATAATAATAATAATAATAATAATAATAATAATAATAATTATTATAATTATTATAAATACAATGCAATAACAATAACAATAATAATAATAGCAATAATATCAACTTCGTGAGTTTCTTGTAAGGCGCTATATATATAACAATGGCCACATGCATACATATACAAACAATATTAATAAGAATAATGATAATGACAACGAATAATAAATATAGTAGCCTACTGCTATTACCGGTATTGTCATCATAAAAGAATTATAGTTATTACTCCATTATTGTTATCATTATCACTGTTCCCGTAACTGCGTGGATGGATGGATGTAAGAATAATTTTCTTACGACTTCCGCCAAAGTTTCTGATGACCTTTTTTTTTTTTTCTTTTCTTTGCAGCTGACTGTTTTTAACAATGGAACTTGTCAAATATCATTTTGCCCCCCCCCCGTGCGCCCCCAGACTCACGTACAAAAAGTTACTTTTTCAACTATTTTTATTTTCAGACCTATTTTCGCCCCCTCCTGCGCCGGGGGCTATTACCCCATGCCCTCCCTCGTTACGCCACTGATTATCACTGTTCCCGCTGCGTGGATGAGTGTAAGGAGAGAGACTAGTGGCTGAAGTAGAAGTGTCAGTTTAATCTAATGTTTATTCATCAAGAAACCAATGCAGCTGACTGTCTGGGCACGGAGGATCATTAATGATGTTGCGCCTATACAACGGGGCAGCGGTGATGAAGATCTCACCTGATGAAGTCATTTGAAAATAAGCAGGGTTGAGACCATATGCGGTGACTTTAGAAAAAGTTTACAATCAAAACCGAGTACAGCTATAGGTTGGATGCCCTAGTTTGGCGCTGCATATTGGGTCTCGCTCCTGCCCTATAGATCTCCGCGAGCTCTGCTGCCCTGTCCTTAGTGCTAGGGGCTCTCGATCCCTCCGCTCATCTGAACAGGGTCTCCTACTGGTCCCTTTTGTCAGAACCTCCACTATGCAGAACTGCGCTTTCTCCGTGGTGGGTCCATCGACCTGGAATGGCCTTCCTCTGGAGCTAAGCCTCTTTCCTAGGACCTTCTCTCCTATGTTCTTTTCTCACCTTAAAACTGTTCTTTTTGGCAGTGCTGGAGTCGGGAGCGCCTCTGAGTAGTTTTCTTGAAGGAGCGCTATACAAATGTTCGAAATGAATGAATGAATGAACAGCTAAGGAGTTTGTAGAAAAGATATACTCAACACCAAACGAGCCAGAGAGCTCTGGGTGTATTGAAGTCTGTTGGGTTCAAGAATTGAGATACCTGCCAAAGTCGTTTTGGCATTGTCTTTGAACGATCAGACAAGGCTATGGTCTGTGACATGTCTTTGGTAATAAACTAGATTTGCAAAGGTTCATTATGTAAGGTTCAAATGCGAAGTGAGTAAGGTAAGGTCACAAACACACACACACACACGCACACGCACGCACGCGCAGAGAAAGACACACAGAGACAGAGACAAAGACTTGAAAACTTTCAAAGTTTCATGACTGGGCAGAGGGATTGATAATTAAGGCACTGAAAGTAGGCTATAGCCCTACTTCGTGAGTTTATAGTAAGGCGCTATATTAATGGCCATATATAGATACATACATACATACATACATACATACATACATACATACATACATACATACATACATACATACATACATACATACATACATACATACATACATACATACATACATACATACATACATACATACATAGCCTACTGCGTCAACGTTCAGCTCATGAATATGGATATGGCAGTGGATTTTAACTTACCATCGCGAAGGCAAAGCCTGCATAATTCATAACGGAATCTTCTGGAGATATCCATGCATTTGCCATCGCAAAACCAACCAGCTTGGCTTCAATGCCGCCATCTTGGATTTCCTATTCAATCAAGGTATTATGAAATAATATTAACGACACATATTTCAACAGATATAATTCATCCTCAATTTTTAGTAGTCGCTTCAAAGTTTGCGCTATATTATGCATAGTAGTTAGCCTGCTGGACTGTCATCGAGAAGTCGTGGGTTCCAAACCTTGCGAGGACAGAAATTTAGTTACAGATATTGACTCCACTGGCTCTACTTACTTGTAAGGAGGCGTATAAGTATACATAGACATGAGAAAGAATTTACTAAAAAATTGGATAGCGTAAATGAGAAAATAGTGCATTTTACATCATAGAGACGTCGGGATAGGTAAGCGACGACTTTTCCACCGTATGATTGACCAAAAATATACAGAGGACGAGTCTGTAAACAAAATCAGAAAAATAGAATCAGCAGATACAAACATAACAACAAAATATGGCATTCCAGACGAGTTTCCAAATGCAGAATGCATTACAATACACCTTGGCAATTAATTTTAAAATAAAGTTAGCAGCCAATGCTTTAAACACTGCTAGATATGAAAATTAGCTTGAGTAAGCAAGTCAATTCATTGTCGGCTTGTTATAAGTGCACCGACAAAAAAATTATTAGGTTAAATATTATACTCAGAGCGTGTCTAAAACTGAGGTAACACACAATATGTGCCACTACATCACTTTCATGCGGTATACTAAACAACTAATGTACAGTATTTTGTCACTAACCTAATGCATGTGGATTCACAAGATGTCACTACCAGATACTGTTTAACCCTTTTAGCAAACAAAAAATCAAAACAGGGTACCAGTCTACAATTATTTGGGGTGTCTGAACAGCTAGTGGCAAGTATACATCGTGTACCCCAAACAGCTAGTGGCATATATATTGCCACCACTTACTTTTTTACTGATTTCAATTCAACAATAGTATATGCTTGATTACTTTCTCTTACCTATACATAATACTAGCAATTTTTACCCGGCGTTCGCCCGGGTTTTCCCCAGGCGTAATTTTTAACGGCTGCAAATAAAGGCTACTTACTTACTATATTTGCTGATGGGCTTCAAATATTTAAAAAATGTCCATATATCTGAATGGAAACGATATTTAGAGGTGAACATAGTTGCTTTGCCCGTGTACTGCACGGGTTATCTCTACCTTATAATTATAGGCAATATTATTATTTTGTTCCCCGTTCTTTACGGTTTATCTCTACCTGAAATAGGCGTATTATTTTGTTCCCCGTACTACACGGGTTATTTCTAAATTATAATAGGCGTATTATTTGCCGTTGGCCAGCGTGACGTAAGATTGCATATTTAGCCGCGTGACGTAATTTAAGATTGCATATTAATTTTAGTGACGTGGACAAATGGGCATGCTTATAATGTCCATAAATCGGAATTGAAAGCAAATTATGAGCTGAAAGTAATTGGGATGAGATAGAAATTCGAATAGCTAAAGTAAGTTTCGAGTTGCTTTGACCTAGAAAATCGGCAATGGCCGTGGTTGCAAAAAATGTGAGCTTAGTGTAATTAGGTCACCAAATCTGTAAATGGTTGCGCTGACCTAGAAATTCGCCCGTGGCGACTTCTGATTGGTTGCTAGATGCTCCGTGTGACGTAAGATTGCTTATTAAGCATGCGTGACGTGAACAAATGGCCTTACTATGGGCGGTATTGAAATAAGCTCGCTGAAAAGTTAAATTTAAAATGGCCATATATCGGCGTTTAAATAAAATTGCGAACTGAAAATAGTCGCGTTGACCTAGACGTTGCGTAATAATGCTTTGTAAATTTTTTCAACTCGCTAAACCGTTCCGTTTCGGAGCCTTTAGCCGGACAGCGATGCATTGCAAACATACATACATACATACATACATACGGAAGGACAAACTTTAAGAATTATAGTATAAGATGTATTTATATTACCTGTGCCTGCCCTGGGCGCTTCTCGCTTATAAAGGGTTAACTGGTAGGTCCCCTATCATTGGGACAAGACAAAAATTACCATAATTTATTTAACATGAAAACAAATAATTTTGTTGGATAGATGACAAAATATAACCTTAAACATTGGCGTTCTTTTCAGAAACACTCGGAGAAATTCCATGAGATCGTCTATGATTTCAGTATCGTTCGTGTTATAAGCTGTTTCATTATCGACGTAGCTAAACCCAGCTCCAACCGGAGCGTCGACGAAGAGCACGCTTACCTGCTTTACCTGAATCATTTAAAAAAGCCAGATGTAAGCGTCTAAATTGTAGGCTAATTGTAATTTTAACAGTTGCATTTGTTCCGCGCTTCCATACATGGTTTAAGGCTATAGATGTGTAACGATGTCCTCTTCCACAAAATGTATCTTACCTTGTATATATATATATATATATATATATATATATGATATATATGGGCAATATATATCTATATATATATACATGAAGATAGGGTGATGTGATATATACTGTGGAAGACATAATAAACGATGACTATTGAATAGGGAGTTTAGAGACTGAGGAAGAGAGTTCCAAGCTGATGGGTCAACATGGGCAAAACACCTAGAGTGGGCCGTAGCAGAGCGTATGCGCAGGACAACAATAAGTTCACGAGTCGAAGATCGCAAAGAGGCCATCGCAGGTAAGGAGGAGACCAAGGTGCAAAAGGACCTAAGGAAAGATGGGGCCACACGAACAAGGCAGTTACGCATGAGGGCAAGGGTTTTGAACTGTACCGCTGTTGAATAGGGAGCCAGTTAAGGGAATCCCGAATATAGCCTGAGATATTGGTTCCACAACCTCGGAACTACCAGTGGACCAGATATAGGCGTATTCAAGCGATTTATATTTAAAAAATGGCTAAAGTTTGATAAAACCAAGTAGGCCTACGACACTTCTGACGAAACAATCTTCAGCGGGTCGGGTCCATGATGGATATCCATAATGAGATGGTTACATTCTACTAATATGCTGGGAAAGCCAGCACCAGCGTGAAGATTATGGCGAGCTTCTGCAATTGTGCCTCATCTTCCTTGATGGGTGCTCGAGAGAAGAAGTGTGATTTTGAGCTTCTGCGTCAATGCACAATGCGACCAAATTCTTCTTTTCAAGAATCAAAAGACTCTCAACACCTGGGAGAGAAAAGCTTTAACAGGTGTCGGCCTTTTGTCTCTCTTGTCTATGAATTATTTTTGGCATGAAGCTTGCTTGGCAGAGAGAGCTCCATACAATGACTTGAAACTATTGAACTTGTTGCAACATTGCTGTGAAAATGCAGCCAAAACAGCTTTCAAGAGACATCACATCAGGTATTTTTCTGAGCATTTGATAGGCCTGGCTTTTTGACCCACGCGTTGATGTTAAATAGGCCTACAAAGGCCGCCATGATTGAGAATCTCAAACGTGCTGAAAAAACTAATTATACCATCAAAAGGATTGAAAGCAGAACATTCAACTTGGGAAATCTACTGGAATCATATGTAACAAGCCGAATATCTCGGCTCTTTGACCTATTTATTGACAGTGGGGCAGAAAAGGCCCAGGCTTTCCTCTCGACACCACCAGACTTTGGCAGTTGGATCCAATTTATCTCCAATTGACAGGAAAAGTCAGGCAGATGAAAGTAGTAAATGACTGTGCAGAGAGAGGTACTTTATAAATCCAGATATTCAACTCTTCTATAAAAAAAACGAGAATCAAAAATAATACCATCTTCAAGTTGGCAGCGCTCATCGGAAAACCCAATCCAGAGCCATCAAAGCTTCTCTTAAAAGAATATCTCAAAATAGACTTATTTTGTTGTTGTTCATATTGACTAGAAGCTTACTAAGCAGTAAACACTAAACAGTGATTTTCTTTTTGTTACAATTTTAAAATTTTCTTGGTCAAAGATATGAATTGGGGGCCTGCACTATATCTGAGGAAATTTCGTAGTAACAATATTTATCATTCAAAATTGAGCCACCTTTAGATATTCTTCTAAAGCCACAAAAATTGGTCCAAATATTCCCTAAACTGAATAGAAACAAGAACAAATGTGACCCAAATTAATTTTCTACCTTTTATATTTTTGGACCACACTAATATATATATATATATATATATATATATATATATATATATATATATATGAAGATAGGGTGATGTGATATATATACTGTGAAAGACATAATAAACGATGACTATTGAATAGGGAGTTTAGAGACTGAGGAAGAGAGTTCCAAGCTGATGGGTCAACATGGGCAAAACACCTAGAGTGGGCCGTAGCAGAGCGTATGCGCAGGACAACAATAAGTTCACGAGTCGAAGATCGCAAAGAGGCCATCGCAGGTAAGGAGGAGACCAAGGTGCAAAAGGACCTAAGGAAAGATGGGGCCACACCAACAAGGCAGTTACGCATGAGGGCAAGGGTTTTGAACTGTACCGCTGTTGAAGAGGGAGCCAGTTAAGGGAATCCCGAATATAGCCTGAGATATGGGCAAACTTTGGAATGTCAACTATAAGCCGAGCAATCAGATTTGGCCGCCACACTTTAAAGAATATAACCTCAATTGTTACAAATAAAATGATATGAACACAATAGGAGCATGTTCATAGATAAAAGTGTACAAATACTGTAGGCCCTAAGCCTTCATATATTCATTGATTCACATATTTTTATTGTGACTAACATGGTCCGACAGATGCGTAGGCTTATACAATATACCAGCATTATACTCACAGATGCAAGTGGACGCAAGCAGATAAAAGCGTAGATAAACAGGGTCTACATAACCACATCAGAAAGTACCAGCGTTTCTCTAGTTTTAATTAACTGAGATGTTTCATATATTTTCTATGGCTTTTATGTCTGAGAATTTCTAGCAATATTTATAGACACTGAGATAGAAATGTGTGCAACGTCTTACCCAAGTGGTGTTTCTGGGTTCCAGGTTGACATTCAGTGGGCCAATGATTTGAAAGTTACCGAAACCGGATGAAGACGCCCCAGGACCACCCTGAACATATGCAAATAGAAAAACTCTAATTACATATTTTCGTTATATCCATTGAAGTTAAGTCGTAGATTTTAGATAGACAGACAGATAGATAGGTAGACAGTCGTACATAAAAATAGATAGATAGATTCGTAAACAGACAGATAGACAGATAAATGACAGTTGTGATAAGTATCGTCTTTTGCGCTAGAAACCGTGGTCTTATCACTACTAATGACGTATACCTTCCAATGACAGAACAAATTAGACATAGCTGTTATTCTCCGGCCGTTTTTAACTCCTAAAGGATTACACTAAATCACCGTTAAAGTAAAAGGCCTAAGTCACCGATAACCCACAGTGCTAATTCTCTGCTCTTGGCACGTAGGTTGGAAGTGAACTCGGAGCACAGAACACAGGACGAGCTCATCGCAGAAATTGCCTTACTTACCTCGGATTAAAATAAATAAGTAAATAATATAAAATCAGGTGGTGATGATATACATGCATATAATAAAGCGAAACACTTTATGATTTACCAAAAATGCGCTAGCCTATGTTAAGTGCATTGATACATATTTATGCTGATGAAGTTCACCGTAATAGTGAATAGCATTAGTTTCATGAACTAGAACCTAATTAACGCTTACATCATTTAACTGATATAATTAAAATCTCAACTGCCATCAATGGCCTAAAGATAGACATCATCAAGTACATTATAATTCACATCGTCGTCAATGATATTGTCATAATCATCTTCAGCTTAGTCACCACTATCGTCATGGTCATCGTCATTGTTATAATCATAACATCATTATGAATGTTTAACCTGTAGCCACATGACCCATGGTCTCTCTTCGGGTCCATCTGCGTGAGAAGTATTGTAAAGCCAATAGAACATACTGGCGTTGCTTCTCACGTTCACGTAGCCCCATTTCTGGCTTCCATCTGGCGACTCATCCTCTTCGAGTTCATCTGCAGGGAAATGAACAGATCTTCTTAAAAATCTTCAACCTGTGTGATGTATATGTCATCTCTGTAATAAGTTAGACAACGCAACCAATAGGGATCTTATGCAATCTGTTTTCTTTTGTGCAACCTCCTCTCCTCGTTCTCCTCCTCGTCCGCCACCATCTCCTTTTCTTTCTTCTCCTTCCCCTTCTTCTCCTTCTTCTCCTTCTCCTCCTCTTCCTCCTCCTTCTCCTCCTCCTCCTCCTCCTCCTTAAAAGTTCTGTGTAAATTGAGGCTTCCCTGTCACAAGTTTATATTATTGCTTCATTTAGTCCTACCATTTACTGTTCGACAATCAACGATAACCAGGAATCCAACCAGCACCAAGGCAGACACAAGATGAACCATCTTCTTGAAAACAGGACAAATTCGTCTGTCAAAGAAAATTATTTTATCATCGGTCATTCAACCTACTCATTTCTCATATAACTTCGAAAATTTCCAGGACGCCACATATGGCTGTTAAAACACGAAAAGCAGCTAGTACCTTAACAATAGGTTTATGGGTAATGTAGGCAGTGTTAAGGCCTAAGTGTCTTAAGCACAATGAATGGGGGTTCGAACCTATCCGAATACTAACCGATTGAATAAGTTGATGCCGTCACGTTTCGGTTACTTCTATTTTATGCATACATACAAACATAATATATAGAAACGTATACAACTATGCATACTTAATTACATACATAGGCTATATACATATATACAAATACATGCATGCATGCATAAATACAAACATATATTATATATTTATGCATGCATACATACATACATATACACATTCATTCATACAGACATGTATACCTACATACATACATATATACATGAGACGAACATACATATACATATATACATACATACAATTCATCATACACATACCAATTTCTTCTGCACTGGCCTTGTTGTTTGAATAGTCTTACTGTCGCTTGTCAAAGCTGTAGCATGGTTGAACTATATCTATGCCTATGTAACAGGCCTACCTGTCAACTATAGTCTTTACTGCAGAGCACAACAGAATCCTTTACAGGTGAACCTCAAATATATATAGTCCCCTCTGCCTAATCATGCGACGCCGCATCTCATTCCTTTGGCTTTCACTTGCGATTGTCTATATAGCTACCGCTCGACCTACACCCTGCTCATGCTTCAATGATTTGATCGGATGGGTTCGTTAGGCCAAGCAGCTTAATTATAACGTTGGACATGAGCCGAGTTGACGTTCAAAGATTTTCTACCGACGATTGCAACACATATTTAGGGTTTATTTTGACTGCTATCCTTAAGATGTACAGTTATATCGCATGTTCTTGAAGTTCGTTGTAATTATCTTTCATTTTCTGAACAAGTTCCTGAAGTAAATTGCTGTTATCTGATTTCGAATGTGATTGCGTTTCTTGTACGAGATTATTTAGAGATTGTGGCTGATAGCAAACATGCGTGGCAGTACAAAATAGTTTATTGTCTTTAGTGCATCTTAATAAGTAGGCCTAAATCCCGCATATAGTAGCCTAATTTCAGTCTATCGATTTCTTGAGCGCCTAAAATGCTAAGCAAGTTAAGTAAGTAAGTTAGTAAGTATATTCTTTATTAATCCGGTTGCAGAAGAGCCACACTCCGGTGTTCAAGCATCATAGGACAAGCACAAAATCAATAAGAGTACAGCATTCTTCCTATAAATGTTTTCCTCATATTATTGTCGATGAGAGTCAAGACCGGTTCCGCGACACTTCGTCTACCGACATTTCGTCTACGACACTTCGTCTACAGACACTTCGTCTAACGACATTTCGTCTACAAGTGTATCTTTATCCATTTCGGCTAATCAACAGAGGCCGCTTTCTTATAGTTTCGCTAAAACGTGCTATTTATTCTCAGGAATCCAGCTTCTAATTACTGACAAGATTATTTTCATCAATCCAGCTTCTATTGAATGGAAACTTATTTTCATCCATGCATCCAGGTTGATTTCCAGCTTCTATTTACTGGAAAAAATATTTCAATCAATCCAGCTTCTATTTCAACACAGGGATGTTTTTATCAATCCCACTTCCATTTAGGGAAACAGTTTTTTCATCAATCCAGCTTCCATTTTAAAGTGACAATATAAAATAACTTATGTAGACGAAATGTCGGTAGACAAAGTGTCTGTAGACGAAGTTTCGTAGACGAAATGTCGGTAGACGAAGTGTCGTGACACCGTCAAGACCCTGTCATGAGACCGTGGGCGAAGGGTATGGAGTAGTAGATTTCCTTGGTGGGAGCAACTTATGTAAGAGTTGTTTAGAATAGCAAGCATGTAGGATTGTAGGACTGTATACACAGCCTTATATTATTTTAAGACAAACGCCAAAATTTTACAAGATTGGACAATTGCGTACTTAATCGAAATCGTAATCGTCAGCGTAAAATCGGTAAAATCCATATTTCTAGAGCGCTGAGATCTGAGAGAGATAGAGAGAGAGAGAGAGAGAGAGAGAGAGAGAGAGAGAGAGAGAGAGAGAGAGAGAGAGAGAGAGAGAGAGAGAGAGAGAGAGAGAGAGAGAGAGAGACATCGAGATGGTCAGAGAGAGAGAGAGAGAGAGAGAGAGAGAGAGAGAGAGAGAGAGAGAGAGAGAGAGAGAGAGAGAGAGAGAGAGAGAGAGAGAGAGAGAGAGAGAGAGAGAGAGAGAGAGAGAGAGAGAGATAGAGAGAGAGAGACGCTGAAGCTATGCACACTGATCAGTCAACCAAGAGAGAGAGAGAGAGAGAGTCTCTCTCTCTCTCTCTCTCTCTCTCTCTCTCTCTCTCTCTCTCTCTCTCTCTCTCTCTCTCTGTCTTGTCGCACTGTTGGGGAGAGAGAGAGAGAGAGGAGGAGGATGAGGAGGAGGAGGAGGAGGAGGAAGAGCACCTGATGAGACGGATGCCGTTGGGGTTATCGCCGTTAGGCAGCTTGGAAGACGGATGATTGTATGGATTAGGGTAGGAATTCTTGAAGACGTGGGATTTTAAGTTGGAGTGGAAGGCCTGTGTGGCGTTAAGTAGAGAATCCTGAGGCAGATAATGACACTTAAGATCATAGGCGTAACTCTGTATTTTGGCGGAGGCGTCCGGTCACCATCAGCTTTAAAAGTGGTGGTGGTGGAACCCCCACCCCGCCGAAAACTTTGACCCTCCGAAATTTGTTTCTGCCTACGCCCATGGGATAATGGATGTAGTTATCAGGAATATATGCGCGCCTGTTTGGAGACTGCTATAACACTGAAGTCCTACGCGTAGGAGGAAACTTCGTGAGTAAACTGTTTCTTCAACGCTAGGGAGTCTGAACCATCTGGTAGTAGTTTGTAAGGCTACTTTTTCGTTAACATCAATCATACTCTGTATCTGCCAATGTTAGTCGTTGTAGTAAATGAAACGCTAAATTTCTAAGATTACGGCGGCCATTTTGTGGAATGTACAAATGCAGGTTGCATAATATAAGTAAGTAAGTAAAGTAAGTGTGTTCTTCATTAAACGCTGGCAAACGCACGGCGCTGTACGTACAAAGTTATACAAAGTTATCAAATAGTAGCGGAAAAGTTAGTTAATAGTAAACTAAAAAACACTATGGCCTAGCTGTTCAACATCCTAGCCAGGAAACCGCGCCTGGTGAGGGAATCAAATCTAGAAAGAACGCGGTTATGTGAGCGTGGTCGCAGATCGTCACCAGTATAATTATAGACTTCTATCGACGACGGCATTTTTCTATAGCGCCTCGAGAAACTCATTTTCTGAGTTAATCTTAGATCTTAACCTTAATTTAAAAGAATTTTCCAATATACGGAAGCCCGTAAGGTGAGAAAGAGTTCGGAAATTAAACACGAGATTCTGTCGTCGATAGATTGTAGTGAATTTGGTTTATAATGCTCATATTATGCAAATCTTTCTTGTCTCTCAAAGGCGGGACTGGTCCTCTGTAGGTTCTTTCTCTATTTTCTTTTCTTTTGCTTGTATTTGCTACCGCGATCGGTGAATAAAGATAAAATGGTTAGTATCGTGGGTTGTCCTCTGCAGTGTTTGTGTTGGTTCTGTCTAACTGCACCCAGTCGGTGCTTTTGGTTCCATTCGCTCGATTGGGTTCCAGATCTCGTCTGGCCTACCACAGGTTCTTATCCTAGGTACTCCGAGTTTTCTTGAAGAGGCGCAATATAAAAAGAAACGTTTTACCAATTATTATGACTAAAATGAGAAGCATGCGCGACTTCTTAAATTACTGAGTTTACAATAATCAAAGAGGCATTGTTGTCACTGGCCACTCTGTAGCTCAGGCCTAATTTGAATTCTACTATGTTTTCTGCAATTAGATTGTATTATTTGCAATGTTTAAGGTCTGCATACACGCATAAAGTCTTTCTTTCATGATGGTTGATTAAAGTCTCAACTTAAAGAAGAGTATCCATATGACCAGTGGATACTGATCACGCAAACTAATGATTTCGTTTTAGGATGCCTTTTGTCATAGATTTGGACAAACACTTTATTGTCGTGCAGTGTTTACTGAATTTGAAGCCAATTCATAATGCTATTATAAAATGATTTATTATTTGAAGAATTGATTGCATAGCAGGAAATCACAGTTGCATTGTCAGTGTAACATAACCTTTGCTTAATTTCATGCTTGAAACTGTGTTAAGCATGTATAGGCTCTATGTAATGAGCCAAATTCGAACTCCGCTGACAAAAGAGATCCAGAAAGAATGGGGTAAAATCATCAAGTACGTCAGCAATAATAAAGGGGAAGAGGGTTCAATTCGCACGATCTAAGATTAATAGATGTGAAAACTGTTCGTCGATCAGCGTCAGTAATTGGCTTAAAGCCATCAAAAACAGAAGACGTAGAGGAAACACCGGCGGAGAAGGATCAGCCGTATAGAGAAGAGATCTTCCTTTTAAGCATGTCAAGGAAATCATCGGCAGAGAGAGAGCTGGCTTCGCTATTCTTCGATACTAAGATCATAAGAATTATTTGTAGATCTGTCCACGTTGTTTAAGATGCGGTCCAGCATTCGATACGCTGCCTCGCCTTTGTCACGTGGAACCTGAAAGTGTACAAACATCGAGCAAGTCAGTTAAAGCTCTATGTTATCGTATGAAACAAATAATTAAATTGATTACACAAGTTCTAATTTTGGTAAAAGATTAGGTATTGCAAAGAGAAAAATGTGAGCGATTATAAAGGATTGGACAATCAAATGAGCGTAGGCTACCTGTCCAGTTAGGCTTCGTGAATCGAACAAGTGCTCATTCCATCAGCCATAACATGTGGTGAATAGCTGACTCAATCAGCCATACTGTATGTGGTGAATAACTGATTGATTGTTCGACTGAAATGTGTAAAGTATGACTGTCAGACCGACCCTCAGGCTGACTGAATGGCTGACTCTTAGATTGGGTGACTGTATGGCCTCACTGCCTCACTGTCTGACTGACCGACTCTCTGACTGACTTAGGCTACTGTCTGGCTGGCTGACTGACTGAATGTCTGACTGACCTAAGGACTGCCTGATTGACCAATTGACTGGCTAACTGTGTAACTGACTTATTCTTCTGATTTTATTCACTGATTAATTTGATTGACTGATTCTGACTGGCTGGCTGACTGACGAGGCAAGAGAATAGTATACTGACATCGATTCCTGCACCGAGCATGCTGTAGAACTTGAATTTGCCATAAGCTTTGACGAAGCCTTCCGTCTGATTGTCCACTGGATTTATTAGCGGTATACGTACAGTCTCATTGTAACTTGCCAGATCACTCCATGTCAAGTTTTGAACCCATTGCAGAGCCCCTAAAAATATAATCAACTATATAATAAAGTCATAATAACAGCTTGCAAATCAGAAAATAGCTGGAGTGCCTAAACAGAACTTTCAGCGTAAATTTCATGCAAATCACATCATATCTTGTCAGTCTTTAACGTCAGTTTAGTTCTGTTTTTGGGCTACAGAGATTGTACATGTATGTTAATACCAGAAAGTGGACTCTACATGTTACCATTCTTTCTGGGTCACTTGCTACATCCTTCTCCCTCCTCAAAACCTTCTTTTATAGGGGTTCTCGCACTGAGAGCACTGCTGTGAGCGGCGCTATATAAATACAATACATACATGCATACATAGATACATACGTACATACGTACATACATACATGCATACATGCATATTGTCCGAATAAAAGGAGCGACTATTGCATTAGCACTAACCAATTTATAAGAAATTATCAATCTACCTTCATAATTGCATATTATATCCAGTTGTCCTTGGTAAATGATGACCTGAAGATCTGTAGTCTTTAGCAAATCGTCGACTAGTTAAGAAGAAAACAATGTGCAATAAACATGACTAATGCTGTGTTTATTACTTCTTTCCCTCCTATATACATTCTGTGTATATATTTAAATTTACATTCATACGTACATATATGTATAGATACATACTGGTGGGAGCACTGCTGTGAGCGGCGCTATATAAATTAATATATACAATACATACATGCATACATAGATACATACGTACATACATACATGCATACATGCATGTTCTCCGAAAAAAGGAGCTACTATTGCATTAGCACTATCCACTACATCCACATACATACAGGCATTTACATACCTATACACATACATACAGTCAAGGATACATGCATCCATAGGTACTTACATATGTAGATAAACACACATGTATTCAGAACCTTCTCTTAGATCTGGTATTCGTGTTGACCTTTTCACACTGTAGCAAAAATATTCAGCTATTTTTAGCGGTAAACTAAGCAATGATAGGCCTAAATGATTCTCGGTGATAATACTATATTATATCTATTGCTAAATCAGTTCCGTGAAAGCTTAGACATCAAGTAGAGAGTATCTTACCCACGCTTATCGACGGTTTCATTAAGTGTTCGTCGAATTTAGCAGCAACAGTATTGAATGACGCTTAAGAAATAAAAATACACAATACATTATTAACAGCTTACTCGTAGTAAACTACGTTAATTAATTTCTACCCTATTCCATCCGATCCTCTGCCTCCCAAGCTTTCGCGTCCTCAACAAAACCCTCTTTAGCAGCTGCTCTGCCTCCTCTCTCTGATCTCTCTGGCAACCGGACTCAGTCCTCCGCTGGGCATCGCTCTCTGATACGACACAGCACTCTTGAATAAGCTGGTGCCCTGCACTTAGCTTCAGAGTGGCACTTTAGAATTGTGGAGTTTGCGATAACAATGTTAACATCAGCCACAATTCCGAATCCGTCATCTCTAATCCATTCTCAATGGTATATCCCGGATAAAGGTTGTTTTCAATATTCTAAGATTTAAGAATATTTGAAAAGCACTTTCTGCCGGTCAAGGAAAGAATCATATTCTCCTGAGCCGCCTGGTATAGCCTATTATTATATACGAGGGTTATTAATTAAGTAACTAATTAATTAATCTATTGCGTCGGTGTCTAATGCAAAATGGCATCAACCGGTGACGTACCAAACCAAGCCGTAATCAGGGTTGTTTGCACATTCTCTTCACCCTACTGTAACTCTAATTATTCCTAATCTGTTTCTACTTCTACCAATCTTAACTTTCCATTCTCCAATCTTCTTTTCATCATTCTCCTCCACTTCTCTCTCTTTCTCCTCATTCTCCGTCATTCTTGCCTCTTCGGCTGCAGGTCACACAACTGTTTGACCAACCTGGTTTCCAAAACTGTCTTCGATTTACCCAGCAAAGCGTTTGTCTATGCAAATAGTGAATGCTAAAGGCGCGTATTAATTACTCTTTAGCCAATTTAGTTCATTTCAGGCACCAATGAAGAAACAGGCATGACCATTTTGGTCTCGCTTAAAGAAGAGATGAGTCGTTCTTTAAAGACGTTTTGGTCTCGCTTAGAGAGGAGCTATATAAATCTTTAGATACAATACAATACAATACAATTACGATTTCCAGAACCACATTACCTGACCAGTTTATATGTTGTGGAACGATACCACTTAGCACCGATGTCTTCAGATATTCCATTCTGTTGCGCAATAAAACGTTTTCTTGTTCGCGTTTACCAGGCATGAATTTCGAGATGTCGTAAACGCTCACTTTATTCGACCACTGGAAAAGTTGACCTTGGGTCCACCAGAAGTATTTAGTGGCCTGAGTCCAGTTTCCTTTTTCGATCTCAGCCGTCACGTTTTCCGCCATTTTCTGAATCTCATCCCTGCCGTTCTCATCGACCACAGACTAAATAATAATAATAGTAATAGTAATAGTAATAATAATAATAATAAATAATAATAATAATAATAATAATAATAATAATAATAATAATAGTAATAATAATAATAATAATAACAATATTCATAATAATAATAATAATAATAATAATAATAATAATAATAAAAATAATAATAATAATAATAATAATAATAATATTAATGCTGCTGCAGCTGCTGCTACTATACTGCCAATTGTAGTATTAGTATGAGATGAACTGTATTTCTGTTCTTCACTTGGCAACTGACTAACTACACCTCAACTTCATACATCTGAGCAACATTGCATGCGGTTAAAATATTTCTAGTAAAAACGATGATGATGATAATACTAACAATATTATTATGATTATCAACTACTTAGTTTAGTAATAATATCAATAATAGAAATGATATTTTAATTAGTATATATTAATACAACCAGAAAATTATTATTTATTTGTCTCGAGGTAGAAATGATCCATCAGGCTCTAAGAAATTATAGAACTGGGTTAAACTATAATTGAGACATATCAATATAGCAGTGTTCAGCTGTGTTGGAATATGTCTTACCATCATGAAGGCAAAGTCCGCATACTTGAGAACCGAGTCTAGTGGCGAAATCCAGGCATCTCCCATTGCAAGACCAGTCAGGTTGGCTTCAATGAGTCTATCTTGGATTGCCTGTTCAATCAAGAGACTACACAGTAATATCAACGACGAAGTTTACAACCGATCACTATTTTCGGTTATCACTTCTAGGTAGATTACAATTAGTAGTAGTAGTAGTAGTAGTAGTAGTAGTAGTAGTAGTAGTAGTAGTAGTAGTAGTAGTAGTAGTAGTAGTAGTAGTAGTAGTAGTAGTAGTAGTAGTAGTAGTAGTAGTAGTAGTAGTAGTAGTAGTAGTAGCAGCAGCAGCAGCAGCAGCAGCAGCAGCAGCAGCAGCAGCAGCAGCAGCAGCAGCAGCAGCAGCAGCAGCAGCAGCAGCAGCAGCAGCAGCAGCAGCAGCAGCAGCAGCAGCAGCAGCAGCAGCAGCAGCAGCAGCAGCAGCAGCAGTAGTAGTAGTAGTAGTAGTAGTTGTAGTAGTTGTAGTACTAGTACTAGTACTGTACTACTATCGTGGTTACATGAGGATTTATTAAGTGCAAAGTAATATAACTAAATACACCACAAATGGGCAAATTTGCAAATGTTACATCATAGAGTCGTCGGGATAGGTGAGCGGCAACTTTTCCTCCGTATGATTGACCAAAGATATACAAAGGACGAGTCTGTAAACAAAAAAGAAAATAGAATCACCGCAGTGTGATTCTCGTTAACGATAACGATAACGATAACGAAAATGTTCGTTAACGAAAATAAAATGATTTCGTTAACGATAACTATAACGATAACTAAATAATATTATTAACTATAACTATAACTATAACGAAAATAACAATAACGAAAACTCATCTTTATTTTCGTTAATACAAAAGATAAAAATAGGACGTGCAATATGGACGATTCCACATAAATGAGAACGAAAAATGCGATATTTTTATTATGCAATTTGTCAGTTACTTTAATTGGAAACTCGTGTATTCATGAAGCTGAATGCACCCATGCTTCAAAGGTTTTCTGAGCAAATTGTGTAACAACGTGTTAATACGCACAATTTTGCTTATAGCCTTAATTATTGTAACTAAGTAGTAACAAAAATTAACTAAAATAAAAATCCATTAACTATAACTATAAATAAAAATAATACTAACTATAACTATAACTATAACTAAAATAAAAAACCATTAACTATAACTGTAACTATAACTAAAATAAAATCTGTAAGGAGAATCACACTGAATCACCGGATGCAAATTATAACAACAAAATCAGGCATTCCAGACAATCTTAATCTCCAGAAAGTTTCCAAATGTAGACGGTAGTTTAAAGCTATTATAAATTTATAAACACTGTAAAATAAGAAAATAAATTCCTATAAGGAATTCGAAACAGTGCTTTGTTGATATACAAAAAAATTAAATATGATAATCAAAGCGGATCAACAGAATTTACTCTAAAATGGAAGCGACACACTCCAATATATGGCATGAGTAAATCTGAAAATTATTACCAGCATGATACAAAGTAGATTTTGTTGGATAGATGATCAAATATCACCTTAAGGAATGGCGTTCTTTCCAGAAACACTCGGAGGAATTCCATAAGGTCGTCTATGATTTCAGTATCGTTCGTGTTATAAGCTGTTTCATTATCAACGTAGCTGAAGCCAGCTCCAACCGGAGAGTCAACGAACAGTATGCTTGCCTGTTTAACCTGAAGCATTCAGCATAGCCAGAAGAAGCAAATTGTAATCGTAGACTACTTGTAATAATGTTTACATTTGTCCATCGCCTCCATGCATAGCTATAGACCAGATGAGATTAAGCTGTGTTTTAGGCTATATGTGTCCAGGATGTTATGCAATCCCCAAAGATCCGAATGGAAAGAATTTCAATTGAAATAAGCTTATTGCTGCATAAAGATGCTGCGACACAACAAGTCACAACGTGCTCTAGTCAAGTTGAGGTAGATATTTTCTGACGATGTTTTGTCACAGTGAAGAAGATTAGTGTCGCCCTCCAACTTTATCCAGACTTTGGACTGGTACTGCCAGTGTACAGGTAGAGGCGGAGTTTCGATGCGAGGAATTATAAATATGCACAGCTCACTTATTAGTCAGGTAGGCCTATGACACAGGGCATGGAAGAATTTGCAAGGTTACGCTGGAATATAATGACTACGAGTACAGTATATTAAAAGTAAAGAGGATATCGAATTACATGTATATATTATCATTTATCACCTACATAATCCTTTTTCTACAGCAATTCAAAGTAGATGAAATTAACAGGGCAGATATGAAATTTCATTGCATTAAATAATTTCAAGCAGACGTATTGTATCCTGCCTGTATATCTATAGATAATACGAGCAAATATACATGCATGATACAATAACTGGCAGTTTTCTTCCTTTTAATTAACCAAGATGCTAAATAGTAAACTATGTGGCGCTGGTGCTGAGAATTTTTGGCATTTGAGAATAACTGGAAGAATTTTTAGATCCTGGGAGAGATATACACCCAAAGTCTTACCCAAGTGGTGTTTCTAGGTTCCAAGTCAGGCGTCAGTGGACCGATTTCATTTAAGTTCCCGTACCCGCAAGATGACCCCCCAGGACCACCCTGAAAATACGTAAACAGAAAGACTGTTCGTCTACATGCCTCAAGTTCATTGCATTTAAGTCAAGTTCATTGCATTTATGTTGATTGATTGATTGATTGATGGATGGATGGATGGATGGATGGATGGATGGATGGATTGATGGATGGATTGATGGATGGATGGATTGATGGATAAATAGTGAGTAGAAAGATATTAAATAAATAGGTAGATAAATAGATAGAAAGATAGACGGATAGATAGATAGAGATAGATAGATAGATAGACAGACAGACAGACAGACAGACAGACAGACAGACAGACAGACTTTGACAGACAGACAGACAGACAGACAGACAGACAGACAGACAGACAGACAGACTGACAGATAGATAGATAAGTACATATTAATTGCCTTGATACATAGATGCATACATACATACTATAATTATGCTGATGATGTTAGCAAAATACCACTAATTTCATTTTCACTGCCATCGTAAAAGTATGGTCTTAAGGGGACTGAAGAAGATCATCACGTTCATCATCAAGTACATTATCATTCACATCATCGTTAATGTTATCATCATAATCATTACCGTTATCATCACCATCGTCATCGTCATTGTTATAATCATAAAATCAATATGAATGTTTAACCTGTAGCCAAATGATCCATGGTCTCTCTTTGGGTCCATCTGGGTGAGTGGTATTGTAAAGCCAATAGAACATACTGGCGTTACTTCTCACATTCACGTAGCCCCATTTCTGGCTTCCATCGTTCGACACATCCTCCTCTTTTTTGGTTTCCGTAGATGCTGTGTTATCTGCTAATCAAACACATGTTGCAGCAGACCTTTTACAGCTTCTAGAGCGCATTACAAAATTGTATCTCTTACCCAGAACGCCCTTCAAACCTTTCAACCTCTTCATTCGCCAGCCATTCACAATCCAAACGCCTGGGTCTACTCGCTCATCATCATACCTTTCTCTGTCTCGGCCTTCAATCTCATCCTCTCTTAAATTCTGCAACCGATCCTTAGTCTATGCTGTACCAACTCTTTGGAAAGGACTCCCAAAAGACCTCCGCCAGTTTGCTCATCCTCCTATCTCGCCTCTTAACTCAACCTCTCCTCCGCTTGCACTCTCCTCTTCTGCTTTTCACTGACGACTGAAAACCGAACTCTTCAAGCTATCCTATCCTGATTCTACTCCTGCGCCACCACACGACCACCATCATCACCGATTGCCACCGTAGCACCATGCTGTCTCCTGGGCTTGACCTCCCCGGATTTTGACCTGGCACCGAAACGAACAGAGGAGTTTGGCTATTGCGGACTTGATTTTATATAGCGCCGATGAATAAGCTGGTGTCCCTGATGTGGCTTTTGGTGGCGCTGAGAAATTTTCGAAGATTTACATTACATTACATTCTGAAGAAACTTCAGCCTTCATTACATTTTAGTTTTTTACTACGTGAAACACATAGGCCTACAACTTTGATTCCTAAATATTTACAACTCCGTCACTTAATAAAAACACCGTACACTATGCCGCCACTGTTTATAATTAGAGATTAATTAGTATTAAGTGTGTATTAAATTATTACACAGCAACCTAAATTATTATTACGACAAATTATTTACATGTACCATTAAATAAATTCATTTTAATAGAAAAATAATGTAACGGAGTTGTAGTAACGGAGTTGTAAAATATCTATAATTAGGTCTCCACTTACCGGGCGAGTTCAGAAGCAATACGTACCGAACGAAGTACACTGAGNCATTATGTTTACTATTTGTTCGGATTCGTTATACCCCTCCAAATATGTCCGGCGATCAAAACCTAAAACCGTTCTAATTGAGTTGTCCGACCTAAAATCAACTACATAATTCGTCGCAATAGTTAACACGGACTTTAACGTATTACTATTAGGTTCTATAGAAAGACAGAATTCTTGGTTTACCGCGTCGTAATGCCCGTTCTCTTTCATGATTCTCTGCAAGTAATCGTTTATATCCGTGATTTCATAACACCCCTCCGGAATGTTTACATCGAACCACGTAACACTCGAATCGGGTGAATATCTCAAGTGGTTGTTCGTAGCGTCAATATTCGGAAAAGAAAAATAAGTTTCTAGATTGAGAAGAGCCATTTCGTACTTTTTACCCGCGTCCAGTTCGATTAGCGGATTAAACCGAGTCCTAATCTTCGCGTTCTTTTTACTTACCAAAATATAAAAAGACGATTTTGGGCTCGTGTTACGTTCCACTTTTTCCATGATAGTCGCTAGCTTTTCGAGAGCAGATTCCATTCTTTTTTAATAATGAGATTATTATTTTATATTACAATGGTATGTAGAATTCATCGAATCCGCATCTATACTGTGTCCACGATAAAGTAGATCACTAGACTTTGTGAAAATATCTTGGTCATTTGTAGTACTATAGGTACTAAATTTGGTACACATGAACTTCAGTCTATTCTATCTATACCCTGCAAATGTTATTACAATTGATGCAACGGTTACAAAGATACACCCTTATGAAATTGGGTGGTTCAGGAACCAAGTTACCAACACGTAAAACGCAGCGACAGATGCGTGCGCGGCTGATCATCCTGACTCAGCACCAGTTCTTCGACAGCATTGATATTTGTTTGCGTTCGTAACGTCCGATCTCGTGGTTTCCTTGCAACTGATCCGGTTGTGGCAATCTTTTTTAGCGGCTTGCTGACACCAGCTAGGGACCAATTTTTCATTGGAAATTCTGTAATGAGTCTCCTACGCCATACCCCTTCGTCTCTCTCAACTCCTTGATTAAAATCTTGTCCTCTGCACTAAAACCATTTCTTTACAAACAACAGTGTATACTGTTACGTAAAACAGGTATCGTAGTGTAACTGTTTCCGAAAATGACGTTTATAAACAACAGCCTCATCACCTGCGGTAGCCAGAAAAATGACGTCATTCTATGCGTTTTACGTGTTGGTAACTTGGTTCCTGAACCACCCAATTTCATAAGGGTGTATCCTCGTAACCGTTGCATCAATTGTAATAAAATTTGCAGGGTATAGATAGAATAGACTGAAGTTCATGTGTACCAAATTTAGTACCTATAGTACTACAAATGACCAAGATATTTCACAAAGTCTAGTGATCTACTTTATCGTGGACACAGTGTATACTTTCCTTTGTCAGCGCCGCTAGTTGAATCGATTACTAGGAATCCATGAGGACGTTTCCAAACAGTTTTGCATAGGTTCCTAAATTCTTCCATTGGCATATCTACTTCGCCTACATGATCGTGATAGATATGAGTAATATTTTTTAAGTCTTGAGGAAATAAACAGATAAAATTTGCGTTCTCTCTTATGGTTTGCCGAGGAAGTTTGAAATAATTTTGTGCGAGATAAAAACAGTCAACATTGCTATGCCTTCCTCGGATGTAGTAGGCCTCGCATAAATTCTGCTTGAGTAGCTGTAGGTCGTCAAAGATCATTAGGTTCTTCTTCGCCGGCGCTAATTCTCTCGGGTCTGGCACGTCTTCAGCTGATTCAAAGAACTTGGCGGATATATCAGATTTCTCATTCAAGTGTTTAGCCATTTCCTCAACTACAACTGCTGGTGGAATATTTTGTCTCATGATTTCGTCTTGGCAGTCGAATAACCCGATTATGGCTTGTTTAGGTAGCTTTTCTTCGAGTGCTTTTTTCAGTATTCTATACTCTGGTTGAAAGAGAGACAGACCGAATACCAGTAGGTTATCATAGTCCAACCATTCGGGTCTTAAGAGTAAATTCAGCAGTAAAGTCGTTTTACCACACCCAGACTTCCCTACGATTAAACCTCTTATACTTCTCGGTAATAGCGGGTTGTTTAATCTTTTCGATGCATTTTCGTTCCACGATAAATCCTTCACTTTCATAGCCATTTTAAATATAAATGTTTTTGTATTTAAAATAACGATGTATTGCGTAAAGTGTAAGAGAAAAACCGAAACGAAAGATATTCAGAACGCCGTCAGTAAAAATAATAGGCCTATGCTTCGAGGCGTATGCGTTGTATGTGGAACTACTAAAACTCAATTCGTGAAAGCAGCACAAGGAGGCGATCTAGTCAGTGCTCTAAATTCGGTTACAAGCGGCATTAAGTTGCCTTGGGCTAAATTTCCGGGTGAGATGCATTTACCAGGCCATCAGTTTACAGGACCAGGAACTAGGTTAGATTTGCGGTTGAATCCTGATGGTACTCCGAAAGAGTGGTCTAAACCCGTTGATAGGGTCGATAATGCTGCGTATATTCACGATTTGGCTTACAATCAATACTCTGATACGGCTAATAGGAATGTAGCTGATAGAGCTATGATTAATGCTTTGAATAATATTCCAAATCCGAGCTTACGAGAACGTATAGAGAGGACTATAGTTAAACCTATATTATCAGCTAAATCGAGTTTGGGATTAGGTTTAAAAAAAGCTTAAAATGGACTGACCAACTAGCGGATGAATTACATAAACCTGTAGTAAGGCATTTTAGAAAACGGAAGGTGTACGTCGGTGGGATAGATGACATTTGGGCAGCTGATTTAATAGATATGCAGGCATTCGCTAAAGATAACGATGGTGTGAAATATTTGTTAACTGTTATAGATGTATTTTCAAAGTATGGTTGGATCGTGCCACTGACTGATAAAAGTGGAAAATCTACAGCCAGCGGGTTCTTGAAAATATTAAAGAGCGGAAGAAAACCGGGCAAAGTATGGGTAGATAAAGGAAAAGAATTTTATAATAAGGATGTAAAGAATCTGGTTGAGTTATATTCTACTGAAAACGAAGAGAAATCGTGTGTGATTGAGAGGTGGAATAGGACGATGAGGGAGAGAATGTTTAAGTACTTTACAGCTAATTCAACTAGAAGATATATTGATATATTAGACGAAATGGTTAGTAATTATAATGGCACTAAACATTCTTCCATTCAAATGACTCCCATTGAGGCTAGCCTTAAAATTAATGAAAAGACTGTATGGATGAATTTGTACGGTGATGATATTCCAGAGCCTATTACACCTAGGTTTTCAATCGGTGATAAAGTTAGAATAACGAAGAAAAAGAATATATTTGAAAAAGGGTATACTCCTCGGTGGTCTGAAGAGGTGTTTACTGTGTCTGGAGTTCAATACACAGATCCTCCAACCTATAAGATTAAAGATTATAACGGAGAAGAAATTCAGGGCTCATTCTACGAGCAAGAACTGCAAAAGACGACTCAAGAATTATTTAGAATCGAGAAGGTTATCAGGAAACGCGGAAAGAAATCACTCGTAAAATGGTTAGGCTATCCGGAGTCGTTTAATTCGTGGGTCAATAACGAAGACTTAACGACCGTGTGACGACTCATCATCAAAACTGACGACTGATCGAAACTGTTGGGAACTTCCGCGACCTTTGACTTTTAGGCGGTTTCGATGAAAATGCCGACTCGTTGAAACTTCGGAGACGCGCGATGTTATCGAGGATTGCCCTAACCATTACGCTAATGAACTCATCGATCGATACTACGGGAATGTTCCCAACGATTACGCTAATGACTCAACGGTGAGGCGCGCGTGAAGACTCATACGACCGACACTACGAGAATCGTCCCAGCTATTACGTCGTGTCAGCAGCGCGTTCGATCTTTTCGAAACCTTGGGGATTTCCGATAGTTTAAAGAAGCGGCTATTAGTAAGCGCACGCCTGTGATTATTAATAACCTAGGTTATGGCGCAATACGTAAAATCTAACCTAGGTTATGAGAGAATGACATATTTTTATGTAGCGCAAGTGTAATGTTCCAAAGTATTAAATTCTCATCTACTCTACATATAGCTGAGTTTCATGCACTTTGATAAACAAAAGCAGACGACTCGAAAGCCGGGGTTTTACTCTAGCCATAAGGAAGATTGGCCATAAGGAAGCTCTGAACCCTTGCACGGTATCATAACCGTGAGATATTTTTGAAAATTGCAGAGCCAAACAAATTAGCAGTTGAACACTTATAATCGTGGCATATTTATCTTGAAACCGGTTGCATTTTATATTAAATATATTTGACTGAATTGCCAACTAAAAACAATGTGAGCATCAAGCGTAGGTCTATGTGCTATCGTATTGTATTGTGTCAATGTGTTGTATTGAAGTCATCCAACTTGAAATCCACCGTTACGAAGTAAGATCTGCTGCAAACTTCAGAGGAATCTCCACTCGCACAAACACACGAAAATTATCTCTAAAAAACGCTGGCCCTGCATTATGGAATGATCTCCCTCTCCAACTCAGAAACGTCCATAGTTTCCTTTTGTTTAAAAGCCAACTACGCATGTATCTCTTCTCTCCGGTTATTTAAGTTTATTCTGTGTGCACGTTAGTTAACTAGTTAAGATTTGTTCTTTGATAACAGGACTCTTTCTTTGTTCCCTGTCTTTTAAAACAGAGACTTATAGATATTTCCCGACCATCTTATTACTGGCATTACTTTACTTTAGGGTGACCTTTGTCAGCGGGGCTTAGGCCCTTTTAGGACTCCCTTTGAACCAACATCATCATTGTTTATCTTGTCTCTTGTCAAACCTTTTGTTCAACTGGTTTCAATAAAAGCGTGGTTATGGTTATATATGTTTGTATGTATTTATTAATGTATGAAATGCTGTAGAATGCAGTTGAAATGCAATCAAAGATATGAATTCTGGAATTGCGTGTTGCATAAACAGTATTTTTGTACAAATATCAATGAAAATAAATTTCAACAAAATATCTGTTAATGAAAAGGAAGTAGGCCTAGATAGCCAGATCTGTAATAAGAACTGTACATTGAGTCATAAATATAAAAAGTTAGTAAGAGAACATAACTGCATAATTGCATAAGAAAGTTACGAAGATAATCACAATTTGTAACACATGTATTTTGCTTTTACACAACGATTACAATGGTGTAAGTTTATGTCATTGAGCACTATCTTCCAGCTGGAGTAGGAAGCTGAAATTTTGCCAGAATAATACAAATGACAAGTGTAAAAAATGTAGGTGGTGTCCTGGCCTCTAGCTTGACTTTTTTAAACAACGCTAGATTGTGGCGCTTATCTGTCTCCGAGTTCTCTACTGCCCAGTTTCGTCTCAAATCGGTCGCCGCCTCCTTCGCTGCGCCACCAAAGGCGACCTCTACGTTCCTTGCGCTTGCACAGCGACTATGCAGCGCCGTGCATTTACCGTGATCGCGCCAACAGCATGGAACGGCTTCCCCTGGATGCAATACCCGTTTCCTCCCCAGGCCCTGAGAAGGAAACGGACCTTTTGGCCTGGGTCAGGAGAGTCTCTGAATAGAGATTTTGAAGGGCGCTATATAAATTTCGATTGGTCGAATTAAGTCAGGTTTTTGAAAATAGCAGGGTTTCATATATCTAGCTATTGCCAACGGAATAGGCATAGTGTATAATACAATTACTTTATTGGTATATAATTTTCTTTCAGTTCTTGTCAAGTCCAAGGTATTGGCAAAGCTGGTGAAGCGACGACTATTCGCTAAATGGTCTAGCAAAAACTTGGAGGAGTTGAAAGAAAAGGAAGTCATGGTAATGGAAAGACTGAACCAGCTGCAAGGATTGTCACTTTCTGACAGTCAAAATTTGACATCAGAAAACCGAGTTGATGACATTGTGATCGCCCCTTTTTGTCATCAAGAGTCCGATGGAATTGTTATCTGGTTTTGGTGTCAGTCAAACAATGGACAACAAAATTTGCAAAGTATGCATGAATCGGGCATCCTACTCAAAAAACTAATCTCGATCTTCAAAGAATTTTCCAATGTGTCAAATTTACTTGTTCCCACTGGCATCACCATATTAATGGGTGATTTTACGACGAACAAAAGTGAGTTTCAAGTATTTTTATATTTCGCATTTGTTAACTATGATAATTATATGAATTTAACATTAGCACCATACTACAATTACTACATAATCTATCTGCAACTAATCTATATCTTCAAAGAATTTCCAATGACAATGTGTCACTTGCGTCCGAATAACTTGTCCCCACTAGTATTATCATATTCGTGAATGATTAATTTGTTACAAAGAACCGAAGTGAAATGCAAATATTTATTAGAGTCCTGATATCTAGTTAGTTGACTGTGAGGCGCTCTTGTAACGGCATGGCTGTGTTACGGCGCCATATAAATTGTCACTGTTATTATTATTATTATTATTATTATTATTATTATTATTATTATTACTATTATTATTATTATTATTATTATTATTATTATTATTATTATTATTATTATTATTATTATTATTATTATTATTATTATTATTATCTAGGCCTATCGGCAGTTCATGGTAGTCTGCACCATCATCCCGCAACCTGGGAGACATTTTATATCCCGAAATGGTCTTTTATGCATAACCTTCAAGAAAGTGGACATTTTCAATATTCTTTTGAAGAATTTTCCTGAATATTTTTCTTTAGAAAACAATTTATTTTTCATAAGGCGTGACGCCGTGATATGACGTAAAACTTTGACATCGCAAATTACATTGCTATTGATTAAGGGTTTCTCTTAACATATTGTTCCTAAAAGGGTGATGTTGGCGTTAAATATTGGTTTGGGGATTTACTTTCTAAGCAGCATGTGACGTGACTCCATTCGCTTTGACATTTTAAGTGACTATTAAATTTATTGTCTTCACAATCTGTAAATGCCGCCGCTATAGCTTCATTGTCAATCCTTGTGCGCCTGTCGTGTCCCCACTGCCCAGCCATATAAATAAGTTCTCTCAGTGTGACAGACGGGTGGCACAGTAAGCGCAGCTGGTCGTCGTCAGTATACATATTAGTAGTTTACGATTATTGGACACCTACATGTATTATTATTCAATTGGGACTCAGGATGATATTGATCTGGGGCATAAATTACGAAAATTCTGATATCACTTTTAATCATGCTTTACGCATGTTTTACTGAATTTGCGTGTTCTTTTTGTAAAACTACTATTCCCATTAAGTAATTTCGAGAATAATTAGAAACTTTAATAACTCATCAAAATGAGTTTGTCAACGATAAGACGCCGATTAATGATATTCTGAAGACGCAGTTTTGAAAATTTAGTCTCTTGATGGCCTTGAAAATGCACATGTTGTAAGCGGTTAGGATATTAGCTAATTGATTTTTTTCTTGAAAGTCAAATGAATACCATGTCACCATTAATTATAATTAGCCTACAGTTTGAATCTGCTGATTTTATTCCAGATATACCTGCCAACGTTCCCTACAGTCCAAATCCAACACGAGTACATACAATCAAGACACAGGCAGCGGAAGCCAACGACAGATCAATCAAAGGAACAGCTATCCTGAACAACGAACTGTTTATCGTCAGCCAACTGGAGTCAGAAGTCGAGGTCTACGACTGCACGACGCTCGCCTTCCGCCGAAAATGGCTGTTGAGCGACCTGATGGATCCGGACGATGCCACTTCCTGCGTCCGCAATCGATGCCTCTACATCAGCGATAACAAGGCAGCGGGAAAGGAGATTTTCAGGGTCGATGTGGATGGAAATATCATCAGTCGATGGTCGATAGGAGAGGAGAGCGGTCGACTGAGTGTTACGAATCAATCGACTGTTATTTTAAGTCTGCACGATAGTAGTAGATTGGTGGAGTATTCAGCGGATGGACTTTTGATACGTGAAGTGAAGCTTTTTCCTGCTGGACTAACCCATCCCATGCATGCTGTTAGACTTGCTAATGGTAATTTTGTCATAACTCAGGGTTACCTCGATAATGCTATTCATAGGGTGTGTGAGGTAAGCCCTGATGGGAGGTACCTTCGATCGTTTGGTGCTGAGAAGGGTTCAGGTAGTGGGCATTCAACAAATCCCACCTATTTGGCCGTAGATCGAGAAGGATCCATCATGGTTGCTGATGCGGGGAATGGTCGCGTGATACTGATCGGATCGAATTTCGAATATAAAAGGGAGCTCATCACTAAGAATAATGGTTTGCATATCCCGACAAGGATCTGTCTTGACGAGATAAACGGCAGATTGTATGTGGCCGAGTACAAGAGAGACATGAGGAGTCTCTTGGTCTTCAATGTCAGATGAACGTCAGTTTTGCAGAAATTAAGATAACCATAAGCATCACCACATTTGCTTTGCTAATCATATTTCCCATTTAGTCTTTCGCAGCCCAGAGGCGTCGAAAAATTTCTACGATATGTTGGAGAATATTCTTCCAGCAGCACTCCACTGTATTGACTCTTGAGTAAAACCCGGATTCGTTTTACAAAACGACTTTTGCCAGCACTCGTGAATAAGCGGAGCGCTTATGAATAAGCTGAAGCCCTGCACTTGACTTTAGAGTAGCGCTTTATAAATTTGAAGTTTGTGATTACGATGGCAGGCTTTATTAGTTGTCAGTTTGAATGTGTGCAATTTTATGCTTGTACAGATGGCGGTTGGACTTATATTAAATTTCAAATATCCCTATTTTTTATTATATTTGCTAATCGTTGTTTGCTATGTTTCCGATAAAGCTGAAATTGATTGCTAGGCGTGTGTGTCGGTTTTACTGCTGATAATTTAATCATGTTTATAAGTCAGTAGCAAGAACTGGAGATTTAAACTGCGGCACTGAACCGTGTAATTTCAGTGTTATTTTAGAAGGCCTATTAATAGATTAGTATACAAACTTTTTCGATTATTCAATTCAATTCAATGCAATTCAATTTATTGTTCCCAACAATAAGAGACAACATAACAAACATAATGATTAAACACAGCTCTAACATAGTTAAAAGGTACAACATGTATGAGAAATGAAGAAGTAAAATGATCAACGAAAAGTAAAACCAGTTAAACACAAGTCAAGATAAGTTACAAAGAGCTAGCACGAGTAGAGTGGAGTGGGAGCAAATAGGCACCCCAAAGGGACGAGTCCCGCTAAGAGGGGGCCTAAGACAGTACAGTAAAATAATTGAAAGATGACGTAGGTTATTGAAAAAACAGAAATAAGGGGAACACTGACTTGTGTGTTAGAGGCGGTAAAGAAAAAGTGAAAAAGGTTTACAATAGTGAATAAGGACTTAACTAAAACTAAAGACTATAATACAAGCTCCAGTGTGTGTGCTCGTAACAGACGCTTAAACCATGGAAGGGAGCTGCAGGTACGGATACTAGGAGGTAGGTTATTCCATAGTAGAGGGCCTTGATACTTAATAGATAATTTGCGGGTGTTAGTTCTTAAGAGTATTAGTTTATAATCATGTTTGCTTCTTGTAAGGGTGGTAGATTGGATGGGGGGAAGTAGTCGATGAATTCAGGTGGTAAGAGTTTATTGTGGTACTTATACATAAATTCACAGGTCTGAGTGAACCTTATTTGTGTAATAGGCTACTTAGGAGTTTAAGTTCATGAAATAGAGGTTGAGTGTGAGAGTTTACAGGAGATTTGGTTATAATTCGTAGTGCTTTTTTTGTGCTATTTTTAATTTGTTTAAGTGAGTGGAATAAGTGGAGGTCCAGATAAGATTACAATAGGTGAAATATGGATAGATGAGTGTGTAGTATAGGTTGATCAGTATATGAGATGGTAGCAAGTAAGATATCCGGTTAAGGATGCCAATACTCTTAGTTATTTTTTTTATTAATTTCATCAATATGTGTGTTCCATTTTAGGTGTTGATCCATATGGACACCGAGGAATTTAGATGAGTTTACTTGGGGGATATTTACTCCATCTATAGTAATGTGATTCGTGCTGGGTGGTATTTGCTTTTTATTAGATCTGAATACTATAAAGTTGGTTTTAGTGAGATTAACCCGTTTTTGCCCAAATTTTATTTTTGCTTCATTTTGAGTTATGTAACACAGTTTGATGCTAGAATAGCCATGCCACCTTAATTTTTCATTTATTTTAAGAAATTCCATGAAATTTTTTATTTTGTTCCTATGTTCCAATATTGGAACACTGGGCATATATGGGTGCAGAAATATACATAATCCACGCCAACATTACCAAGTACAGCAATGATTATTTCAAGTTAAGCTACCTAGCACATTTGTTCTAGCTGCTATCACAGTGCTGTATAGAAAGAGTTGGGGCCCATATTCAGTATACATGTGCCTAAGTTCAGACAAAGAACAGAAAAATATCACAAAAATGACCATTTTCTCTGCAAACAAGCGAAGAAAATTATCTTGGAAGGGAATGCCGGCCAGAATCACACTGACACTTGGAACCAAAACCTTGAAACCTATCGTTCGCTCAGAATGTTCAGGGTTTCACCAGTGGCAGCGCCAGGGGGCTAGGGGGTGCTTAGCCCCCCCCTAACTGCGGCTCAGCCCCCCCCAAAAGTGGGAAATCACTGCAAATCACAGCGAGGAGGGGACAAAATGGAAGGTTTTTGAGCTTTAGCCCCCCAAACCTGAAATCCTGGCGCCGCCACTGGGTTTCACCAGTTTTTCATCAGCACTATCTTCTTCACTCTGGTGTGCATGCCATGTATGTATTTATATATGTATGAATGTATGCATGTATGTCTGTATGTATGTATGTATGTAAGCATGTATGTATGTATGCATGCATGTATGTATGGATGATGATGCAAAATTAAAAAAACTTATCTTTATATGCGAGTAAGTTCGCTAAACCAAGCTAAATTTCATTGTGAAATGCAATATAAGAGCCTAGAGCGATATGCCGTAACGAGAAAATTTTGCACCCATATATGCCCAGTGTTCCAATAATGGAACATACAATATAATTGCAAAAAGTCCAAAGTAAAGTTCGTCCTAAAACTAATTAAAATTATCATGAAATATAAGTGGTATTAGAGTACCAAAAACAGCAACTTCTAAAAACATCTTTATTTATATTAATTTTATTTATATATGTACCTTTTCGTCAAAATTCGTCAAAATGTTTTTAACACAAAAGTGCTCATAAAGACCGTATCTCATAACTATTAGTTATTCAAAATAATAATTTTTTGATAGATTTATCTTAGAAATACTGTTTACAATGGCAGGTGATGAATTATATTCACTATATAGCGCTAAATTACAAGTAAGTAAAGTATTTGCAACATGTTTCAATAATGGAACACTGGGCAAAAACGATTAAGCGATAATTTATTGGCCTTAAACCAGTCGGTTGCTGCCTTTAATTCTTGGCTGGCAATTTCGATTAAGCGGTCATAAGAGGCATGAGACAGGAAAACATTCGTATCATCTGCGAAAAGAATGTAGTGTAAAAGAGTGGATGAGTTGGGTAGGTCATTTATGTATATTAAAAAAAGAAGGGGACCAAGGATAGAACCCTGGGGCACCCCATAGTTAATGGGTAAAAAGTTGGATAGAACGTGATTACAAGAAACTTGCTGTTGGCGAGTTGACAAGTAGCTTTTAAACCAGTTTAAGGCAGTACTCCTAATTCCATAGTGTTCAAGTTTAGTCGTAATCGTAATCGTAACCGTAATCTCCAAATTTCTAAAGCGCCACTCGAAAGCCAAGCGCAGGGCACCAGCTTATTCACGAGCGCTGAACTTATTCACGAGCGCTGAGCTTATTCACGAGCGTCAAGAGAATCTTATGATCGACAGTGTCAAAGGCCTTTGCTAGGTCTAAAAAGATACCTAGGGAATATTCGTTATTATCAATAGCAGCAGAAATTTTATCTTGGATGTCAATTAGGGACATAGATGTTGAGTGCGCTGGTTGGAAGCCATGCTGAAGGGGGTACAGGATATTCTTTTGCTTAATGTAGGAGAATAGGCGGTCATACAGTACTTTTTCATAAAATTTTGAGAAAAAAGGTAGTATAGAGATTGGTCGGTAATTGGCTATTTCGGATTTATTTCCTTGTTTATAGATTGGTAGAACTCTGGCCATCTTAATTTCTAACGGTACCATTCCTTCACTCAATGAGCAGTTTATAACTTCAGCAAATGGAGCAACCAGGAGGTCCATGACTTGAGACGTTATATAGGGATCGATGTCATCACAGCCTGAGCTGTGAGTAGATTTAAGAGTTTTACTTATGTTGATTAGTTCAAGCGGATTAGTAGGTAAGAGGACAAAAGAGCTGACAGAGGAGGGAGGCATGAAGGCTCGAAAGTGTTTCTCAGAGGGGGAGATTTTATCAGATAGGACTTGTGCAAGACCGGTGAAATATTCATTGAATTTGGCAGCCATGGTTTCAGGATCATTTACTAGTTCATCCTCAAGTTTTATTTCCTTTATCCAAGTGTCTCTGTTATTAGTTTTGACTAGTTTTCTAATAATTTGCCAGGTTTTCTTAATGTCATTATTATATTTTGTGAATTCGCTAGCATAATAGGTTTGTTCCGTTTTAATTCTAATTAATTTATATTTATTACGATAGTTAGTAAAAATGGTTTTATTTTCTATGGTAGGATTCTTAATAAACTTCTTGTATAATTTTTGCTTAGTTTTAGTGGATTTGAGTAAAGCTGGCGTCATCCAGGGCTGTTGCATAGTGTTTTTTTAGATAGTTTTTCAGGACGTAATGGAAATGCCATATTGTAAGCAGCTTTGAAGGTATCAACAAAAGCCTTGTAGGATAGGTCGGGTTCGTTGCGTGCACAGAGGTCGAGTACTGGATTCCAATCAGTATTATCTAATAAGCTTCTGAAGTATGTAATATTATCATTCGAGAATGTGCGGGTCATTTTCAAGTTCCTTAGGTTATTAAAGTTCGTTGGAGTGGTATTAATCCAAGTTATGACTGGAAGGTGGTCAGATATGTCAGCTGTAAGTATGGCAGATTCAAGTATTCCGTCATGGGAGTTGGTGAATATGTTGTCTATCAGTGTGGCGGAAGAGTCAGTAATTCTTGTAGGTTGCAGGATAAGAGGTAAGAAGTGGTGCATGAGCATACAGTCAATAAAGGCCCCGGTAGGTAAATGAGCTTGGGAGGCTAAAATATCAATGTTGAAGTCGCCAGTTAGAAATGCTTTTTTATTGGCATATTTTTTGGTGTTTAGAGTGATTAATAGTGTTTCAATTTCAGCGTTGAATATTTCTAGTTTAGTACCTGGTGGCCTGTAAATTACGCCAATAAGCATGTCAGCGCCTTTACTGCATGAGATGTTAATGAACATACTTTCATAAGATGAGGAGCTAAGGGGTAGTAGGTCAATTTTGTTAAACTCAATATTATCTTGTACAAAAAAGCCAATTCCACCTCCTCTAGTATCGCCACGGCTTTTATGAATGAATTTATATCCTGGAATGTAGATGGTTTCAGCAGCAGCATCAGTAAGCCAGGTTTCAGTGACCGCTAAGATATTAACCGGTAGTTGGTGCAGTAGGAGTTGAATTTCACTAATTTTTGAGGCAATGCTTCTGCAATTTAAATGTAAAATTGAAAAGGAGGGGGGGCTATTAGCAAATTTATGAGCAACCTGGGTCGGGCTATAGTATTTAGAGTCATTTACAATTTCAGTATAGTAATTGCTATAATAATTGCTATCAGGGTCCAGTTCTTTATTATTGATCAGGGGTTTGTGCTTGGTTTCACCCTTTAATAATTCGAATCTGCTAGGTTTGAGTAGACCATTAGTAAACAGTAGTTCATTAGAAGAGTTCTTAGTGCAAGGTAAAGTAGTATCCGCACCGTCTGAGGTAGTATACTCTGGTGATACGCAAGATGAGCAAAATGGACACACACAACAGGAGCTATTGTCAGCAACATGCTGATCAATTACTACAAACTAAAGGCAAAAGAAGGATGGAAGGAGGGGTCCATCCAGACACCGAAATAGGGTAAGATAGGGAGCTAAAGAAAGTAAACAAAGTGAGGTACTAATGAAGAGTGGAGAACATTCATCAAAACATAATTGCGGTGGTAAAACGAATAAGTAAACAAATAACCTGCTGTACATAAAAAAAAACTAATCAGTCAGTTAACTTGCTTCATCCAGACCCAACAGGCTCCAAACACATGGAGACAAACACAAATACAATGCTTAAGCAGATAACAGACTTGTAAGCGTGAAACAAAAACGAGTGCGCCAGCACCAACTGAACACAAATCTCTCACCATGCACATCAAAACGCAGTGCATCAAGACAGAACAAAAAACAAAACGAGAGTGAGCCAGCAACAACAGAACACAAATCTCTCACCATGCACATCAAAACGCAGTGCATCAAGACAAAACAAAAAACAAAACGAGAGTGAGCCAGCACCAACAGAACACAAATCTCTCACCATGCACATCAAAACGCAGTGCATCAAGACAAAACAAAAAACAAAACGAGAGTGAGCCAGCAACAACAGAACACAAATCTCTCACCATGCACATCAAACGCAGTGCATCAAGACAAAACAAAAAACAAAACGAGAGTGAGCCAGCAACAACAGAACACAAATCTCTCACCATGCACATCAAAACGCAGTGCATCAAGACACAAATAACCATTGCAAAAGCCACCAATTAAACAAATAGCTTGCAGCACGTAGAAAGCAAACCAGTTAAGCATACGTCATACGAACCTAGCAACCAGACACATAAAAAAACACAAATACAATGCTTAAGCCAATAGCAAGCACTTGTATAGCAAACCGAGAGTGGGTTAACATAAGCAGAGCATAACGCTCACAACGCACATCCAACAATATTCCAACGAGACACAACTCCATAGCAAAAGCAGCCAAGTGAACATTTGCCAACAGCGAGTAAAAATCCGAACCGTTATCTTACATCATCCGAAGACAGCAGTCACCAGAGCGCAAGTGCTAATAAGGTTACTCAATTGCTTGATCGGTTGTCTTACATACACGTATAACAAACTGACACTGATAGACCCAAGTTAAGTAATGCAAGACAAAGTAGATTGCTTCTAAGTAAATTAAATCCTAGCACATGAGTTAGCATTAAGCAGGTTTACATGTATAACAAACTGTCACTGATAAGCTTAAGTGAATTAGTGCATGACAAAGTGTTTGCTTATCACACAGATCACATTAGGTCAGGTCATTCGAAACAGAAGCACATATACCGCATTGAAACCCTAAGTACTAGAGCCAGCATATTGACTTCAGTTGTTGTGAGCAGTAGGCCTATAACCAGCATTGAAGTGTATGTGTATGAGCATGTTTGAACCTGAAATAAGCAGAAGCTATAGTCCTGCTGTGAGGAACAATGGAAAATAAACCAAAAAAGAAATCGTCAAAAGAAAATAAAGAGATATAGCTTTCTGGCTATCTAAGAACGGTTAAGACTAGACTTAATTATAGGCAACTCACAAGTTTGAGTGAAGTGCATACAAGCGAATTGAAAATTAAACCAAAAGTGCAATCATGATAAAAATAAAAGGAAATGGTGCGCTTGTCGTGTACACACGCCAGTGCGTTAGGCTCCGATTATATACCGTATTTTCTAAAGTTCTACATCGTTTTTCGATCTTTGGATGACATTTTCCTTAGACACTATTCATCGTGACTGCTTCTTCTGCTTTATGGATGGATTTACTCGACTCGTTAAAGAATAACTTTGTTTCTACTTTGTCAAGTTTTCAAGCCTCGTTGTTTGACTTTAGTGCACGTGCACTTCCTGAGTGCACGCCGTGCTCAGGTCGTAATATGAACTCTGCAACTACTTCTAGGGCCAATTAAATGGCCTACAGTGACGGGATATTCGTGTACTTCAATGGGGCGTTTATCCTACTCAGGACATGAACTTCGTTTGTTGTGGTCACATGATCAACGACCTTTGCGATCGTTGCGAAAGAGTTTATTCTCTGCCCAGATCTGGTGCCCAGCCAGCTCTCGGTTGCAGCGTCGACTGCCTGCTCCTCCTGTCTCAGACATCGTCTTCGACACTCCGCCATTCTCTGCCTCGGAAGCAGCCTCTTCTTCATCTCAGCGACCACTCTCCCTCTCTCCAGGGATACGTGTCGCTACATGGAATGCTCGGTCGCTCTCGGACAAGTCTGCATACGTTGCACACTCGCTTCTTGAGAGCCAGCTCGACGTACTTACAGTCACAGAGAGCTGGCACCAGGAATCTGACGATGTTCCGATTCAGCGTGCTGCCCCACCTGGCTATTCACTCCGTGATCGGCCTAGGCCGCCACTTCCTGATGGTAGGCCGGCTCGAGGTGGGGGTATCGTCGTCTTCCTTCGGTCAAGTCTTCGCTCCTCCGTAATCCCACTGGACATGGAAACATCTACGTTCGAAGCTCTCTGCCTCAGCATCGCTACTTCACATGGCTCGGTGACTCTTCTATCTGTCTACAGACCTGGATCCATTCCTCCTACTGCACAATTCTTCGATCAGTTTTCCTCCGTCCTCGAGTGCCTCATCACCCGAAATAGCCAGCTCCTGATTCTCGGCGACTTCAATCTTCACCTAGAAGACACCACAGATCCTGCCGCCATTCGCTTTCTTGAGCTTCTCTCCCAATTCGGACTACGCCAACACGTAAACGAGGCCACCCACCAATTGGGAGGCATTCTGGATTTAGTCATTACGTCGGACACTGAACAGGTTCATGATTTACAAGTTCAACCACCTGCTCTCTCCGACCATGCGTTTATCCAGTTCTCGTTACCTCACCTTCATTCTCAGCCTCTGCACACCGTCCGCATGCTTCGGGGTTGGAAATCGCTCGATCGTCGGGCGCTCGGCCACGCTCTTCGCAGCTCCCAGCTCTCGTCTCCACCATCGACTCTCGACGATCTATCTGTATCACAGTTATTCGACCTCTACTCTTCCACCATGAATCAACTCCTCGATACTATGCTACCGCCCCGAAGCGTGAAGACTCGTTGCCGACCTCTAGCTGTGTGGTTCGACCGGGATTGCCACCAATCTCGTCGCCGCTCTCGTTGCTTCGAGAGACGCTTTCGTCGGACCAGGGATCCCGCCGACCGACTGGTCTGGATCTCTCAACTTCGTACCCTCCACCAACTCTACCGTCAGAAGGAGGCAGCCTACTGGGAGAACCTGGTTCAACGTAACGAGAAAAACCCAAGACGCCTATGGTCGTCCATCTCTGGACTCATGGGACGCTCCTCTCGTCCACCAGAGACTCCCTCCTTCTCAGCCAACGACTTTCTTGGGATGATTACATCCAAGATGGACGATCTACGTGCTGCTACCGCAGACTCATCACCTCCTGATTTTGTGCCGACCGAATCCGTCTTCGATGGCTTTCGACCGATACTTGAAGCCGACCTACGTCGACTGCTCGCGACATCGAACTTGAAGTCGTGCGAACTTGACCCTCTTCCCCCATTTATTATTAGTGACATTATTGATGATGTTGTTCCGTTTTTTCTGTATCTGTTTAACAGGTCTCTTTCTGAGGGATGTCTTCCTGCCTCGCAAAAACGAGCTATCGTTTTTCCTTCTCTTAAGAAACCGAACCTCGATCCAAACCTTTGTCAAAACTACCGTCCCATTTCCAACCTTTCCTTCTTGTCTAAAACTGTTGAACGCCTTGTCTCATTGCAGCTTCTCCCATACCTTGAACAATCTGGTCTACTCCCTCCCAGTCAGTCAGGCTTCAGGGCTAACCACTCCACTGAAACGGTTCTGCTATCCCTTCTCTCTGATATCTACTCTGCCGTCGATCAATCGCACCTTACGCTGCTGGCTCTTTTTGATGTCTCTGCCGCCTTCGACATGGTAGACCACGATATCTTACTGCAACGCCTTGAGATTTCTTTTGGCCTCAAAGGCCCTCCTCTCCTTTGGCTTCGGTCTTACCTCACTGGCCGCACCCAAATGGTAATCTGCGGTGACTCCAGAACCCCCTGGGTAATGGTCAAATTTGGTGTGCCTCAGGGCTCTGTCCTCGGTCCACTTCTTTACCTTTTGTACACTGCTGACATTCCTGCCCTCTTCTCAAAACACCTGTCAACCGGCCATCTTTACGCGGACGATGTGCAAGCTTTTGTCCATGGACCTCCATCTGCTCAACTTGCTCTTACCGGTCGCATTAATGCTCTCTCCCAAGACCTTCACTTGTGGATGTCCTCCAATCGGCTTTCACTTAATTCATCAAAGACTCAACTGATCTGGTTTGGTACTCGACAGCAGCTTGCTAAGCTTGACTTCGCTTTACTTGCACAAACCTTTCCTTCTTTCACCTTCTCGTCTAGTGTCCGTGACCTAGGCGTTGTCCTTGACAGCACACTCACCTTCTCAGAACACATCAAGAATCTCACCCGTTCCTGCTACTTCCACCTGAGACGCCTCAGAGCGATTCGACGCTCTGTCTCCTCCTCGGTCTTTACGACTATAGTCCATGCCTTCATCTGCTCCCGCATTGATTACTGCAACTCTCTGTTTGTTGGCCTTCCCAAAGTGCGCCTCTCCCCTCTTCAATCTGTGCTTAATGCGGCTGCCAGGCTGATAGCTCGACTGCCTCGCTTCTCGCACATCTCCTCCTATATGTTGGAACATCTTCACTGGCTCCCTCTCACTGCTCGTATCCAGCTCAAGGTCCTTGTTCTTGTCTGCCGGTCTTATTCTGGCCTAGCTCCCAAATACCTCTGTTGCCTCGTTCGCCGGCCTATCTCCGCCACCTCTCACCGTCCGCTTCGCTCACTTGATCGCCATGACCTTCTTGTCCCACGAGCAAGGACTACCATGGCTAAATCTCGAGCTTTTGCCTTCATTGGCCCTTCACTATGGAACCAACTCTCTTCATCAACCCGTTCTTTGATGCTATCTGGGGGCCAGGTGCTTCTTTTCGTTGTCTTAAGACCACTCTTTTCGCTCGGAGTCTTTCGCACTGGGAGCGCCTCTGATTGGTGTTCACTGTGAGAGGCGCTTTATAAATTTATAAATACAATACAATACAATACAATACAACTATGTTTAATGCAACTTTAAATGTCAGACAGTGTTACGTGTTCGTGTTGATGTGATTAAAGACACTGTGACCTTGAACGTCAATGTCATTTGAGTTGCTACAGACCAATATTAGGGTGGCAGTGAAAAGAGCATGTTTTAAATAATGCCTGGGACACCCCCCAGCGTCGGGGCGTGGAACTTGGATCCATTCTCAATTTTACACTTTTATCACAAAAAATGAACGAATTTTCTTCTGTTTGTCTCGACGAGAGCTGTATGGGGGAAAATATTGACACTAAATTTAAGACAATTCAAGGAGATTTCAATGTCAAAAAAATGAAATATAGCAAAAATCAGAGAAAAATGGCCAGATCTCAGCCAATAATTTTTGAAATCAGCTAATTCTTTCTTGTGTTTCATTTCTTTATAAGTGCTACCTGGGATAAGAAACAAAGCAGGACAAGGGACGAACATCGAGGCTTCAGGACAGTTTTGAAATATTTTGTTAACATAGTAGGCCTAAATCTGTCAAGCACTTTGAGATCTCCAGCGGAGATCTAGCTTTCTATTCAGGCAAGTTTACTAGCGAGGCGTATTGAGCTATCAGTGACCTTCAACACGTTCGAGGTCATGCTCAGCTTCTTTTCCGCAACATGTGAATCTCTGATCATTGCCGTCATCTCTCGTTGACTTTGCTCCATCATATTATGCGCAAGCCGGTATAGCAGGTCAGTCAGATCGCTGGTCGCTTTGTTCATTCGGTCTTTGAGATCTTCTGGTCCTTGACTGCCGTCCGTCAACACGAGTGTACTCTCGTCCGCTGGTCCAAGATTGGAGGGACTTGTAGAACCCTGTCGGATGGCTCACAAGTAAAGAGCGGGGTTTAAACGGGTGGTAATTCAATATGGAAGGACTCACAACCGAAAAGCACGGCGCTGTCTAATAGTCAAGCGAGCCCGTGGAACTAGGAGCTCACCCCTTGTCGCAGAGCGATGCACCCGACGCGCTGCAAAGTCGGACACTGGTAGGCAAAGACACAATTCTATAATATGGAAAACAGGTAAGCTGAAAAAACCTTAGGACTTAAAAAAAAACTAGAGACAATGATATCACATTGTACATTATGAAAATAAGTGTTAAACAAGCCGTACCTGAATTGAAACTAAAGAGAAAAAACCGACATTTTATACAAGCACTGGATTTGCAGATGACCAGGCAATTATATCGAATAGCAAGGAAGGTCTACACATGCAATGATAGACAGACTGAGCACAATATCCACCAAATACGGAATGAAGATTAACCTAAGAAAGACAAAGGTAATGACGATAAGGAAAGGAGATGAAACTGTAGTCAGAATACAAATTGGAGGAAAAGAATTACTTGTAGAACAGGTGAAAGAATTCTGCTACCTAGGGAGCATGATCACAACAGATACCAAATGAAAGAACTACTGAGAGGAAAACTAAACAAGAATCTAAAGATAAGAAAGATAAAGACACTGACATGGAGTGTGGTGCTGTACGGTTCAGAGACATGGACCATGAGAGAAGCGGATATAAGAAGACTGGAGGCTTTTGAAATGTGGACATGGAGAAGAATGGAGAAAATCAGCTGGACGGAACATCAAACAAAATGAAAAGTGTTGGAAAGAATTGGAGACGAAAGAACCCTAATACACACAATAAGAAAGAGGCAAAGAAAATGGATTGGACACACACTGAGAGGAGACTCGCTAATGAGAATGGTCATTAAAGGGAGAATGGAGGGGAGCGGACAACAGGAAGACCAAGACAGGTGATGCTGGACTGAATGATGAAAGATGGTTACAGAAAGCTGAAAGAAGAAGTCCAACAAAGAGAGGAGTGGCGACATCGGGCATTTAAACCAAAGAAGACCATTTCAGTCGACATGCATACATACATACATACATACAGATACATACATACATACATACATACATACATACATACATACATACATACATACATACATACATACGTACGTACACAAATACATGCATATATAAATATATGCAATGAGATGCTTTAGGCTACTCTTCTTGCTTTGAACCGATCTACATGTATATAGTTAGAGTGCATCACTAAAAATGGAAGATTTTTAAGTTTAAATGACGCTGCTCATGTTAAGCAGTAAACACACCGTTAACTGAAAACCAGATATAGATTGGTAGTTTTTAATCGGTTTTAAATGAGTTCTGCGCATGTCTTCGCATTGCTCGTTGTTTGACTTCTGCGTGAGGAGGATGAGAAAGAGCGCGAGGAGGACGAGGAGAATGAGGAGGAGCATTTTATAATGTCCTATAATGTATTCATCTAGGTCATAGCTCCTACGATCTAGATAACCACAGCGTTCGCATAACATTAGAAAACGTCCAAAACACAGCCATACGATCAGCTATACGAACACTCAAGGTTGTCTGAGAATCTAAAAGGCGAGCAGTGGACTTCAGTATTATCAGTTATATTCGTTATTGTCTGCGTTGTAGTACTGGGCTTGCGCTATTGGTTGAACTTTGTACCCCGTCAGTACGGAGAACTGTTACAGTAGTGATCAGAAACAATATGGCACAGTCAGCTACATTGGTTAGAGAGTAGGCTGCGCCCAATAGGCTACTCATCTGTAAAAGAGAGCGTTCGGATCGCGTTTCGCTTCCCGAAGGTGGCTTGTTTCAGATATTGAAATCTCGGACTAGCAAGGTATTGTTAGGGTCTCATGACTGAGTCCTAGCCGGTCCTGGGATGGGCCATAGTTATGCTTGGGTAGGTTTCCTGGGCGGAAGGGAGACCTCTAGCGGGGGAAATTTCCTATATAAGGATGTAGGAAAGAAGGCGTCGAGGAAGACTCTGATAATACGACCGTCGGGCGTTTGTCTTGTCCGAGTTCTTCCTGAGGTCTTCCTGGGTGTTTTGTTCTGCACGATAGTTAAGCTATTTTCGTGGTCAGTTCCACGGTTGATGTTCGACTTCAGTTCGGTTAAGAGTTCTTCTTGTCGTCAGCCTGTTGCTGCGGTGAAGTTCTGTTTCGTTGGTGTTCGTTCGACACAGAGAGCGAACTGCCATCCACCGTTGTTCTACGGTTGGGTAATGTATCGATTTACTTTGTATTTTGTTGAGAATTATACCTTTTAAACTAGAAACGAGTTGTTGAACCTTTATTCAGAGGGGGACACGTAACATATGGGAGCTCTAGGCCGGGATTTTTTTCTCTCGTAAGTTTGAAATTCTCATTTGTTGGTAGCACATACAACATTTAAGGTTTCGTAGAAAATTTTTCGCGACGAGTAAGAGAAAATTTGAGATAGAGAAGACAATTTTGAAATTAAGGTGCGTGTCTCAGGTTATTTTGAAATTTCGAAATTTTGGAAATGGAAACGCCAGAGGTGGTGAAAATGTTGACATCGGACGACATTTTGGATATGAAACAGGAGCAATTAAAGGAGGAATTGGAGAAATTTGGGCAAGATGTAAAAGGTCTTACAAAAGTACAATTGCAAAAGGCATTGTTAAAATTGATTCAGTCGCCAAATGCGTCTCCAAAAGCAAAAGAGTCTGGGGTTCAGGCAGAAAGTTTAAAATTGAAATTCGCTGAAATTACGCGCATGCAGCAAAAAGAAGACCGAGAGGCGGAAAGACTGTTTGAGCTGGAGAAAATGAAAATACAATTAAATGCGGATGCTAAGCTTAAGTTAGAACAAGCAGAATTGGAGTCACGAAGACTTGAGAAAGAATTGGAAGCTAAGAACGAAGCAACAGAAAGGAAAATGCAAATAGAAGCACAAGTTAAGAAGGAAGAGGAAGAAAGGAGGATACAAGTTAAGAAGGAAGAGGAAGAAAGGAGGATACAGGTTAAGAAGGAGGAGGCACAGGTTAAGAAAGAGGAGGCAGAAGCGATGGAAAGGAAAATGCAAATAGAAGCACAATTTAAGAAGGAAGAGGAAGAAAGGAGGATACAAGTTAAGAAGGAAGAGGAAGAAAGGAGGATACAGGTTAAGAAGGAGGAGGCACAGGTTAGGAAAGAGGAGGCAGAAGCGATGGAAAGGAAAATGCAAATAGAAGCACAAGTTAAGAAGGAAGAGGAAGAAAGGAGGATACAAGTTAAGAAGGAAGAGGAAGAAAGGAGGATACAGGTTAAGAAGGAGGAGGCACAGGTTAAGAAAGAGGAGGCAGAAGCGATGGAAAGGAAATTACGGATGGAGGCAGAAATTTTAGAAAGGAAGCTGAGGGTAGATAATGAATCATTGGCAGCAAGGTTGTCTATGGAAAATGAGGCTAAGAGGATGCAGATAGAAGCAGATGAGAGAAAGTTACAAATGGAATTGGCAGAGAAAGAAAAACAGAGACAGCATCAATTGCAAATGAAGGAATTAGGAGGTTCCTTTGAAAGATTAACAGGAGGTTACTTCGAGGACGGAGCACAGGGTTTGAATGAGGAAAATGCAGAAAGAACAAGGCATACGTCGAAATTTAATATCGCGTCGGCAGTAAAATTTGTACCTCGGTTTGACGACACAAATTTGGAACATTATTTACAGTCGTTTGAAAAAGCCATGGAGCTACATCAATTTCCGAAAGATAAATGGTCGTCGCTAATTCATACATACATACATACATTTGCATGTGTTGCATGCGCACATTCATTATACATACATGCAAACATACACCAGTGGATTCAGCATTCAATTCTGTACAGAATGGTATATTTAGTTGTACATTATGTGAATGCACCTCGAAATTACATCATTTTTAACAAAGGAACCGATAATTAGCGATATTTTATATTATTGCGTACATTTTGTACTTTTGGATAAACAAATATACGATTATGTGTGTTTTGAAACTGATCTATGTATCCAAGATACACAAATACATACCTACACATGTTTATATACTATAAATATGCATCCATACATATATACATGTACCTGTAGTCCTGTATGCATGCATACATGCACAATGCTGCATTCAGCCATTTTCACACAGTTTACGCGTATTATTATTTATTTTGATCACTTCCAGTTTTCAAAAGACAAACATGTAAGTATGCAAATGAAGCCCTACATTCCCTCTAAAGAATGGTATATTTGTTTCTCTTCTGGGAAGAAAACTGAATACGTTACAGACAAAAAACTATGGGGGGTCCTTCCAATCAGCCATTTTTCACGCATATTACGGGTATTATTATTTATTTTGATCACTTTCGGTTTTCATAAGACAAAGATGTAGGTATGCAAATGAAGCCCTACATTCTCTCTAAAGAATGGTGTATTTGTTTCTCTTATAGGAAGAATAGTCAATAAGCTACAGTCGAAAAACTAGGGGGGTCTTGTCCACCCCTGGTGCCTCGGGTATATCGGGTATAACTTTTGAATGGCGTTGGCTACCACCATGATCTTTACCTCAAAATGTGCGCCAATGTATCTGCTACAGCTACCTAAATTGCAAAAATTATATTCCATATGAAAAAAAATTTTATGCATAAAAACGTAGGGGGGGTGGCAACCACCCTCCCCCTTTTTGGTAGCCCGAGGGTTAACAAACGGTCTATACTGCCGATTTATCGTTGAATTGCCCGAATGCACATCTAGTAATCCAATGTTATTATCTGAGTAATTTGTGTTATATAAACATGTGTAGGGGTGATTTTGTGTATCTTTTATACATAGATTAGTTTCAAAACACACATAATCTTATATTTGTTTATCCAAAAAGTACAAAATGTACGCAATAATATAAAATATTGATAATTAATGGGTTCCATTGTTAAAAGTGATGTAATTTCGAGGTAAACCGATATATATGTGTGGATATATATGTATGGATGTACATTTAAACTATATAAACATGTGTAGGGGTGATTTTGTGTATCTGTTATACATAGATTAGTTTCAAAACACACATAATCTTATATTTGTTTATCCAAAAAGTACAAAATGTACGCAATAATATAAAATATTGCTAATTAATGGGTTCCATTGTTAAAAGTGATGTAATTTCGAGGTAAACCGATATATATGTGTGGATATATATGTATGGATGTACATTTAAACTATATAAACATGTGTAGGGGTGATTTTGTGTATCTTTTATACATAGATTAGTTTCAAAACACACATAATCTTATATTTGTTTATCCAAAAAGTACAAAATGTACGCAATAATATAAAATATTGCTAATTAATGGGTTCCATTGTTAAAAGTGATGTAATTTCGAGGTGCATTCACATAATGTACAACTAAATATACCATTCTGTGCAGAAATGAATGCTGAATTTATTGCTATATTACAAGTTATGATATGTGAAACCAAACACGAAATCCAGGGGGGGTGGTAACCACCCCCTTGGTAGCCAGTGTTACAAAAAAAGCTTGGTAGCCCTAGGGTTAAGGATGGACTTGTGTACGGACGACAGGGTTCGCAGCGTCATGTGGTGCTACTGAGAGACTCGGGTGCATTACAGTCGATAGTCAGTTAGGGGATGGGATTAATCCTAGTGATTATGTCTTAACGGGAGACGATAGATTGATTCAGGGAATTGTTGGTGAACCAGTTAATGTCCCGTTAGTTGAAATTCAATTAGAAAGTGAGTGGGTTTCTGGAACTGTTCTTTGTGGGTTGGTGGACAAATTACCAAAAGGAATTAATATGCTGATCGGAAATGACTTAATGCAAAAGGAACCGATAGATGTAGCAGTGGTTACTAGGGCTCAGAGTAAAGTAGGGACGACGATGCAGTCAAGCGTAGATGGACAGGACGCTGCAAACGTTGACGCTCCTATAATTAAGAGTGCTGATGTAATTGATTCTGTTGACTTGGATTTAAATAATTTGTTTACTGAAGATGATGACAGTCTTGTTGAAGGTTTGGAATTTTGTACAAGGGAAAGATTAATTGAATTGCAACGCAGTGACGAATCTTTCAATTGTCTTTTTGATCTAGCACGGTCACCGGACAGAAGTGAACGGTCTTTTTACGAAGTTCGTGATGGAGTTTTGATTCGATGTCTTGGAGCCTGAAGGTTTGGTAGAACGCAAGTACTCGTTCCAATTTCTTTGAGGTCAAAGATAATTTATGCAGCGCATGATGTTTCTTCGAGTGGACATTTAGGTACGCAGAAAACTCTTGATAGAGTGTTGAGGCATTTTTATTGGCCTGGTATTTTTAAGTACGTGAGAGAGTACTGTCGTACTTGTGATGTTTGTCAGAGGCTTTGCAAGGGAGCTACAAAAGCTAGAGCGCCTTTGATTAATTTGCCAGTCATTGATAAACCATGGTCAAGAATTGCTTTGGATATCGTTGGTCCTTTGGATATTTGCGATAAGTCGGGAAACAAATTTCTGTTAACGATAATGGATTTAGGTACGCATTTTCCGTTGGCATTTCCGCTTAAGGTAGACTCTACACACAGCGGTGGAAGTGGCGAAGGTGTTGGTGTCAGTGTTCACAACATTTGGTTTTCCTGATGAAGTTTTGACATATCAGGGTTCTGAGTTTATGTCAGAAGTGATGCAATTGTTTATGAATGAATGTCAGATAATTCAGTTAAAGACGAGTGCATTTCATCCAATGACGAATGGATGCCTGGAACGATTTCATCGTACTCTAAAAGATATGTTGAAAGCAGTAGGGGAAACTTTTCAGGGTGATTGGGATGAAATTCTTCCTTGGGTGCTGTTTGCATATAGAGAAGTTCCAGTGCAGGGATTGGGATTCTCTGCATTTGACTTAGGCCCAATGTTTGGAAGGGATGTGAAAGGGCCCTTACAAATGATTAAGCATAGTTGGATACGTACTGATGTAGTACCAAAATTGAAAAAGGCAAATCTCATTGATTTTGTTTTGGATCTTCGAGAGAAGATTAAGGTATCTTTACAGATTGCAAATGACAATGAAATGGTACTTAAGTCGAAATCAAAAGAATGGTACGATTTCCATGCGAAGTCTGTTACTTCTGAGAAGGGTGAACAGGTATTATTGTTGTTGCCTTTGATTAGGAAACAATTACAAGCGAAGTACTATGGTCCCTATCAAGTGCTGAAAAGACTTGGTGAGGTGGATTATCTCGTCGGTACTCCAGAATCCAGATCGGAGGAAAACGAAAAGGGTGGTGCATGTGAATCTCATGAAGAGATATTTACCACGGCAAGGGGAGAAGGTGATGGTGGTGGTCTTTACTGATCACAGCCCGCTTACATTTATTAATTCGATTGCCAAGTCGAATGATAAATTACTCAGATGGAGTTTGGAACTCCAAAAGTATGCTTTGTACATTCGACATCGTCCTGGGAGAGATAATTTGCTTCCAGACTTGTTGAGTCGTCCATCTTTGGTTACAAATGTGTAGTCATGCTTAGGGGCGACGTGAATGAACGTCGTAAGCTGTATAAATTAAATGTTTTGTTGTATATATAGTAAATTTTTGTGTAATTGCTTCTGGTTTCTGCCTTGTTTGTGGTCCGGGGGTATGTTAGGGTCTCATGACTGAGTCCTAACCGGTCCTGGGATGGGCCATAGTTATGCTTGGGTAGGTTTCCTGGGCGGAAGGGAGACCTCTAGCGGGGGAAATTTCCTATATAAGGATGTAGGAAAGAAGGCGTCGAGGAAGACTCTGATAATACGACCGTCGGGCGTTTGTCTTGTCCGAGTTCTTCCTGAGGTCTTCCTGGGTGTTTTGTTCTGCACGATAGATAAGCTAAAACGGAATCGTCGAAGCTGAGCGGATACATTAGGCGATTTTCCAAGTGTAGAATGAAGCAGTCCGTGCTGAAGGATAGCTTCATGGAGGGCGATAGAATTACCCAGCAAAGTTCGTTTATCTAGTATTTTACTGGGCAATCACAACGTCACGTCAGCTTCTCGACCTCTCCGCGAACACTGTGATAGATTACTAGCACATTTTGTTTACATCGCTCGTGAAGAAGCTTGTGCCTGCGCTTGTCTTTCGAGTGGCGCTTTAGAAGTTTGGAGATTAAGATTACGAGATTACGAAACATGGCAAATATATTATATCCCTAACTCTGACCCTAACCGACCCATGCGACGCCTAATAAGAATCTAATCGCGAAGATATAATAGGAGCATTTCCTCTGGATCACGTGACAATGTTTATGTAAGTCAAAACAAATTTTAAAATGCCGTCAACATATTTCACAGTTGATGTAGACATTTAAAAAAAGAATACAGCATTAGTAATCGTCAAAATATTAATGTTTTTACTCATTTGTTTACAATATTGCTTCCAGCAACAGCCGAATGAGTCGATGTTTTGACTCACACAAACGTTGGCGGGCGGATATCACAAAGATATCACGTGACTTGTGAAATGCTCCTATACGTCATATGAAACACTCCCCTCTAGATATATTATATAGGCCCTAGCCCGTGTATTTTTCAGGTAAAAGCTAAGAGAGATTGGCTGCTAAGCATTAGGCCTACACGTTTACTTACAGTGGTTATAGCTTCTGAAACACTTAAATCCTTGTTTTGTTATGTTATTATTATTATAAATGCAGGTGACGGTCTGAGGAGACATCATGGCAGTAAACGATTTGTGCAAAACTGCATCGATTGTGATTTTTATGCTTTGTTTCAGAACAGGTAAGATAATTGCCATTTGTAGTCGTTATCATATTTTATTGCTCATTTACATAGCGCCGCTTCGCAAAACTCTTTAGAGTTGCTAACAGTATGGAAACAAATAACGATGATGAAACAGAATGCTCCCCAAACTGAGATAAGAAAAAAGGTCACGTGATGTGCTGCATAGCAGTTTGTTCGAGAACAAAGGACAAAAGCGGTGAATCTAGCATGTTGCATTGTGGAGGCCAAGACCCCGTTTTGTATGCATTTATGTGCAAGGATGTATGCATGTATGTATATATATATTATGTATGTATGTATGTATGTATGTATGTATGTATGTTTGTATGTATGTATGTATGTATGTATGTATGTATGTATGTATGTATGTATGTATGTATGTATGTATGTATGTATGCATGCATGTATGCACGTATGTATGTATGTTTGTAAGTGTATGTTTGTGTGTATACCTGTACATCAATACAATACAATACATACATAAATACATACTCATACATACTCATTCATTCCGAGCATTTATATAGCGCTCCTTCAAGGAACCTACTCAGAGGCGCTCAATACATACTTATATATATATATATATATATATATATATATATATATATATATATATCCTCTTCTCCTGTACGCTAGCATACTAATAATAATAATAATATAATAATATATTTTCTTTAATAAGCGCCTGACAAACGCACTGCGCTGTACATTTACATGTTATGCAATTTAAATCTTAACTACTAACAGAACAGACAGCCTGCAATACTAGCACTCGGCTTTGTACATGCATATCGCTATAACATCCCAATAGCTCAACCACTGGGAAATCCCAAACTGTGGTGGTTGGTTTGAGTCATCGCAAATGGCGATTTCCAACTACCTGGAAATCCCACACTATCGTGGTTGTTTTGAGACATCATTGTGGGTAATTCTATTATTAGAATAAATGTCCATAGCACGCATAGACCTTAATTATGTTCCAAATAGGCGTAAGTTTAATTAGATGTATCTCTCTCCTCTTTAATATAAGTTTCCAAAATCTTGTTTGTGTATTTTACAATGTAGACCTACCTTTACTTCGTGGTCATTGTGTTAACAGATATTCCATTAAAGTCAGAGACCATAAGCTGACACGACCTTTGGCCCAGTTACCTATACTGGTAACAGCGTAGTCGCATGAAACTGATCGCGGATCACTTTCCGATGCTGGCTTATTTTCAGAGATTTAAATATCGGGCTAGCACGGTCTTTGCACGGGAACCTTAAATGGCGTGGCGTCCATTCAAACGGACGAGCGGTGGTGAAGGAGCTCACCCGATCAATTCACTGAAAAATAAGCAGGGTCGAGGCCACGTAGTAATTGTCAATAATTATTTACCTTTTTAGCTATGAAGAAAGGCTGAAATGATGTGGACTAAGAACATTGGAGAGAACGAGGAGTGAGAGAGGTTCTTTGAATTAACTCAAACAAGGCAACTTTGGCACATAGGTTTAAATTAGGCTATTTAAGAATCTGAAAGGAACATTAGGGCAGAAATTCTTCTGTGCAAGAGTTATGAACTTGTGGAATGGCTTCGATATGATAGTACTGTCACAGTGGACAGTGGGACATTGTTTCGGTTTTTAAACGGAAGATACCGGGAAATTGGCTATTAAACGTTCCAGATTAATTTTGCAGTGGTTCTCAAACAGAACCACTTCTGAACCACTTCAAAGAAAAGTTCAAACCCTTATTATATTATGTTATGCCTAGCACAGATTATTTCATGAAATATACATAAGCAATTAAGCATACTATGTTTGTATTTAGGTATCTCAAGTATCGTCGTCGCCCCAAACAGTAGAGAAGTTCAACGTGGTGGTTCGACTTACTTCAACTGTTCAACATCCGTCACTGCCAAGGAAATCCACTGGTTCCACTATCCAGTCTCCTCTAAGGAAAGAAGTTTTGTCTATGGCTTCGGCCAATTCTACAATCCGTATGTGGGTAGATTCGCAATGGATAAGAACGCTACAACTGGCGAATACAATCTTATTATGAAGTCTGTCGTTGCTGAGGACGCTGGAAAATATGAATGCCAAGAACTTGAAGGAAGCGGAATGAAGAAATCTGCCGAGCTAGTAATTCTAGGTTAGCATGTTGCTCACTGAGTTTTGCTGACGTCAGAAATAGTTATTTTCAAAAATAGCAGCCTTCAGCAATAAAATAACGTTTATGACCCGAAATCTCATGGAGTTTTGAATGTCAATGGCTTCATTCAAAGCTATTAAAAACGCTCTGATTCTTCTGTATAAGCCCGGTTCTAATAATATTACTTCGAATTTGAAAACCAGTTATATTCAATCCGTCTCAAAGGAAGGTGGTGTATTTTCTGTAGTAAGTAGCCTATATTTAAGTCATCTTATGAGGAAAGCCACAGTGGTTATTGGTCCAACATTTACAGAAATTTTCGCGAATAGACAAGTTTTATGACAAATAGGCCTAATTATGAGGAAGGTATAGCACACATTTTGCTCGTACATAGGGAGTATCGCATAATTTGACTTTGTTTTACAGTTGACGAGAATATTGCTACTTAATTGCAGATACACGTCTGATGTGCCAATCAAACGTCAATGTGCAGAAAGTCATCGGACCAAATTTGTGCGATATTGAGCCAGACCTGCTTATCCTGACCTGTATCATGGTTCAATACCATGGCAATGAAGCCCCAATCTTGCAATGGGGATTGAATGATAATAACGAATCTATAACTAATGGTATAACCCGTCAAATAAATGGAAACCGCGTTATCTATAATCTGACAATGACAACTGATCAAATATCTGACGGTTCATTCTACGTATGCCAAACCACAAGGTCAACTTCGAAGATTTCTTGCAACTCCGGAAGCGTTAAAGTTGTTGGACCAAGTTAGTAGCCTAAGCAATATATTTATCATTTTGTGATAATTTGCTGATATAAGAGTGTTTCCATAAAAGTAATTAGACAATTCAATACCGCGCTGTCTATTGCACATGGAATCAAATGATGGCGCACAGAACAAAACTGTAGTCAGTTCAATACCCAGAAAGTTAGTCTATATAGTACGGTAGGACTCTTAATTCCTCAGACAACGAAGACTGTTAGATGTGTAGTTAAACAAACTTCAACTGCAGCAATTTAAGACGACACTAATGCTTACAAGTTACATCACTCTCCGCTGTCTCCAGCCAATAATATTATTGTGATACGTTAACATATCAATCCGAATTCTAAGAGCAGCCTATATCTGACTTGACGCTACGCTCGCGATTAAGGAGGTGCAATGCGCTTAGCTTTCAATTGGCGCTTTAGAAGTTTTGAATCTACGATTACGACTGACGTCGTAGATTCTGAATAATTCCATCGAGTTTGCTCTAGCACTACCTCAGTACTGTGTATTGGTTGATATCTATATATGCGACATGTAAAAACAGATGTGAAAGATAAACCAGATATAGTTTCATAGTGAAGAGTAACCTTTTATCGACGAAAAGAACATTAATTTAGCCGGTGCTGTAGGATAATTTATTTTATTCTAGAGGTGAAAACAAGATCGATGCCAATGGCCATTGTAAGCCTAAGATGTAGTGAAACGCCGGATACCGCTAGTTACAATTAAACAAGTGTTTGTCGCCTTCTATTATCTGCTTAGATTCGATTTTTATTCTAGTAATAATAAATTGGATGTTTTTGAATCTGCTCAAGAACAAGGAGCATCTGATGGAGGTGGTAACTGTGATTCAATGAAGAACGTCATCATCTGCATATGTGTACTACTTCTTCTGCCATTATCTGTGGCTGTAGTCGCTTTGGCTCTGATGCTGAGAAACAACTGGAGACCCAAACTATCAGGTAGACCTAAACATCACAGGATATTATAGCATAGAAAATGTTCTTTTACATAATTTGTCAACGGTTAAGGTTTCAGTTCACTGATTTTGCTCCAAGTGCTTCTAATTGTCTCACTGCTAAGCCTTCAATAAATATATTTTAAATGGATTTCCAGCATTGCTTCGTATAGATTGTCTTTTACATTCCAGATAACATATGCGACTGTTTTCTGTGCATAAAAAAGCCTGATCCTAATAGTAAACCCACCGAACCTACCGGTAAGAAAATTCAATTTTGTGGCTTATATGATTCTACAATGCTAATATGCTATGCAATAATTTTGACTACGAATGTGCATAAGAGAAACGAAGACTCTGCTGCTTTGTGGGCATTATGCTATCCGATTGGTTAGAGTCTCAGTCTGCAACGCTGAGAGTACTGGTTCAAGCCTCCACTGAGGCGGTCACTGTGTAGGTACCGTGAGCAAGTCCTTCACTCGCAATTGCTCGGCACCGTCGATCTGAACTGATGACAACCGATTAGATATAGGCCTGTTTACATCATATTGCAATCTTAGCCGTTGACAGATTATTCGAACATTAATTTTGTCAGCGGTTAAGATTTTATTGTTTTTCAGTGGCTTTAATCAAATCAACGCAACGCCACCTTTGATTAATTAAATAACGTTCTACAAACTCACAATTTAATATTTATGTTGACGAGAAAATCCTGTTCGATACAACCTTTATAATAATTATTAATCGACCTTTACGATAGCCTTACAAATCATTAGGTCTCTATTACCATATCAATCAATCGAACAATCAAAACTCTTTTATTGAAGCCATGTCAAATAAAAAATCACATAACATTTAACACAAAATATCAGGATTGGCCGCAAGAGGAGTCCCAAAAGGGATCAAGATCCCGCTAACTAGGGACACCTAAAACAACATTTCAGAAATTTGAAATAGTGATAGCTATACCGGTTGTGTTTTCCACATAATATAAATTTCGAGAATTTAATTGACCTGTTATTTATCCTTGCTTTCGTAATTTGAAACAAACTTGAAATTAATTATGATGTTAGTCAAATTACTCTGCTACACGACGAACACTGTAGGACTTTAACATTTTAGACAGTGATTCTAGCAATCCCATGGCTGCTTAGGCCTAGCTTACGGGACTGCTCTTCTCTTCGTCGTCTTCTTCTTCTAGCAATAGAAACACAGAAATTCTGATTTCTCTACTTAAAGAATTCTATGTTAAAATGTAACGAAAATCAGGATACAGATTGCAATTCTGATTTAGAATTATCATTGATTCAACATGATCAATCCACACAGAATGCAGAGCCTGAACAAACTGAAACACAAGGTAGACCAGACATATTATAATGCTTCTAAATACCAAGGATTCATTTGTAGCTGACTTCGTTTCCTATATGTAATTCTATTATTTGTGAAAATGAACTTTTATTGACTTTGCGAATCAACATTATTTTCCTGATAAACTTTTAATAAACACTTCATACCCATGGCTGCCTTACGGCTGGCTTAAGGGACTGCTCTTCTCTTCTACTTCCTCTTCTTCTTGCATACGGAAACACAGACATTCTGATTCCTTTGCTAAAAGAATTATATATATTGAAATATAAATAAAATCAAGATATAAATTGCAATTCTGTTTTAGAGTCATCATTGATTCAATATCATCAATCCACACTGAATGCAGACCCTGAACAAACTGAAACACAAGGTAGACTTGAAATATTATAATGTTTATAAATACCAAGGATTCATTTGTTGCTGACCTGATCCAAACTGAGTTCGTTGCTTATTTCTATTATGTGTGAAAATAAACTTTTATTGACTTTGCAATGCAACATTATTTTCGTGATAAAGTTTTAATAAAAGCCGCATTTGTGGATTGTGTTGTATTTATAAAGCGCCCCTTGTAAGATGACCCATTCAGAAGCGCTCCCAGTGCGAAAGACCCCGAGATAAGAAGCAGGTTTTAAGAAAAGTGAACGAGGAGGAGAGGCTGCCAGAAAGAATTGTAGTGAGAGCTGATGTAGAAAGACCAATTGAAGCCAAAGATCGAGATTGAGCCATAGCAGTTTGTAAATTGACTTTGGAATGCAGCATTATTTTCATTTGTAACTTGGTATGACAAATTTATTTACATTGCTAGTCGTATTTTAGATAAAGTTGCATGCGAGAAAACCATGGAGCAGTTGAGAACTGAAAATAAAGATCTGCGTGTAAAAGTAAATGAGCTGGAGCAAGAGATTTACAGCTCAGGTATACACTCACCCTTCTACTAGCCCCGTCAATCTAATTGCTACTAAAATCATTATTAAGGTAAGCGTCGCACCTGTCTCACGTATTACATTTTCATAAGTATTAAATTCGAGCAATCGTTTTGTCTTTAGCATAGGTACCCTAAAACAGAAGCTCGGCGTGCAATGAATTTGAGTGAAATGAATGTCTGTCAAATGACTGGTTAAACTATTGATTTTCTTAAGACTCTTAATAATTTGTCAAATGAAATTACGTGTACAAAATATAGAAGTGCATTGTGCATGTTGAAATATGCCAATGTTAACGTTTCTTGACAATTTTAATAGGACCCTATTGTTACATTATTTTCATTTTCCCAGTTGCACTGCATAATTGGTTGCGTTTTATCTAGATCATAAAAGCTATAGAACTGCAGCTAATTTGGTCCACACGATCGATACAAAAGCAACCGAGAGAGACACTTCAATAACTGGATTGGCCATCATAGAAAACACACTCTTTGTTGCTAAGAAGAACTGTCCAGTCGTTGAAGTCTACGATTCAAAGACTTTTGTTTTAGAACGCCTTATCGAAAATTTACGACTTGCGAATCCACTGGACATTGCATCCTCAAAAGAAGATAAGTCTGTTTATGTTTTTAACCGAGAAAATAGTGAGTCAACAAGTAAAATCTTGAAATTTAAAATTACTGGCGAAGTAGTCAAGATGTGGGATATTGAGAACGATGTTGGTCGTCTCTCAACCTATGAGTCTAACCTTATTGCATGTTTCTGTACAAAACGCATCATAATCGAGTATACACCGGAAGGCTCAACAGTGAATACCGTAAGACTATCACCAGGAAGCGGTTTCAACAACATATGGCATGCCGTAAAATTAACGGGATCTCATTTTGTGGTTAGTCACAGCAAAGGAAAGGATGGACAGAGAGTGTGTGTGGTGGATATCGACGGCAGCGTTTTAAAGACTTTTGAAAAGTTGCCAACTGAACTTGGTACGATATTCAATAAAGAACATCTTCCAATATATTTAGTAGGGCAACGTAATGATTCTGTGCTAGTGGCCGATGCGAGATACAAAAGGGTTTTAAGTCTGAGTCCCAAAGAATTAGAATATGAAGGAGTACTTTTAGAAACCGATAAAGATCAAATACCAGTAAGGCTATGTCTTAATGAAACAAAGGACCGCTTATTCGTTGGTGTAACTTCTGGTGATTGCTCTAAATCAGAAACATGGAAAGAAGGGCGCATTCTGATTTATAATAATATTACAAAATGAAGTAACGCAGGAAAGAAGTTTTGCGAGGCTATAGCTATTACGCTTACTGAGAAAACTGGAACGAATTTTGATCAGACACGAATAGTCTGAAAGCCTAAATTTAATGTAATTTTGTTCATTATAGAATTGTTTACTTAATGTGCCATACCCTATGTCATTATGACAAGTGGATAATTAGCTGCTCTTTAGAAATAAAGAATGCCAAACTTAGACCCCATTCGATAAAGTACTCTAAAGTTTTCTAGCAGGTTTTGAATTGCATTCGAAAAGCTGCTAGTCGAAGGCACTCCAGCTTGCTACAGAATCATCTGCAAACTATTGGCCTATGTTGTTAGTCAAGGCAAGGAGAAGTTCTGTCTTGTCCACGACTATGACATTGTACAAGGACATGTACAAGCATACTAGACACTTTTTGCTCCCTCTTGCTCATGACCGAGTAATTCCACCATCCGATTTTCTGACAAGATAAATGTCTCCTGCAATTTTAAAAGCAGGGCAATGTGCGGTGTCTCTGTGCAATTACGTAACGGTTCTTTTGGCTCTTTCTTGCATCCCAGTAACTTGCTTGGGAGTCGGCAGCTGTATTAAAATTGTCAAATTGGAGAATTCGTCATAATCGTATAAATGGTAAGATGGTAAGAAAAAAGTAGCAAATTGTTTGTAGGCCTATATAGTTGAAATTGCTTTTCGCATACTCTGAAAATCTCTTACTAGGCCTATATGGGAGTTATGTTCCTTCCAGCAACAGTTACAGCTAGTTACTTGATATATTGAATGTCTTGCGCTTAAAATGAGTTTTGTTTTACCACAGTGTTTATTAGCACATTATGGATGCAAACTTTTTCTGAGCGACAGTTGGTAACTGAGGTCAGTTGCTCAGTACTTATGGTTCGTACATTATTCACAACTGGCATTTAGTATTGCAGCTTTTAGAGTATGTGTTCAAGTTTACATTGACTCATTTTCTTATTTACCATGCAAGTCTCAGTATTGCTGCTTTTCAAAGTACGCGTTCTCGTTTACATGGATTCATTTTGTTATATAGTTAGTTATATTGCTAGTATTTGATAGCGACTTCGAGTAGATAAGCAATTGATGGCTCCTACTGTTGTATGCTTGTGTCATTTTGTTGTTCATGTAGCCTACGTTATGATATTGTTAAACAATATGCGGTAGGCTATCTTGCCAGACCTGATAAACTTGTTTAACTTTTTAGTATTGTTTGCTACAATTGCAATGCCATTATAAGCCAAATATTTATGTGTTCGAATGGAATATATACAATTAATATAATTTACGCTTTAGTCGATATTTGCGCCTATTTTAAGCTTCGAATTGCAGCGTAACGAGAAATCAAAGAATCTTTATTGAATTTCCCATGAGGAAAGAGGGTTCTTTTCAATTATTATGCCGATCCATTAGTTGTGTGAGCTAATGTTGAGTATGTTTGAAAGGACGCATTGTTAAAATATGGAGGCTAGCGATTACTTTAGGTGCAACTTTCTCAAGTGTGCACAAATTCAGGGAAGGTTCCACTTCTGGGGTTGATGTCACTAATTATCTGGGCATGAAGATAAGTATAAAGTATGGTAGGAGGGAACCTGTAAGAACTACCGTACTGTTGAAATAATTATGTTTCCGTTGTCCTTAGATGTAAGGATTTTTAATTGAAATTTAGCATGTTTTGTGTGATGCAGTTTCAATAATATTCATGACAGTTTTAACCGCCGTGTTCGCCTTCAGCCTATAAATCTAGAATTTTATCCCTATACTAGCATTTTTACCCGGCGTTCGCCCGGGTTTACCCCAGGCGTAATTTTTAACGGCTGCAAATAAAGGCTACTTACTTACTATATTTGCTGATGGGCTTCAAATATTAAAAAAATGTCCATAAAATTATATCTGAATGGAAACGATATTCAGAGGTGAACGTAGTTGCTTTGCCCGTGTACTGCACGGGACATCTTTACCGTATAATTTATAGGCAATATTATTAATTCCCCGTAGGCTACTACATAGGTTATCTCTACCTTAAATAGGCGTATTATGTTCCCCGTAATACACGGGTTATCTCTAAATTATAATAGGGGTATTAATATTATTGTTTCCCGGGCTAAATAATTATAATAGACGAAGTTCGGCCGTTAGCCCGCGTGACGTAAGATTGCATTATCTTATACTATAATTCTTGAAGTTTGTCCTACCGTTTGTTTGTTTGTTTGTGCGTTTGTTTGTCCGTTGTGAAAGGCTCCGAAACGGAACGCTTTAGCGATTTACAAAATTTTACACAACATTATTACGCCACGTCTTGATCAACCCGTCCCTGCTACTGATACCATCCTCTCCATTGACAATATTCCTATTGCTCAAGTCAATTCTTCCAAATTCCTTGGGGTCTACATTGACCAACATTTAACCTGGAATGATCACATAAGTAACATTTCCACTAAGGTCGCCAAGAACATAGGGATTCTGGCTCATGTATCCTACCTATTACCTTCTAGAGTTCTTCATACACTTAGAAACCTTCAGATGATTGCGATCGTTTGGAATGCCAGATTTTGTTTTTATAGACTATCTAACCGCTGATTCTATTTTTCTCATTTTGTTTACAGACTCTTCCTCTGTATATCTTTGGAGAGTCATACGGTGGAAAAGTCGCCGCTTACCTATCCCGACGTCTCTATGATGTAAAATGCACTATTCTTCTCATTTGCTCTATCCATTGTTTAGTCTATGTATACTTGTAAGCCTCTATATAAGTAGGTAAGTATATTCTTTATTAACCAATTGATAATCGCACTTTGGTTGACATACATCTAACAAACACTGTTAAACTTTTTTATGGCATTAGCATCCTAACAATAAATGTTTCGTTTGTAGCAGTCCCTCGATTGATTACTCAAAGCTGACATAGGTTGTTCCAGGTTAGAGGAATAGCTGATGTGAAGAAGATGAGCAGTCGTTTGGTTTTGCTGACACTACTCTCCTCTGGATTCAGTCCTATCTTTCTTCCTGCTCTTTCTCCGTTAAAACATCGGAAACCTCAACCTGACCTATCACCTGTGGTGTTCTGCAGGGCTCTGTTCTCGGGCCCTTCTTGTTCATCCTCTACACTACTCCATTCAGCTCACTCATCAAAGCATCCTCAGTTGGCCATCACCTATGCGCTTGCGACAAACAATTATCTCTTTCTCTCCAAGCAGTTTCTCCGACTCCATAGATCATCTTCTCAATCTGGTTACACAAATCTGCTCCTGAATGACCTCAAATCTCCAATTTCTGAACCTCTGTAAAACTGGATTCATACTTATACTTATACTAAGAGATATACTTACTTACTTATACTTGTAGATGCAGTAGGCGGCAGCTTTTGTTGCGCTAGAATTACAGCTCAATTGATTAGGGAGCGCCAGTGGAACCAAAATCTGAAACTTAATTTCTGTCCTGGCAGGGTTTTGAATCTCTAACTTCTCAATAAACAGTCCATCATATTAACCACTATGCATACTATCGCGCTTCCTAGAAGCGAAACTGAGAATTGAGGACGAATATCGGTTTAATTTAATTAAATCTTTGTCGAAAATATTGTTGCGTAATATGTTGATTGAACAGGACATCCGAAGTAAAAGCATTGAAATGAAGCTGATTGGTTTTGCGTTGGGAAATGCATGGATATCTCCAGAAGATTTCATTATGAATTATGCGGACATGGCCTACTCGATGGTAAGACATAATCCGCTGCTATATCCATATTCATGTGCTGAACGTTGATACAGTTTCATGAACAACAAATAACATAGGTATAAACAATGTGAACCTTTAGTGACTTATCCCTCCATCCCTCAGTCCAGCGCCACTCGAAGTAAAGCGCAGGGCATCAGCTTATTCGCGAGCTCTGCGTAGAGTCAGAGAATCTGGAGGACAAGCAGGACTGGAACCAGAGTAGAGCAGTGCCAGAGACGCAAAACCCAGAAGATGGTCAATGAAGGAAGAGACTGTGATCAATGGTGTCGAATGCAGCGGAGATGTCAAGGTGATGTCGTAATGCATTTATATAGCGGAGATGACCCGAGCCAGTCAAACTTCTAAAGGAGATAAAGGCAGGAGTTGCTGGTGATTTACGGCGGTGACCAGCCTATTGTAGAGAAAGGAGAGGAGAGTTTCTGTGGAGTGGTGAAGCCAGACTGGTGGGTTGAGGAGTGAGTTGGAAGAGAGGTAATCGTTGAACCGGGTAGGGATAATTTGTTTAGTAAGCTTAGATAGAATAATAATTATTTGTTCATTAGAAATCATGCAAGTTGAAACACCGCAGCTTGGAACAACGACAAGTAATGAATAAAATAATGTAAAAAGACAGTGTTAATCAAACTGTTGCTGTAGAAGAAATTGGAGATATTTTTGATTACTGATTTAGACTATTATACAGGACTCCAGAAGTGAAATCCTGATAATAAATTATAGGTAGCGCAAAGTTGTGTGGCCGACAGCGTAAGTTATAGTGGGGCTTTACTAAGGGCGAGAACAGTCCTCGTAGAACATGAGTTTCGCTCCTGGTGACTGCAGAAAGGAAAGAATAGAGATATGAGGGTATAATAATAATATTATTATTATTAAAAAGTATTTTTTAATAATACTAATGTTATTATTATTATTATTATTATTATTATTATTATTATTATTATTATTATTATTATTATTATTATTATTATTATTATTATTATTAAATTTTTCCCCGAGGTATAAATGATCCCTCAGGCTCTTGAATATTACTATTGTAGATGGGGTTGTCTGGATCGTGACCCTATATGTCGTTTATTATTATTATTATTATTATTATTATTATTATTATTATTAGTAGTAGTAGTAGTATTATTATTATTATTATTATTATTATTATTATTATTATTATTATTATTATTATTATTGTGTAGTCTCTGACCGATGAGAAAGGCTTGAGTCGGATTCAGCTGAAGGCAAAGACAGCGAAGGAATTGATCGATAAAGGAAACTGGACTGAGGCTCTTCAGTTCAACTGGAATTGTCAACAAACCCTCGCATATTATGCCCATATAGTGGACATCTACGACATCTCTAAATTCGTCGTTGATTATCGCGTACATGAAACCAGTTCATTGCTCAAGACGATGGAATATTGGAAGAAACTGATACTACATAGGATTGTTCCGAAAAATAAAACCTGGTCAGGTAATGTGGTTCTGGAAATTGTAATCGAAATCTTCTGGTTTTCTTTAGCTCCACAAAAATAAAAGTTAAGTAGCAGCAACCGGTTTGTTCTTAAGAACTCGAAAAAACCTTATGTAGCTCAAAGATGATTAACCTGTGCCTTCAGCACTCACACTTTGCATCGCAAGACGCTGCTCTTGGTAAAACTCGTAATCGTAAACTCGAGATTTCTAGAGCGCCCACAAAAGCAAAGTCGCGGGAACCAGCTTATTCACAGGCGCTTAATCAAAACAGAATCGATAGGCAGGGGTGTTTACCCTTCTAAACGCTCTGTATAAAATGTCGTTGACAATGGCTCGGTCTTGGAGCGCCATCGATTTATGCTTTGTGCATTAGACACAGGCGCGATAGAAGCCACTATTAAGTAATAATAACCGCGACCACGGAGCAAGATTTCATTCTCTCCTCGACCGACAGCCAGCATAGTATATCAAATACTCTGAACACTAACAGAAATTTGTCTCTATAGCTGGAACGCTTAGTGCACAGTGCTTTAAAGCTGACGCAATGGTATTAATAGTATTAACAGTATTAAACCATCCGAAATGTTTGCAATATATCATGTTGTGTGTTTCATAAGACCAAAGGAAGAATACGTTTGCTAATCTCAAACAACATTACATGAAACCGTCTATAAACGTCGGTAAGTAATGTTCTTCTCGATCTAAAACTATTCCTGGACCTGATCTAGCAACAGCTAAAGAACCTCATCACTGAATATCATTTATCATTGATTTGTCTTTTCCATAAAAATATTTGCGGATACATATTTTGGTACAATAGACATGCGCAATATAAATTCTAGTTGTTTGAGAAGGCGCTGAAAGGAATTCCTGGTCTTGGACACGTTTGTGTTTATATACCAATGTATGCTTGTTGTAATGTAGGCTACTGATGCATATATTCACGCATAAAGGGGTATAAAGGTGTGTATGTATGTATGTAATTATGTATGAACAGGAACAACGTTAGTGCATTTTATCGCTCATTGTTTTTCTGTTTTACTAGTCGCCGATTTGCTAGAGACTACAGATCTTCAGGTCATCATTTATCAAGGACAACTGGATATGATATCCAACACTAAAGGTAGACTGATAATTTGTTATGAAATAGATAGTGCTAATACGATATCTGATCCTTTCACTCGGACTTGATCAGATGTGTCCTACTAAATATTTACGAGGAAAGTTCTCTGCAGACATTTTTATTACAATGAAATAAAAACATTTGAACGCTAGGCTACTAAGACTTCGCGTGTTTTAGGGAGCAGGGATAAAGCGAAGTCCTCTGTTGCAAAAAAGTACTCATCCACATGAAAAGGTGGCTGGAGCCGATCATGCCGATAAAGTCAGTTGATGGGAACTGATTCCGGTACAGCTTAATGTCACCTCGAGCAAACGGCTCTTAGCATTTCCTTTCAGTTCCTATACGGCCTGCCAATTAAATTCCGATTATATACACGATGTACCCCTGATTCGAAGCCCATAGAATGTGTCAAAAGTCAGGCTACCACCTTGCATATATAGGCCTATATATATATATATATGTATATATATATATGTGTGTATATATATAATCAGCAAACAATTCGATCTGAGTGCATCCGAGAACAGTTGCTATTGGTCAAAGTTGTTTAAGATGCGGTCCAATATTCGATACGCTGCGTCGCCATTGTCATGTGAGTGAGATAATAATAATGAATAAGAATATTAAGAACATTTTCTACGGAGCCAATTATAGTGTGATTTTTAGGACTAAGTATGATGTGTCTTGCTTGAAAGTTATACAAAAAGTAAACACCTTTTGGCAATGAAATTTGCAGATTTGAAAGCTGTTTCAATGACATGTTAATGTAGTTGTTTGTTAATAGCGACTATGGATTGGGTTCAAAAGTTGAAATGGAGTAATCTGACTCGTTACAATTCGGCTGAACGCAAAGCGTTAATAAATCCAGCGGATAATCAGACAGAAGGCTTCGTCAAAGCTTATGGCAAATTCAAGTTCTACACAATACTCGGTGCAGGACATGCGGTCAGTATACTATTCCTTTCTTCGTCAGTATCAGTCAGTCAGTCCGTCAGTTAGTCACTCAGACAATTAGTTACACAGTTAGTCAGTCTGAACGTCAGTCAGTCAGAAAGCGAGACAGTCAGGCTGCCAGACAGTTTGAGAGGCCCAGTAGTCAGCCAAGGTACTGAATTGTCAGTCAATAGGACAGCCAGACAATCAGTCAGTCAGTCAGTCAGTCAATCAGGAGGTCAGTTAGTCAGTCAGACAGACTGTGAGACAGTCAGTCAGCCATTCATACAGATAGTCAGCCAATCAGATAATCAGTCAGTCAGTCAGTATTTCAAGCCTTAAAACTTGTGGTTGATTGATTAGCAAGTACTTCAGTCAACCAAAGTTAGCTGTCCTGGTGTTTATGTACAACCATTCGTGCATTCCTTAATAAGTTTACACATTTCTTTTCATATCTCTTCGGTTATCATCTAACTATCTACCTTAATTCACAACTGGTTTTATTCATTTAACGTCAGACCTGACTTCTTCGATTCTCACAGACGGGGATCTAAATTTCGTGCTTGTATGGTCCTTATTCAGGGACCTTAAGTGGCGTGACACTGACACCCATTAAAAAGGCCATTGGTGGAGGAAGGGCCTAACCTTTGAAATTCAGCTGAAAACTGAACAGGGTTATGGCCGTATACGGTCGCTATGAAAAGAAATTAACATTTACATTTTACATCTAGGTTCCGCATGACAAAGGCGACGCAGCGTATCGAATGTTGGACCGCATCTTAAACAACTTTGACCAATAGCAACTGTTCTCGGATGCACTCAGATCGAATTCTTGCTGATTTTGCTGACTTCTCAAGATCCTTTAGTGTCTGTTTACCACATAAACTTATATGATAAGAATGTTCATGAATAAAATCATTAAAGAGATTCGTGTTGTTTTGAGAGCATTGTACATATATATAGGCCTATATTATATGTAAGAATGTATTCGTGACTCGGGTGCATGCTTGTGTGTATGTATGTATCTTTATGTAAGCATGTATGTGTGTATGAATTGATGAATTTAATTAGTTAACCCGTTCTGGACCAAAACTTTATTAAGAAAGTTTTTCATGAACTGTGATAATTATTGGGGCCTTGATGGCAATGTTTGAACGTATGTATTATGTTTTTTGAGTTTTCTCAAATAACATATGCAAATTTGCATATGTTCGTTTTACGAACATTGGGCTAATAGGCTACTAACAACATGTGAAATATTGAACATGTATGAAATTACATTTTAACACAATAACGTAATAAAAATGGATAATTGGTGTTAAAACCGTCTGAAATGTAATGTTTACAGCATCAACTTATTGGTATATCAGAAAGAAATGACTAAGATTTGTACCCACTGGCATCGAAATTGTGAAAATTCTGACTGTTCATGTGTTCGACACTATAGATGGCATACGCCGGGATATGAAAAGCTGTGAAACACTTCTTGTGAAGGCATTTGTTGCACTTCACTGAACCTATCAAGTAGGCCTAGGTCGACACCACCCATTGTCTTGTTGTATGAGTAAATCATCATAGAGCAGTTTACTTGTCAACACTGGAGTAGCGTCTCTTAGACACAGTTGGACTCACACCGACATGGTTTGATGCTACGAACACTGGCTTGCTGTCTTTCCATAATGCCACCACGACACTTCCATTGCCCTGATACCGTATTCGATTGCTCCTCGCTGCTCTCTTCGTCGCACTTGATTTCATGAGGGGCAGTCTCACAAGCAGTTCCCCCGTATTGTCCCAGTGGCAGCAAAAACTGTATCCTCCAGTGTGGTGAGGAGTACCAATGAAGTGAAGAAGTTGTCGAATGTAAGAGTGCGACACTGGGGATGTTCAACTCTCGTCAGAAGCTGTCAGACAACTTGACAACCGAGGCTATCATCATCACCACGTGTTGAATCCTTACCTGTGTATTGAGTGGTACTCCACAGCCATCAATTTAGGGTCCTCTATTGTTTATTATACACGCACGGACGCACGCACGCACGCGCACACACACACACACACACACACACACACACACACACACACCACACACACACACGCACGCACGCACACGCAAGCACACACATACATATATATTTATATGATTTGGTTGATACTTGTAGCTCAAGATCAGAAAATTTTAATTCATTCATTCATTCCAGATTTTATATAGCGCCCCTTGATTTCTACTCAGAGGCGCTCCCGACTACAGCAAGCGGACACTGAATCGGAGTTTCACGCCGAAGCGCAAGAGCAGATTGCGAGTGAAGGACTTGCCCATATGCATATGTAAATCAACGTTGACTTGACTTGACGCTATCAGTACCGTATTGGACCAATGTTCGTAAAACGAACATGACCCAGATATGAAAAAATTACGACTCCATTTATTACAGTAAAATTATGCAAATGACATGTAGTTTGTGCTAAATATGTGCACTTGTAAAATGCCCATTAGCTCGTGCGATATCACACATCGAACCAAAATTACAAATTTTCAAACAAAAGACGGTGAACATACCTGGAATTGAGGTATTTAGCATAAGACAAAAACAGTTCAAAACTTTCAAAACAAAATTTTTTGCGATTTATCCGACAAATCAAACCTTTCGCTGACATAAGAGCACATGAAAAGAAAACTAAAGTGATGACCTCAACCAATTTGATGTCATCAAAAATGTGTTCGTAAAACGAACATTGGTCCAAAACGGGTTAAGCATTTTGTTCGTTAAGTGTTGTTATATTTGGATATATTTGCTTCCGAGTATCCTTCTGCTGAGTAGCCTACTAGAGATACCCCGTTTAATTTTTGAATGGCTTTGAAGGACATCACTTAAGTTTACTCAACCGGACTTGGATCGTGACTTGGTATCTCTGAACAACCCATCTGACGCAGCGCTCTTCAATAAGCTAAATGGCCCCGGCACAGTGTTACCGCCGTGTTTTTTTGATCACCTAAATAACAAGGGGTCGGGGATTTCCGCATGCTTCACCCATAAGCTTACCGTTTTCGGATGTCAATATTCCAGCAATACGTAATCAGTGGCTACTCTGCCAGCATCCCTATGTGTAGCCCATATAGGACCATTTTCTATATACGACCCGTATAGAGCCCATTCGGGTCCAATCTAATGCCCATGTAAACGCTGGCAGAGTTAAACCATAGCTAGGCATCACTGTTGGCCAAATTCTCGTCTTTGGCACATTGTAATCGGCCTACTTGAAATTCGTCATCTCTGAGAGCATTGATTGGCAACCTGGCTACCTTAACTTTCTTCGAAATCCATATCACTATTAAGTGAGCGTCAGAAGCATTAATAGCAGCTACTGTTGATGGACCATTTTGGGTTGTTTCCAAGTGGCAGTAGGCTAACTCTTCATTATCATCTCAGCCAATGGCGTAACTTTATCCCATAAAGTAGCGTTGACCATTGCCTTCCTCCGCTATTTATCGTTGCTTGAACTTCTCTCAAACGAAAACAACGCAGTCATGTCGCAAAAAATACTCCAGCACGGGTCAAAAACTGGTGGTGACTGTCATCACCAGTTTAAAAGGTGGTGGTGACGGGACGCCTTCACCGCAATATAGAGTTATGCCTATGGTCCTAACCACCATCAGCTGCCTCAGGATCGTCTACTTATTGCCGCACAGGGTCTCCACTCCAAATTAAAATCCTACCTCTTCAAGATTTCCTGCGCTAGTCCATTCAATCCTCCGTCTTGCACGTTTTCTCACCCCACCCCGAATAAACCCGTCTTAGCAGCTTGGATCGTGCACTCAAATAGTGGTATTCTTTAAATGCTACCAGTTAGACAATGGTGATTGAAAGGGATTGGTGATTGGCAGTTTGTATAGCACTAAGGGTGCTCTTTAGTCCCTACATACGGCTTTTCACATACTTAGGATCGAAGTATTTTATTTCAACAGTCAAGTAACAGTATATCTTGCAATGCATTTCAACAATGGACATTACATGCGGCTTTCACATACTTAGGATCGAAGTATTTTATTTCAACAGTCAAGTAACAGTATATCTTGCAATGCATTTCAACAATGGATCTTAAACTGGAAATAGTGGTATTCTTGAAATGCTACCACTTAGACAATGGTGATTTAAAGTGGTGGGTGATTGGCAGTTTGTATAGCACTGAGGGTGCTTTTAGTCCATAGATACGGCTTTCAGATACTTAGGGTCTAAGTATTTTATTTCAAGAATCAAGTAACAGTATATCTTGCAATGCATTTCAACAATGGATCTTGCATTGGAAAAAGTGGTATTCTTGAAATGCTACCACTTAGACAGTGGTGATTGAAACAGACGTGTGATTGTCGTTATGGATAGCATGAATGGTGTTCTTTAAGCCCTACAAAGGGCTTCCGCATACTTAGACGATAAATATTTTATTTCATGGGCCAAATTACAGCATTCCTTTTTGCAATTTGTGTAATGCATTAGGCCTTCGCAATGATGGCAAGTTTAAATGGTTACTACCGAGAGTGGAGTGATTCTTAGAGATGAGTGATTGTCGCTTTTAATAGCCCTAACAACTCTGAATAGGGCTTTCACATGCTTAGGGTCAAGTATTTAATTTCAATGGTCACATTTCAGTATTTCCTCCCTCCAACTTCTGCAGTGCATTTTCCTTTTACAAGGATAATAGAACTGAAAGGCTAGCACTGATTGAAGTGATTGCAATATTTGAGTGTCATTTTGGATAGTCTTAGGAGTGCCTAACAGACCCAAGGAAGGGGGATTCAGAAATGCAGAGGGCAGTGTTTTAGATGAAGGGCCAAATTGCACCTTTTCTTGCTATTCAGTGCAAAGGAGTTTCGAGGGATAGGGTGGAGATGCAGCGTGAAAGGGCTTAGTGATTGATATTTGGAATGGCTGCATTATTCACGCATTTCGTTTTTGATAAATTTGTATATGCTGCAAGGAAACGACTTGGAGATCGTCGCGGGTGACTTGTCTGTTTCAGCCGGCGTTTGCCATAGATGACTCTCTGTCGTGGTGACTTTAACATCATAGGCTAGAGTTGTTGTGGGCTGGGCGTCGTTGTTGGCTGCCATCATTGTTTTCCGTGTTTTATATGTTTTTAAACAAGAGTGCAGGTCGCAAATGGTAAGATAATGAATATACCTACTTACTTACTTACTTAACTCGTATTGCTCAAGTGTCGCCCTTGAGTATGAATATTATTGACGACTTCCAAAAGTTGACGCACACCCACTTCCGGAATGGGTCGTCGATCAATTATAGCTTCGAGCGATCATTTGCTATGAGAAATATTGAATATTTAAGATAATTTTTCAATCGATTTCCTTCTGTTTAACCAATTATAACTATACTGATACATTAATTGGGCAATTGCACGTTATTTGAAAAATTTATGACGCTATTTGTTTCGTTATAAGTCAGAAAATAATTTACGACGCTAAACTACACGTTTTAAAACTTTTTACAATTAAAACGCTTTATTTAACTTACTTCAGATTAATTCGGATTGATTAATTGGTTTCACGCTCATTAATTCTAAACTAAACCGGAAATAGATTGCTTAAACGCTGACTTATTACTAAGCCATAACGCAGCACTGCGTTTTGGCTTGGTATTCATTTGTCAGAGCAGCAGAATGCTGTGGTTATAACGCAGTACTGTGTTTTGGCTTGGCATCCAGTGAAAAATATCCGACTTACTGCGTTTTGGCAACACAAAATCTCGGAAACCAGTGATAGTTCAGCTCCAACAATTTTTTAACATGAAGATAGTTACATCTTTAAGTGCAAAAATGAGAAAAAGTGAAAAAAAATTTTTTTCGAGTTACTGCGTTTTGGCTTTGTACGGCAGAATTTACTGGATCATTTACTGTGAAATACGCAATACAAAATACGAACAATACGTAAAAGTCTGGAATTATCCTAATAAGTTTCTTGATTGGCACTGATTGTATTTGTCTAAAACGATGAATGTCCCTAATAATGGTTTGGTGACTATTCATCCCCGGAGAATTCATCCCCGGACGATTCATCCTGGACGATTCATCCCCGGACAATTCATCCCCGGACGATTCATCCCCGGACAATTCATCCCCGGACGATTCATCCTGGACCATTCATCCCCGGACTGTTCATCCTGGACGATTCATCCTGGACGATTCATCCTGGACCATTCATCCCGGACGATTCATCCCGGACGATTCATCCTGGACAGTATTCTATGATTGTGGTTAGTAAGTGAATTATGAAGCTTTAACGCACCTTTCATGGTATGGTCATGGTATAAATAGGTTACTTCATGATTTTTTCGTTTTAGTACATTAAGTACCAAACTCGTTCTATTTTCAAATGAATTGTACTCGTGGATTCCACACTCGTAGAATTCATAAGAAAATAGAACTCGTGTGGTATTTCCGGTGTAAATACGACAGAAATCATGAAGTAACCAATACTTAGTTGTAAAACATTTACAAGGTTCGCCATTACACCACACATTTCATCTTACTTACTGAAATAATGACTCTTAGGTCAAAAAACATGACGTCACCAAAGTATGGGTTCAGTGTGAAGTGCGCAGGTTTTTCGAATCAGAAACGTTTCAATATCAAGAAATAAATAGGCTTATTTCTTAGTTAACGGAAAACATTGAATAAGAAACAATAAAATAATACGTTATGACGACGGTAAACTTTGGAACATCGAAACGTGGAAAGCGAACGGTGATACATCGAAACTACGAATACTGGAGAAAAGGAGAGAACGCACAAGGACAAACACAATGGCGCTGTTGCAAACACCAGGTTTTCAACTGCAAAGCACGACTGCTAACAGATGCAAACAACGTTGTGATCGGAGATCAGTCACCAGACCACACCCACAGCGGTAATGTCTCAACAGCACTTGCACGGGCCGCTATCGCAGATATGAAGAAGAAAATGACAGAAACTATAGCAACACCAAGTTCGTCTTCCGGTGCGGTCATGGTTGATCTGGGTCCACATGTGTTGATGGCCTTGCCCAAGAAAACTTCTCTCAACCGTGTTCTGCGTCGTCATCGTCAAGTTGTATTGTCAAGCGGTGATAACCAGCAGACCTTACCACCAACACCAACTAATCTCAGCTTTCATTTCCCATCGAAATTTATCAATTTCCTATTATTTGATTCTGGATCGGGAGATGATCGGCTTATCATCTTGGGCGATAGAATGCTTCTTGGTGGTCTAGCCAGATCCGACATCTGGTTGGCTGATGGCACTTTCAAGGTGGTACCCTCCATCTTTTTCCAGATGTACAGTATACATTTCCAGTTCATGAACGGAATTAATCCTGCCGCAGTATTTTGTCTATTGCCGAACAAGACCCGAGCAACCTACGACCGTCTTATAACGGAATTGAAGAATCTGATGCCAAGTGCTGCACCAAAAACGATTTTAACCGATTTCGAGTCAGCGGCAATGGGAGCATTTTCCCATGCATTTCCCGGAGCTTCCATAACCGGATGTTACTTTCATCTCAACCAGAGTGTCCTTCGCAAGGTGAATGAATTGGGTATGAAGAACGATTACGAAACTGACGATGTGCTACGTGGAAGTGTTCGATGTTTATCAGCACTCGCACATGTACCGGTTGATGATGTTGCTGAATCATTCGACTTGCTAGCTGAAGACATGCCAGAACATGACAGAATGAACGAACTTCTATCCTACTTCGAACACACCTACATTAGAGGTCGACGACTCCGAGGCAGAGGCCACAATTATGGCCCAGCCATGTTTCCAATCCCGATGTGGAATCAGTACGAATCAGCTGGAGATGGTATAGCACGTACCACAAACATAGTGGAAGGCTGGCATCATGGCATACAATCACTGTTCATGTGCACTCACCCTTCACTATGGTTGATGATTGAAGGGCTGGAGAAAGATAGTCAAAAGCAGAAGGCAGCATTCATGCAAGCAACTACTGGTGCCCAGGAAATTGGTGTGAAGAAATACCGCGACTTGGTCGAAAGAGTTAGACGTGCTGTTGGTGGATACGGAGAAACAAATGTGTTATTGTACCTTCGTGCAATTGCGCATTTGTCGCACAATTAAAACTGTTACTACTGTAACTACATCTTATTATTAATAAATCGAAACTTAGTTGTAAACCAATTAGTAAAATAAATCATCGTGACTTTCGTGGTGGCTATGTGCTTTGTCGACATTATGAGTTTTGGAAGCCGAATACATGTCATCGTGGGGAGAATTGTCTTTTTGCCCATAACTATGAGGAACAACACCTTTGGACTCTGGAAAAAGATGGTTGCTTTGACATTGCTGAATTCATTGGTCAAAATCGTTCTCAGAGTGCGGCACCACTGTTCTCTGTTTATGGAATGCTGGAGTAAAACTTTGTCACAACTTAAAGTTAAATAAAATAATAGAAATTATTGAAATGCAACATTTGTTTTATTTCATTTGATAATGTGTATTAATACAAGGATATTTCTGTTACAGAAATGTAACAAGACCGATAGTACTATAACTTCACAGTCATTAACTGTTACAGTAAATTCTTCGCTTTTCAGTGAACTAGTCCCTTCCCTACACCATCAGGACCTCTACACCTACTACTGCTGATAAATTTCAAATAGATGCTTCTTCATTAATTTCAATTCTTTCCGTTGCTTTACTTTATATCGTAATTTCTATTTCATTTGATTGAATGGTCCGGGATGAATGGTCCAGGATGAATGGTCCAGGATGAATGGTCCAGGATGAATGGTCCAGGATGAATCGTCCAGGATGAATCGTCCAGGGATGAATGGTCCAGGATGAATCGTCCAGGATGAATGGTCCAGGATGAATGGTCCAGGATGAATGGTCCAGGATGAATGGTCCAGGATGAATCGTCCGGGGATCAATAGTCCGGGGATGAATCGTCCGGGATGAATCGTCCGGGGATGAATTGTCCGCATACCCTAATAAATTGCTGCTTATTTTGCGTTCGGTGTGTTAAGCCAAAAACTAAGAATGTCCATAGCTAACGACTGCAAGGATCATATTAAGGTTCAAGTAAAGATTACAGTTAGTTGGGTACGGACAGTACATCATGTTACCGCCAAGTCGCTAACCTGGAAAACTTGAAGGCGTGATGCTTTCGTTAATGTGTCGGACCATACCATGGGCTTAGCCAACAAAATGTGGAGGCGGTTTTAAGATTTCGGGGTTTCCATTGGAGATGGTGGCAAAAATTAAGGTTTTTTTGTATTTCGCAAGTAAAAGCATATAAATATTTTTAGGAAACTTATTTTGGGGCTGAACCCGTAAAACCACCCCTTAAATACGCCCATGGACAGTAGGCCTACAATGTCGCCGCATGCCAACTCGCAACAGCGATATTTATATTTCGTTTTTTCACGCGGCATAGTATTTTAGTTGATGAAATATGTAAGTGAACTTAGTGAAGGCATATTTTAAAGTTGAAACAAATGTAAATGTTTATTTTTGTCATAACAATGCAGACGATAATGTCGCGCGATTAGGCCTAGGGCCTATGTGCAAGAACTCGATCCGTAGCACATTAAGTAAACCTTCAGTGTAACAAAATCGAGCGACTTAATCGGATAATGTCACTGGTCAGAGGCCGCCTTTGACAGCCTTTAACAGTTTTGTGCTATAGGCAAGGACAAAAATACCGCCCTTTATATATATATTTAATAGTTAAATTTTAAGAAAAACATGCTTTTTTGCTTTATTTTGCGCGAATTTGACACCCCTTGAAAATGCCACTCTAGGCAGCCGCCTATATCACCTATAACTAAAACCGGCGCTGTCACTGGTTCACACAAATTTATGCAAGAAAAGTGGGTCTTCCACAGGACTGTGAGTGAAGACTCTGTAACTTGTAGAAAATGTGATAGAAATTTTACAGAAACACTTCCCCTGTTTTTCACTGGGATCAACTTGCGCCCGCCCTGTATAGGGATAGAAGCCCCTGTGTTTGGTGCCTTGCAGCCGGAGGGTTGCGGGTTGGAATCCACCTCAAGCCGCCGCGTAGGGACCCTGGCAAGTCCTTCACTCGCAATTGCTCATGTGCTTCGGCGTGAAACTCCGATTCAGTGCCCGCGCTGTTACAGTAGTCGGGAGCGCCTCTGAGTAAAAATCTTGAAGGGGCGCTATAACAAGTGCATGCCATAATGCATTAATGCTCGACTCAAGTTGAGTAGATTGATGAATTTGTTGCATTTCGGCGATTGCGAATGCGAGATTTTAATCTACTTAATTCACACCCGTTGACTCGCATGCTTAAACATTGAACAACTTTACCGGTAATCCTCCATTTTAGGTGCTTTAACTATTTCGCATTGGTATCCATTGTATATGGTCAATTTAAAATGGAAGCTGGATAGATGAAAATAATTGTTTGCCTAAATGGAAGCTGGATTGATGAAAGAAATCTTTGCATAAATAGAAGTTGGAATGAAGATATTGTATGCCAGACAAAACCTATGAATTACAGACATACTCACATCAGGCTATTATCTAATCAGAAATGAGCTAAACTCACGTCGCCAATAATGGGATCTGGGCAGAGAATCACCTGGCCCAGGGGAAGGGAGGTTTACCCCGGTTGTTTAGGGGAGATAGAAGGAAATGAAAATGCATAAGTGCAGCTGTTTCGAAGTTTTAATAATTTCTTTTGTACTACTGGATCAAACTCTTCCTGATAATAAAAACTAATATTTTATTCTGTTGAGATATGCTGCAACCTGCAAGATTATGATAATGATACTGCCTCGAGTAGGTCATCACCAAGATCTTTCCACTCAATCTTGGGTCATCACTATAACTGTGAGACACATGTACTAGACCCAGATAAGGCCGCTATGCGACAAACTATATTAGGCAAAAGCCTGTAAGCGGAGCAGTCGGAGAACATCAATCACTTGCACGAGGCGCATCTTCTTCCTGTCAATGCCATGCTCTGTTATTATCAATCAATCAATCAATCAATCAATCAATCAATCAATCAATCAATCAATCAATCAATCATCATTTATTGTTAACCTTTGAACAGTGCATTTACAGTTATACAGTTTTCATTTGAAGGGTAACAAGGAGGCCCTGAAGGGATGAGTATCCCGCTAAATTAGGGTCACCTATGTACCAGATATATACAGCTAGAGGCAGTTGCGATTGCTATCTTGTTCAACATATCTCGTGGGCTAAATGCCCTATACTGGTGATTGGTTAGAGAACAGTTTAGGAAAATAGATCATTATTTTGTTTACAATAGTTGGCATTATCTATAAGAGCTTAACTAATAACTTAACTAACAACTTAACTAAATAAGATCAGTTTGGTTACTTATTAGGTGGGTGCGTAACATCTTTTTAAACATATACAGATTGGTTGCTTGGCATATTTCAGTGGGAATCTTATTCCATACGGAGGGACCTATATGCTTGGCTGAGAATTTGCGTGAGTTTGAAAGTGCAAGCGCTGGGCGATAGTTGCTCGAGCTCCTGGTGTAGTGGGTGTGAATATCTGACCCACGCTGAAAGTAATCATTAAAGTTAGAGGGCAGGAGTTTATGAGTAAAGCCAAACATAAAAGTACCTATTTGTAGAGTTTTTATTTGATGTAAATTGAGTAAATTGAGTTCCGTGAATAAGTCTTTACTGCATAATTTGTGTAATCTATGGTATGGAGCTTTGGTTATAACCCGTAGTGCTCGTTTCTGGAGTGTGATCAATTTGCTTAATCGTGAGTTGTATGTTGAGGCCCAGACCATCGTACAGTAAGTAAGGTAGGGGTATATCAGTGAATGATATAATTTTAGGCGGATATCAACTGGCAGGAGATGGGAGATACGTGACATTATACCTATGTTCTTTGCTATTTTTGCAGTGATGGACTTTATATGGGCATTCCAAGTCATGTGCTGGTCAATATACACGCCCAGAAACTTTGTTGTCTCAACTTGTGTGATGGGAACGTCATTAAGTAATAGCCTTAGGGATTCTCTGGGAGGAGCCATTTTTCTATGAGAGCTGAATAGTATAAAGGAGGTTTTATCGCAATTTAGTGACAACATATTGGCGCTGAACCAATCGAATACTAGTGTAAGTTCAGAATTGATTATTTGCGTTAAGGCGTCGTAGGAGCTGTGGGAGCAAAAGATATTTGTGTCGTCTGCAAATAAAATAAAGGAGAGAATGTCAGATACATTGGGTAGGTCGTTAATAAATAGGAGAAATAGTAGGGGGCCTAAGTTCGATCCCTGTGGTACACCATGCTTAACAGTTCTTAGTTCTGAAACGGCACCATTACAAGTAACATATTGGAGTCGATTCTCAAAGTAGCTAGTAAACCAATCTAATTGGACTCCTCTGATTCCATATGTGGATAATTTGTGAAGAAGAATATCGTGATTTACGGTGTCAAATGCTTTTGCCAAATCCAGGAATATACCTATAGAATATTCATTTTTTTCAAAAGCATTTGATATTTTATCGTGCATGGTAAGTAAGGGTAACAGAGGGGAATGTCCCGCCCGGAAGCCATGCTGTGAAGAAAAAATGATGTTGGACTTTTCGACAAATATGCTAAGCCTGCTGTACATAACTTTCTCAAAGAATTTTGAAAAGAAAGGGAGAATAGCTATTGGTCTGTAGTTTATAGGGTTGTCCTTGTCACCTTTCTTATAAATGGGAACGACTTTGGCAATTTTTATGGCCTGTGGCACCGTTCCCGTATTTAGAGAACAGTTTATTATTTCAGCTAGTTGGGTTGCAATAATTGAGATATGTGAATGTAATGCAATGTAGTGTAATTATATCATCGGGCGCCGGTGTCTAATGCACAAGGCATCAACCGATGGCGCCATCAAAACAATCCGTAATCAGGTCAACATCCAGAAGATCAGTCCGTAAGAGACAGAGAGGCAGCCTAAGGTGGATAAGCAATTTGAAAGAGGTAAGTTTTCAGCCGAGAACGAAATGACACAAGCGACTGAGCACAGCGCACAGATACAGGAAGAGAGTTCCAAAAGGCAGGCCCAGCAACCGAAAAAGCTCGTTCACCGAGAACAGTTCTTGATTTAGGTATGACCAGACAAAGACAATCTGATGACCTCATTGAATAATGATAAGTCAGAGGAATAAGAACAGATTTTAAATATTGTGGTTGGCCAGAGTTCAAAGTTTTATAAACTATGAGCCCCAGTTTGAAACGAATTCTTTGCTGAACAGGAAGCCAATGCAGAGATTTAAGCAGAGGGGTTATATGTTCATATTTGGATGTATTAGTTATGGCTCTAGCCAAAGAGTTCTGAACCCTCTGCAGCTTCAGTATGTTTGATTTATTGATACCAGTAAGAAGTGAGTTACAATAGTCTAGGCGACTGGAAACCAATGCATTTGCCAGAGATATTCTTGCAGACATGGGCACATAACGCCTAATTCTGCGTATATCACGAATGAACATGTAGGATGACTTACAAATATTGTTCACATGGGGAGTGAGAGACATGGTAGAATTAAAAACAACACCTAAGTTGCGTGCAGCATCGGCCAGCTCAACAATTGAGTCACCCAGTTTCAATGACTTAAGCCCATCAAATTTCTTAAGTTGCTGTGGAGTGCCAAGTAACAGAAATTCAGTCTTTGATGGGTTAAGGAGGAGTTTATTGGATGCCATCCAGGACTGTACTTCATCAAAGACAGCAGACAACAGCTGTACAGATGAGTCACATGACAGACTGTCAAATGAAATGTAAATTTGAGTATCATCAGCATAGAAATGGTATCTCAGCGAATGATTATCAAGCAATGCTCCCAATGGTGTGGTGTATAAAGTAAACAAAAGAGGGCCAAGCACTGATCCCTGTGGTACACCGCATGTCAACAAAGCATCAGATGAATAATTACCATTTAAATACACTGATTGAGTGCGTGGACTAAGATAAGTACTAAACCAATCTAGTGCAGGGCCAGAGATCCCAAACCAGTTCTCGAGACGATGAAGAAGAATAGAATGATCCACAGTATCAAAAGCAGCAGACAAGTCAAGAAGAACAAGTGCTGTCACCTTACCACCATCCATTGAGCAAATGATGTCATTATGAACAGTAAGAAGTGCAGATTCTGTTGAGTGAAACTTACGATAGGCAGACTGAAAAGGGGAGATTAGGGAGTTTGATGACAGGTGAGTTTGCATGCGATTCAAGACTATCCGTTCAAGGATTTTAGATATAAAATTCAAGGTTGAGATAGGCCTATAATTTGACAGATCATCAGGATCAAGAGAAGGTTTCTTAAGCAGCGGGTGAACTATGGCATGAGCAAAAGTAGATGGGAAAGATCCCTCATGCAATGAGAAATTGATAATTGATGTAATGGTGGGACCCAGGACATCAAAGCACTCTTTAAGAAACCAAGTAGGAATGGTATCAAGGAGACCGGTTTTGTTAGGCGAGGAAAAGATAAGTGTTCGAACCTCTCCCACAGTAGTTGGCAGAAAGTAGTCCATGATAGGAGGTGTACAATTTGGATAGAGGAATTTGTCCAGTGCAAAGGAACTAATCAATTTAAGTCGTATACCAGAAATTTTGTCTGCAAAAAGTTCAAGAATTTACTTGCAAGGTCATGGGCAGCTAAGCACATAGTAGGAGCCAAATGTAACTTCTCCCGATGTAACAATTTATTTAAGGCCAACCACAAAGATTTTGGTGATGCAGAACTTTCAGCAATTAAATTAGTCAAATATTCAGATTTGGCAGATGAAACAAGTTTTCGAACACGTTTACACTGTTGCTTAAACTTAATGTGATCAGAAGGCAGACGAGAGTGGTGCCACCAACGCTCCAATTGACTTCTTCGACGCCTAGCCTCAGAAATAGCAGAGTTGAACCAAGGCTGTGGTGTGCGCTCTACAACCCTCTTAATTTTAAAAGGAATTTGCTTATCAAGCAGCTCAGTTAGAGTGGACTGGAACTGCAGAGCCAGCTCATTAGCTGTTTGTGCAGGAGATAGCAACAATGGAGATGCCAAGATATCATTCTTTAGCTTATTTAAATCAATTTTATGCCAGGGGCGAAATTTAACAATTCTATAATTTGGTGGGGCTTTAAAAGGGAAGTCAAATTTTGAGAAAATGGCAACATGATCCGAAAAATATGACTCTACAGAAGTAACAGAATGAAGTGACTTAGAATCAGAACGAGTTATCAGGACATCCAAAATGTGACCTTTATTATGCGTAGGAAAGGTAATGAGCTGTCGCATGTCAAACCCTTCCAACATATCAAGAAATGCCAATGAGCAGTGATTAGCTACATCTACATGAATATTAAAGTCACCCATAATAACTATTTCTGAAGGAGATGAAATCAAGTACTCAAGTAGTGACTGAAATTCACTCAAAAAGTCAGTCAAAGAGAGGGATGGTGGGCGATAAATATTAACAAACAATACTTGCTTGTTACCAGAATTTAGAGTAGCAGCCAAGACTTCAAATGACTTGGGCTTTGGAATAGGCAAACTGAACTTATGCAGTGGGAGATATGATTTGAAAAGAAAAGCAAGCCCTCCACCCTTACCACTAGACCGAGGTTCATTCAGGATAGAAAAGGTTGGGGGTGTCACATCAGAAATAAATGCTGCTGTATCATTGGGTTGCAGCCAGGTCTCATTCAGAGCAAGTATATGTAGAGAATGCTGACAAAGAAAATTATGTAAGACTGCAGCCTTATTTCGAAGAGAACAAATATTTAACAGACCAATACCTAGACTTTGAATTCTAATTGGACCAGGGTTTATTTCAATGTCACCAGCCAAGAGAAATAGCAGAAGCAGATATAAAGACAACCCACGACATTTAGTTGAAGATGCTCTGCGCAAACCTGCACGAAGAACAGGATAAGAAATATAGTTACTTGAACTATACAAGAGAACATATGATCGAACCGAAAGAGCAACACCTGGAACCAGATAAAAAGAATGGGCCTGAGCCAAGTTTGTAAATAGACCAGACTGCGGTGATGCATTGGAAAAATCAGTGACAGAGTTGTCTAAACCAGATTTGGCAAAGAGCAGAAGCATGAAAAACACACAATGTAAAATCAAGCAACATGAAGAGGCAGCCATAGTGAATGTCATTATGTCAATACTAGGAGGTTCTTGTCTACTCGCTGCAACTAAAATCTAAAATCTCAGGAATGATCAGATGTTCATGGGGTGTTGTTCAACCAAAATCTCTTAAAAAATCTCAAAATCTCAGAAACTTTCTGAAGTTGTTGACGTTGCTCACAGTCAAAAATCACTGTAACCCACTGAAAACTCTGGAATCAGTGGGAAAATGCTGAGGTTCAAATTTCAAAGCCATCCGAGGTTCTTGACATCTCATGCAGTTGAAGTTACTGGGTTCTTACAAGATTCTTGACTTTGCACCACAGTAGAAATATCCGGGATCTCTCAGGCTCATTTCAGTTCAGTTGAAAAACTTTTGAACGCCCACAATGTCTTAATGTCAAATGCAAATTCCCAAAACTCGTCTACTTGCGGCAAGATGCAGTAAACAAAATTCATTCATGACTTCTTACTTTGGTAGAAATATCCAGGATATATTCAGTCACTTCTCAGTTCAGCTGAAAAACTTCTGAACGCCCACAATGTCTTAATGTCAAATGCAAATTCCCAAAACTCGTCTACTTGCGGCAAGATGCAGTAAACAAAATTCATTCATGACTTCTTGCTTTGGTAGAAATATCCAGGATATATTCAGTCACTTCTCAGTTCAGCTGAAAAACTTCTGAACGCCCACAATGTTAATGTCAAGCACAGATTCCCAAAACAGTAAACAAATTTTATTCCTGACTTCTTGCATCAGTAGAAACATCCAGGATATCTGAGGCTTTTGACTTCTCAGTTCAGCTACAAAACTTTGAACGCCCACAATGTCTTAATGTCAAGCACAAGTTCCCAAAACTCGTCTACTTGCGGTAAGATGCAGTAAGTATTACTGACTTCTCACGTATGCAGAAATATCCGGGATCACTGAAGATCTTGACGTATCAGTTCCACAGAAAACCGTTTGAACGTTCATATGTCTTGTGCAAATTCTCAAAAACTCGTCTTTTAGCGGCGAGATGCGGCAAAGAAATTTGCAATAATCCAAAATCAGCAAATCCAAAAGTTGGTCAAAAGTTCGATAAATTTTCGAATGTAAGTAGACGATAAGAAGGATGTAAAATTCATCTGACGAAGCGTTTAAAAACATTCATCGTTTGTTTAATAATTCAAATTTAACAACTTGCGGCCGGAAGCGGTGAACGCATGAGCGATAATAGAAGATCCAAAGTTCTCAAAATAGTTTGATAAATTCCAAATATAAATAAACAACGTGAAGGATATCAAACTCTTCAGCAACACATTGAGCTCAATCGACAAAATTAAACGATATTTTAACTGTTTAAAACGACGAATTTTACATAAAATGATCACAAAATTAAAAACAACAACCGTCGTACGTTGGGTCCCTGCAATAATTGAGATATGTGAATTAGCAATGAGTGGATCTATATCATCGGGCCCTCTGCTGTGCGTACTGTGTATGGTTTTGCTTAAATTGATAATTTCATCAGAAGACGTAGGGATGAGGCCAAAAGAGTTATAGAGTGGTGGATTAAGGTATTTTTTAAAAGAATATCGCGAGTTCGGGATTTTTTTTGCTAGAAGACTTGCGATATTAGCGAAATAGTTGTTAAATTCATTAGCCATTTCAGTTGAGTTATCAATTGGAATACCATTAATTTTTAAAATTTCGATTGAAGTGTCCCTCTCCTTTGTTTTTATTATGGAACGGATAAGTGTCCAAGTTTTTTTAAGATTGGTACTGTTCTTGTTGAATTCTAATGCATAATAGTTTCTTTCTGCCTGTATTCTTAGTGCTTTAAATTTGTTTCTGTAAGTAACAAATTTCGATTTATTGACCAGCGTAGGGTTTTTTATGTATTTCAAATAGAGTTTGGCTTTTCTTTTACTCGACTTAAGCAGACCCTTAGTCATCCATGGCTGTTTAAAACGTGGTCTATTTTTTTCCAGTATGATTGGGAATGCTCTGCTATATGCGTCTTTGTAGTGCGTTATGAATAGATCATAGGCTCTGTTTACATCTCCATTGGAACATTCTTCCGAAACGGGAGTCCAGTTAATTGCGGATAGGTAGGTATTAAACATTCTCTTCGTTTCCTCGTTAATCAGTCTACGTTCATTGGTTTGATAATTTCTGTATTTTTGGGCATCAAAATTGAAACTTGTAAAAACAGGTAAATGATCCGAAATATCCGAGGTTACAATTTTTGATTCATCAATTTCGGGCCAAGCATTTGTAAAGATGTTGTCGATTAGTGTGGCAGAGTGGGCAGTTATTCGCGTAGGCCTTATTATAGTTGGAAGTGACGGAATTAAATGTATTATTCAACTCGGTCTTTTCTTTCTATAATTCTTTTGCTTTGCACAACAATATCGACCCAACATCGACCGCTAGGGTCTACAAATACATATTCACCAAACACAATATCGTCAATATAAATGTCCATATAAATGTTCCTCTCTCTATCAAACATAGGCCTACGCCTTTACGCGTTTAACAAAATATTCCTCTGTCTAACAAACATAGGGTAAAGTGGGGTAATTTCGGCACCTTAAGCAATTTCTCGAATATTTAAAATGTTGTCACATTTGCAAGATCCACTGAAGTTTCCATAGTTTGCTACAACCCTCTGCTATGAAATGGCGCCTTCAAACTGTGAATCGGCTCTCACAAATTCCTGCTATAACATGTGAAGTGAAGGCATTCAAATGCCGAAATTACCCACAGGGTAGGGTAATTTCGGCATGGGTGACGAAATTACCCGAAATGAAAATGACGATATGTTTAGAACTAGCTAAATTGAACAGAAAGGCTTAAATTATGTTTGTAGGCCTATAGGTCTATACCTGCATTCATTAACTGTTTCACTCTACAGTCAGACACTGTAACAAGTAATGCTATCGATTTATAGCTAAGATTTATTTAAAATTCACAAACTGTTCAGACATATCCGATTCCCCGCAGTGCAAATGGACGTGCGAGTTGAGGCCACTGCCAACATGCAAGAGCTCTTTTACAGAAATCTGTCTTAGGTATACTGTACAGTAAGCCAACAATTTTGCGACAACAATGTACAAGCATAAAAAGGAAACAGTTTTGCAGTGCAATAAACATGCCATCAGTGAGTAACTAAGCCTGCATCTAGAATCCAAGACAGTCTGCTTCTTGATGATGCAAGCGCAGTTGTCGCACACTCATTTCTCGCATTGGTTGCATTGCCACCAAGGAACGGATTATTCGTTATACGGAATCTCGTAACACAGAAACAGAGTTGTTCTGTGACTCGATGTAGGCCTGAGCATGGACTTGTCATTGTCTTTCACAGCTGCTTCCGCTGCAGCAGAATCACGCTTCTTTATCTAGATCGCCTTCTCAGCGTTCTGGACGATCGTTGAATTTCTGCTTTGCAGTCTCTTCTGTCACCAAACAGCTTTTGAAGGGTGAACTTGTAAAGACTTCTGCATGCCATACATTGCTTTTCCTTTTGTCAGGATCACTAGCTGATCAAAGTTGGTCCTCTCCGTTGGACGAACTGCAGACAGGGTTTTGTCATAGTTCTGCCGAGGTAGAGCATCAGACATAGTAGTGTGAACAAGAAGAGTTTGGAAGTGACGATTCTGGAACTGATGAATTATCAACGTCAGTCGACGGCAGCGAAATCAATTTCAGGCCAGAAGCACTGGTGGTCGGTTATACAGACATAGTAGAGTGTGAAAAAGAAGTGATTTGATCAAAACGTTTTCTCACTGTCGTTAGATCGGTGCTCAATTCCAATAATTTCGCAATAACTAAACGCTGGTTCTGTGACGATCTTCGATGACAGACTAAACAGTTTGTTGGACATGAAAATCAAATTTCCGACAGCTCTTTTCCAGATAATCAGTTAAAATGGTTGGTCAACCCGCAGAACACTTTGTCACACCTCCGTCCAGGCAAGCTCTTTTCACGTTGTCCTGAAGAGTTTGGAGTGGAATCCCACTGTTTGGCGACTGTTTTCTTTGGACGCCCATCAACAAGCGTAGCCTTTACTGCTAACCTCATGTAATCGTTCGACCACTGAGCATATCGTCCACGGTAATGTTTGGCTAAGTTATCCCACCCGAATAATCCACTTTGCCTGTACAAACACTCTTGCGTTTTAACTAGGCCTACGCATGGGATGTTTGCAGAATTAAGTAGGCCTAGGGATTTAACCTTGGCCAGGTGAAGCAAGACAGAGGGGTAATTTCGGCACTACCCTAGAGCAAATTTCGGCACTGCCGGAATTAGAAAAAATTTGAGTGCCGAATTTACCTCCTATGTAGGCATTATTCTAACCGTATAATAGAAAAATAATCGGCTGCTATACACATTAATAACGCTCACGGTTGTGCACTACAATGTTTATACATGGAGAAAAAAATTAGCATTTACTTATATGATCGATACCAAATTTTTAGCAACGCTGTGACTGAATTGATATACAGTTAAGAAAATGCATCAAAACAAAAACGACTTACTAAAGGTGCTAAAAATACGATTCTTGCAATGTTTTCTAACTTTTCTAAGACCGTAAGGTCCATACCTATGACGTCACACCATAGAGCTTTATTGCTGCACGGTATTTTCTCGGCTACCCGGGGTGCCGAAATTACCCCTATGCCGAAATTAAGCCTACGCCTTTACGCGTTTAACAAAATATTCCTCTATTTAACAAACATACGCCTTTACGCGTTTAACAAAATATTCTTCTATCTATCAAACATACGCCTTTACGCGTTTAACACAAATATTCTTCTATCTATCAAACATACGCCTTTACGCGTTTAACAAAATATTCCTCTGTCTAACAAACATACGCCTTTACGCGTTTAACACAAATATTTATAGGGCGAGTATCTCGCTTAACAGAGGTGGGCAATTATGTGCAGTTTATCTATCAATATAAATGTTCACGTTTCATACATATTCATCTGTCTATTAAACATAAATGAAGCTACTTACTTTCCTAGCCTCGCTTTCCACCTCTCGACTCAGGCCTTCAACTGCAACCTTCACCGACCTCGATCCTCACTTCTGACCACTCCTTCGAACACTCCCCCTGTTGCTCTCGACCCTCTTCTAGTCCACGCCTTACTTCCCTTACACGCGTGACCAGCCCAAAAGCCCAACAACTCATCAACTCATGTAGCGCTACTTCCTTTACGCTACACTCCTCCCTCTTTCCCAGGCGACACCCCAAACTACTCCAGACATACTAATTACACTTCAACTACACCATTTAACAACGCAATTTACACAAAGCATCTTAACTACTCATTACTGCAAAAGAGACACTGTAATCTTTTCCACACTACTGACAACTCATCCAAAAAATAGTCTAAACACAAAACCTAAATAATTTACAGAAATATAACACAGAAACCACAAAACACAAAAATCAAGCCTTCTAATAAAACGCCACTACTATCTACATCTGTTCACTTTTCAATAAAAACATCAGCTTTCTTAATTAAAATCCACTATGTACAAACACTTCTGCTCAAATAATCAGCCCCAATATTGTCTTTTCCCTTTATTGCTCTAATTGTGAAGCGATATGGTTGCAACGAGAGTGCCCATCTCATCAATCTACCATTTTGGTACTGGGACTTTCCTAGATACTGAAGAGGCTGGTGATCTGTCTCCAATATGAAATGCCGACCATACAAAAATTCTTGAAATTTGGTTATCCCCAAACAATTGCAAGACACTCCTTTTCAATGGTAGCGTACCTCACCTCCCTCGGAAGCAATTTTCTGCTTATAAAAGCAACGGGATGTTTAAACCCCTCATCCCCCTCCTGAAGCAAAACACCACCAATTCCCTCATTACAAGCATCTGTCTGCAAAACAAATTCCCGACTGAAATCGGGTAACTGCAAAATTGGTGGATGGGCAACGAAATATCTCAAAGTTCCAAATGCATTATCTTGAGCTACTCCCCACTCAAGCTTATTAGGTGTACCCTTTCTGATTAAATCAGTTAGTGGAACAGCAATGGCAGCAAAATTTGGGATGAACCTCCGGTAATATCCCACCAGGCCTAAAAATGACTGCAGCTGTTTCTTCGTTAAGGGTCTACCCGCAGAAAGGATTTTATTAACCAACTCAGGATTAGGTTCCAACTTATTTTCCCCTACTCGGTGACCCAAAAAATCCACCCACGACCTACCAATCTCACACTTTGAGGGACGCAGCACCAAATTAGCCCTCCTAACACGCTCGAAAAACTGCCCTAATGCCGACAGATGCTCTTTCCAATTTTTCGTATGACACAAAACATCATCAAGATAGTTATCTAAGCCTGTTAGACCTAGCAACAATTTCCTCATAATTCTGGAAAAGGTAGCCGGTGCATTGACAAGACCGAAAGGCATGACCCGGAACCGGAAAAGACCCCTATGGGTAATGAATCTAGTCAAGTCCTTGTCCTCTTTCCCCATCGCCACTTGCCAATAACCTTTGCTAAGGTCGAATTTTGAGAAGACTCTGTCTTCAGCCAAACCCGAAAATATCTCCCCAGCATTTGGCATCGGTTCCGGGTCAAATATCGTAACGTTATTTAATTTTCGAAAATCTATGCATACCCGAGTACTTCCATCTGGTTTTTTCACCAGAACCGTCGGGGACGCATACGGGGCTTGCGATGGCTCTATCACCCCCAACTCCATCATCTCATCCAATTCCTTCTCCACAACATCCCTCATTGCATACGGCAATATATACGCCTTACTATGGACAGGGTTTTCCGTAGTCAATTTGATTTCATGTTTTCCCAAATTGGTAACCTTGGGTACATCTGTGAAAATTTCCCGGTACTCATACAACAGCTGCCTTACATCAGCTTGTTCAGTCTCCGCTAACCCCGGATCTATTTTCACGTCCCTATACGTCTCCGTAGCCCCCTTTGGGCCCAACGTCATAAGAGGTTCATCCTCTTCGTCCTCCGACTCCAAGACCGCAGCATTAACAACCTCAAAACCCTGCGTCATGTCCTCTTCACGCTCAAGATATAGCTTTATCAAATTCGCATGAACTGTCCGGACTCTATCCGGAAGCTCTATCCTGTAATCATGTCCACTCACGTGTTCTCTGACCTCAAAAGGCCCTTGCCACTGCATAAGCAACTTATTACTGTTTGTCGGTAACAATAGTAGCACTTTGTCACCTGACTTAAAAGACCTACTTCGCGCTCTGATATTATAATATTTCCTCTGTTTCTGTTGCGCCTTCCTGAGCTCCTCCTGTGCAAGCTGACACGTTTCCTCCAACTTACTCCGCAAATCAATCACATATTGATAAGTCAACTTTACTTCTGGCTTCAACTCCTCCTTGGTCCATAGCTCTCGCAAAATTGACACCGGTCCCCGCACCGATCTTCCATATAATAGTTGAAACGGAGAGAAACCGAGGCTCTCTTGAGGAACCTCTCGATAAGCGAAGAGCAACGCCGCAATATACCGGTCCCAGTCTTTGGGTCTTTCTGCACACATCTTCCGGAGCATGGATTTCAAAGTTCCATTAAACTTTTCGACTAGGCCATTGCACATCGGATGGTACGGGGTCGTCACCAACTGTTGAATAGACAATAATCGCCCGACTTCTTTCATAATCGCTGATACAAACTGCGTTCCCTGGTCACTTAATACCTCTCGAGGCACCCCCATTCTAGTAAAGATATCAAGTAGAGCTTCAGCTACAGCCTCAGTCGTTATTTCTTTAAGCGGTAATGCCTCTGGGTATCTCGTCGCATAATCCACCACGGTCAAAATATACCTGTTTCCCCATTCAGATCGAGGACTGATGGGACCAATCAGGTCTACTGCCACCCGCTCAAACGGCGTATCAATTATCGGCATCTTATCTAATGGGACCTTTGGTATTCTGCCTTTCGATATCGTACGCTGACAGATGTCACACGACTGACAAAACCTCGTCACATCACCCTGAAGTCCCGGCCACCAAAAACTCATTGTTATTCGGTCTACCGTTTTCTTGATGCCTAGATGTCCGCTAAAAACAGCCTCATGGGCCAATTTCATGACCTGATTCCGCAACAGTTTCGGGACCACCAATCCCAAGCCGTCCCGACTTCCCCCAGACTCACTTTTCCTATACACAAGTCCATTCCGCAGAATATACGGACCACCTTCATCCCCTGTTGTCATTTCCGCCCACACCTTATGTAACGTTTCGTCCTCCTTTTGCATCTTTATCAGTTCTTCCTTCGAAACATTACTCCCTACTTCTCCAGGTACCCTCAATGGAGCCTCTCTAACTTTGCTATTCCTCTGTTGTCTTGTTTCCACTGCCTGACTTTCCTCTACCGCTTCCACTCTCGTATCTTTATTCACCGTCGTCCCGTCATCGAGTACTTGACACGAAGTCGTTGCCCCAGGAATATTCCCGACGACAACGTCATACAAAGGTTGCTTCATACACAAGGCTCTTACAGATCCACTAAAATATGGTGTTTTCAAATCGATCACCGCCACTGGTGCTCGACGGACTGTTCCATCGATCAGTACACACGTTGTTTTTTCACCTGTGAATTGTTCTTCCTTCACCAAATCAGTCCTCACTACAACAGTAGAACAACCTGTGTCCCTCAAAACTCTTACCTTCTTCTCACCTAAAAACCCTTCCATCACTGGCATTAAAGTTTCCCTGGTATGTGACGTACATGCGACAACCGGAAGTTTACATCCACACACTAACTCAATTTCATTATCCAACAATGCCCCACCACGATGTTTCAAACACCGCGCAGACTCCGACTCCGGTAAAGCTCCTGGCAGGCTCGCCAAATGTGACGGAATTAAATGTATTATTCAACTCGGTCTTTTCTTTCTATAATTCTTTTGCTTTGCACAACAATATCGACCCAACATCGACCGCTAGGGTCTACAAATACATATTCACCAAACACAATATCGTCAATATAAATGTCCATATAAATGTTCCTCTCTCTATCAAACATAGGCCTACGCCTTTACGCGTTTAACAAAATATTCCTCTGTCTAACAAACATACGCCTTTACGCGTTTAACAAAATATTCCTCTATTTAACAAACATACGCCTTTACGCGTTTAACACAAATATTCTTCTATCTATCAAACATACGCCTTTACGCGTTTAACACAAATATTCTTCTATCTATCAAACATACGCCTTTACGCGTTTAACAAAATATTCCTCTGTCTAACAAACATACGCCTTTACGCGTTTAACACAAATATTTATAGGGCGAGTATCTCGCTTAACAGAGGTGGGCAATTATGTGCAGTTTATCTATCAATATAAATGTTCACGTTTCATACATATTCATCTGTCTATTAAACATAAATGAAGCTACTTACTTTCCTAGCCTCGCTTTCCACCTCTCGACTCAGGCCTTCAACTGCAACCTTCACCGACCTCGATCCTCACTTCTGACCACTCCTTCGAACACTCCCCCTGTTGCTCTCGACCCTCTTCTAGTCCACGCCTTACTTCCCTTACACGCGTGACCAGCCCAAAAGCCCAACAACTCATCAACTCATGTAGCGCTACTTCCTTTACGCTACAAGTTGGAAGAAGGTTATGTGAAAGCATATTATTAAAAAAAGAATTAGTCCCAGAGTGGTCTTCTACTCTCAACAGGTCAATGTTAAAATCACCCATGATTATAACGTGTTTTTCTTTAACTGCGATTTTTGACATTAGAAGGTCCAGTTCGATGCAAAACTCTTCAAGGTTTGTGCCGGGGGCCTGTATATAGCTCCCAACAAACAGGAACCATTCCCCATTGTTAAGTAGGCCGTAGGCCGTAGGCCAGCTAGATTGAGTTAATGGCTGCAGTCTGGCTCCGCATGGATAGGGTCTATCAAAGTCTGTTGTAACAGAGGGCTCAGGGGTGTAAGGATAGAGCAGTTTATTCAGTTAAAGGGGTGGGTGGCAGGATGGCTACGTGGCCGACTTTATCAAAGTAATTTGTAATTTACAGTTCATTCAGTTACAAGTTACATGCAGTATTGTAATTGAAATACAATTAGCGACAATACGTGCATCATTTTGAATATTAAAACAACTGCACCCGGTGCAATATTGTTACAGACTAAACAGATAATATATGTTCCAATATAGAGACTAGCATCTAATACTGAAGTCGAGAATATCCGAAGGTGGGCGTGTGTAACATGAGTGAAAATTAGCATAGTATGGCGTCCTCCATTTATGCATCTGGGTCACCGACAGCGTTTACTAACTCTTACGCTTTCGTTTTAGAGGACATTGTAGGCTACTATAGCACACATGTCACCGAAGAGAGAAAAGAAGAAGAATAGCGCAGCGGGCAGTGTAATTGGTTGACAGTTTGTACCAGGTCAGTGCAGAACAGCTACAGTTGACGAGAAATAATATTGCATGACATGAGAATATTACATGGAGATATAGCGATAATACATGGTTGAGAGATGAATGAATGCTTTGTAAATGTATGCGAGATACGATCCAGGATCTAAATTGAAAAGAGCTTGATTGGTCTGTCGGGTTTACATGATTGCATTGACAGTCTAAATTTCTCTAAATCTCCAGATTCTGCAACTTGTGTAGTATAACGTGAAATGCTTTAATATGTTTTCAAGTAGGATCATTTTCGATATTGCTTGAAGCTTTTAGACTACTGTTATTTTTGTGGATGCAGGCCAGGACCTCAAGATACATCATGGCAATACACAATTTTTTTCAGCACTACATCGATAATAGTTTTTATGTTCTGTTTCAGACCGGATAAGAGAACTTCATATTTTAGTCGTAATCATGAATTAAGACTTATATAACGCTTCTTCAAAAAGCATCACAGAGGTCCTGCTGACCAGGGCCGTAGCAAGCTTTACTTGCGCCCTGTGGCAAGCGTGAATCTATCTCCCCCTCCCCGAAGATCAACTTAACCAATAACGACCAATTTTGATATCTCGCATATAATATAGAACTTTTTCTTTAAAGAAATTGAAACGCCTTTATAAACCGTTAGCTGAGTAACTTTTATATTCAATTTGACAAAAACATTATATTTTAGTCACTTTAAGATCGAGAATTCAGATTCATTTTGCGTGCTTTTGATTATGAAAAATCAAAAATGTTTTCATAATTAAGAGAATTGGCTATTATCATATTCAACTGACAAAATTGACAAGCTCGTCAAGCGGTCTTAATTTTTATCTTATAGTTGATCTTAAATAATTTTTCACAATTTTCAGTTTGCTGAACCTTCTTCATCATGAAGCAACTGTTGCTGGATTATTGTCCAAAATATAAGAAGTGCAATTTCAATGTGGGGATAAATGTCTGTCAGTGAGTTATTATGGATGATAATTATATTAATATTATATAAAATTATACACTTTACTTGTTGTCATTTAAATGTATTACATTTATTTTATTTATGATGAATATTTCATATTTCAGGATAAGGTAATTAGTTTAATAATTAAATCATTCCGTCTCAAAATTGGCGCCCCCTCTTGAGTTGCGCCCTGTGGCACGGCACCGCTGGCACATGCCTCGCTACGGCCCCGCTGCTGATCTAAGATCACAAACCACGGTTGATTAGAATGGTGTTTAACCTAAAAGTACAGAAATTTATATTTTGAATGTTCAATAATTTAGGACCAACCGAGGTAAAACCACGGTCGTGTACTGTGTGAGTAAAATTTACTCACACAATGGAAACAATACTGCATATTGCATAATTTATGTTTTCTTGATTTACCGAATGACAGTGTACCAACACGAATGGTACCCCGTCAGAACGACCTAGGACAAATCGGCCCCGACAAACGGCCCCGACAAATGGGCCCCGACAAAACGGCCCCGACAAAACGGCCCTCGTCATAATGGCCTCGACAAAACATTCCCGTCATTTCTGCCCCCGTCATAACGGACCCCGTCATATCGACCCCCGTCATATCGGCCCCGTCAAATCGGCCCCCGTCAAATCGGCCCCCGTCAAATCGGCCCCCGTCAAATCGGCCCCAGTCATATCGGCCCCAGTCACATCGGCCCCTCACAAAATATCCCATGTCCCAAGTATACTTTTAAGTTGGATTGATGAAAAGAATTCTTTGCGTAAATAGAACTCGGATTGGTAAAACCGTAGTTTACGTTGCCAAATTATTTCATGTGGTCAGTTTTAAATAGAAGTTGGATTTATGATAGTTTTTTTTAAACAACAGTTTAACGTCGTCTTATGACATCAAAGGCCGTTGACGACAGTACAGAAAATATACAATACAATCAGAACCAGAAACTTATAGCATCCGAACGACACCATTAAAGATGTCGAAACGGAGCTTTACAGTTTCACTAATATTCAATATTTTGCAACATGATATGATAGTTGTCATTGAAAGCATTTAAATAATTAAATACGCCAACCAGTTAGCATTAGACGATTGGCCCCGCAGTCCATTGTCCAGCTGAACCGTCGCTTGAGGCCTCATTTCAACATAGTTTGTCAGCGTAAGCTTATAAGTACTTGGAACATTGGATATTTTGTATGGGGCCGATATGACTGGGGCTGATATGACTGGGGCCGATATGACGGGGGCCGAAATGACTGGGGCCGATATGACGGGGGCCGATATGACGGGGGCCGATTTGACGGGGGCCGATTTGACGGGGCTGTTTTGTCGAGGCCATTTTGACGGGGGCCGTTTTGTCGGGGCCGTTTTGTCGGGGCCCATTTGTCGGGGCCGTTTTGTCGGGGCCGATTTGTCCTGGGCCGTTCTGACGGGTCACCAACACAGAATATTGTTGTTGCTGTCCAGTTTTTGGACTAATTGTCTACTTGTTCGGATGGTTTACATATTTTCTTTCTGATATATCTGGCAACCGGACTCGAATCTCCACTTAGACATCGCTCTCTCTAATGCGATGCACGCTCGCGAATAGGCTCCCATGTACATTAAGGTGGTCCAAACTTACATGGGAAAAACTATTTTTTCGAAATATCCTGCTCCACAAGGCTGCCCTTGTTACACTTGACTAGAAGACTCTGTGTTGACAAAATTGAAGAGATCTGAGCATGTTTAGAGGTCGCTAGGTTTTGACACTTTTTGTAGAAATTGCAAAAATTGTGCATCTGACGCGTTAATAGCTGCATTATGAATTAAAATTAGCACCCATGAACATTAAGCACCATCTTTCTAAATCATGATCAATATGCCAACAGTATTTAAAGAAATAAAAGAATAATAAGCTTATTTACAAATAAAACACTTGTGTCAAGTTCTTTCTGATAGATAAACGGTTATTCATTCATTCATTCATTACGAAGTTTTATATAGCCCCCCTTCAAGGTTACTACTCAGAAGCGCTCCCGACCACAGCACGGCTGAAAAGGACAGTTTTGAGGCAAGTATAGAAAGATTCAGAGTGGATTCTGGGATGCAAGCGCAACGTCAAAGGAAGCCCTTTGTTGGCTTATAAAGTAAGTAAATAAGTAAGTATATTCTTTAATAAAACCAATTGCATATCCGCACTTTGGTGTACATACATCTTAACAACAATCAACAGTTAATGTCAATACGAGTACAACATTCTAACAATAAACGTCTTTCGCTGTAAATTATCTGCAAGAGGTACACAATGGTCGTGCGATCGCGGTCGCAGGGTATATTGTTGGGGCTTTTGGTGGAAGTAAACTATGCAGTACGTGGTCCTGGTTCATCAGGACCGCAGAGAAAAAAGACGGGTGTCAGCTTCAAGACAAATTCGCTCAAATTTTGGGTAGTCTTCAGGAAGGTACCGGAGGCGAATTAGCTTGCTTATTACTGATTGAAGTCGGCATCTATCCTGTTGTCCCGCAAACCCCCACCAGGCCGGGGCAGCATAGAGTAAACGAGCCACTGTTGTTGCACGTACTACATCATAAAGTTGCAGACCCTTGAGGCCATGTGCAACAAGGATGCGCAGGGCATACGTGACAAAACGGCAGCTATCATGGCACTGGCATCAACCAGGAGTCCCCCACAATGTTGGTTGTTAGGGATGCCTGACAAACACATTCTTGGGTCTGGACTCCCCAAAAATGAGGCAATCCTGAGAAATTTCATGTTGCTTTACCAGAATAGACTAACAGTTGGTGAGGCCACAAAAGCAACAATAGTCGCTGCGTTGGTAATTCGGGAGATAGCTAGAATCCCGCACAGCGTGCTGATTCAGGTGTTCGCAAGCACTGGAAGTTGTATGAGCCAATATCTCTTCTGATTCAAGGAGTTTGAGGTCGATTTAAATTAACTCTTTCAGTCGTCATATATTTCTTCGAACACCTTATTTCACGCGCTTTCTTTGATGAGCGTGTCACTGAAGACATCGAGGCTGCTCTGGTAATACAATGTTACTCATCCACCTAATCCGCTATCCATGTAAAGTCTGGACAGGAAATCCTTCGACCACCACACTCCACTGGAAGCGTATGTCACAAGGAGATCTGTAAAACTGGTTGATCTTCTTACTACCCAGAATCAAGAACACGCCTAAGCCTTTTTGTCGAAGCCTTCTGCTGTCTGACCACTGGACCCTATTTTCAAATCAATGAAGGCAAATGTCAAACTGTTGACGGTCGCAATGACTGTGCAGAACCTGGAGCGGCTCTGTTCCAGTCTTCCAATGGTTTGCTAAGAATGAGTCACAGAAACAATACTTGCTGCAAGTTGTCTCCAGTCATCGGACAATGATTCGTCCAGCAAAGGCAAAATGAAATGATAGCGGGCTGCGGGTTATCTAGCAGACTGGATAACTTCTTTATTTATCCAAAACTATATTGCATTGTAAATTTAATGCAGCCTGACTAAGCAGTAACACTGCCGTATATATGTTTCTAATTGGGCTTATTGTTCAAAACAATAACTGGCTTGAAAAGTGATAATGACTGACTTGAAAAAAAAATCAAAATTATAGATGTTTTTGACAATTTCATACTATGTAGCAAAAAGTCGAAAAACATAACGACCTCTAAATATAATCCAATCTTTCCAAAATGTTGCATAGAGACTCATGTTTTCATGTGTACCAAGGGCATCCTTGTGGAGCAATGCATTTCCAACCTATAATTTTTTGGACCACTCTAATGTACATGCAGCAACAGGCTCGGATTTAGGCATGTTCACTATGTCCCAATGCACAGAGGTCCCCACCACATAGGGGCCTCCACCACAAAGGAAGGCATTTTTTACTTGTTTTTCGTAATTGATCATGACATATAAATTTCAGTAGTGCTCAGTGCGCACCGACACAATTTAACACAGATATCTAAAACTAAGAAACAGTTAAAGATCGGAAGTTAGTTTGTCTCGCATCAAGTCATGTCAAATTAGTGGAACTTTGCGTGTTTTCTTCTTCGCAAATTCAGTCACCAGATCCTCAGAGTACTGTTGATCTCACGCAGAACGTCAGCTTCTAGCAGTGATATTTCAGTTTTGAAAATAATTACAGTCTCAGTTTTTATTCAGTTTTGGGTTCATCATTTCTATTCAAGTTCGAGTTTCAGTTCTGAAATAATTTAAGTTTCTATTACAATTTCAGTTTTGAAATAATTGTCGTTTTCATTTCAGTTACTGGAAAATTTCAGTTTCAGTTTCTACATAGATATGTTTGCATTGATAGACAACAAGATGGACTTACAACATTTACTACACTCTTAATCAGTAACAATCGATGAGCCATCACAACCGTACTATTCCATCTAGTAGTGTAGGCCTAGTCAGGCACAAACTTTTTTTACCACACTTTCTATTCTACTTTTCCACTGCCACCGACGACCTTCTAATCTGGCTAGCAACCTTTCTGGCCGTTAATATTATTTGTATATTGTATTGTATTGTATTTGAACCCTTGCATAGTGCTTTCTATAAGCCTAAGCCTGCTTAACAATCTTGGAGAATATGAACCACACAAGGCATGAGACGGCACAAGACCTCAGAGAGTTCTGGGAGTGGGATATTAGGCTTCGGGCTTTCCCTGCCATCATCATACTGTTCATCATCAGTTCCATAATATGGCATCTGCACTACCACTTTCATCATGGATACTGCCAATGGGATTTCAACAGAATCAATGGCATAGCGTGAAATCCATTATTTCCAATAAATTGTTTTTAAACAGTCTTAGGACGGACTAGTCAACTATTTTAATATATTTACCTTCAGATTAGTCGAATTCTTTCCCAAAATCTGCAGTCCACATGGCTTATTGCTAACATCTGATCCAACTTCCACCAAACATGAACTCATTCGTTTTGACATCATATAAAAATACTGCTTTTGCGCTTAAGTCCAGCCAATAGTGCCGAAAAATGTATTCTTATAAAAATTTAGCAACCTGACACTAACTAACGGACGACATAATATCGGATGACCGGAAGTTACCGGATATCGAAGAACATCGAGAAGAAATATTTTACGTCTTTTCATCAATTTCAGTTCGGAAATTAATTATCGTTTCTATTTCTATCCAGTTTTCAACTTTTTAATTTTCGTTTTTATACAGTTACCGGATATCGAAGAACATCGAGAATAAATGGTTGACCTAAATACCGAAAGTTCCAATTAAAGCCCATTGGGAACGGAAGAAATTTTTTACGTCTTTTCATCAATTTCAGTTCGGAAATTAATTATCGTTTCTATTTCTATCCAGTTTTCAACTTTTTAATTTTCGTTTCTATACAGTTTCCGTTTTGCAAATAATTTCCGTTTTAGTCTTAGTTTCCGTTAAACGGAAATTCATAATTTTCGTGTCAGTTTCTATTTAAGTTAACTACAGTTAAATACCTAGCTGTTGGCGCGAAGCGAACCAGATATATTGCGTCTTGTTCGGGTTCAGCCGTAAGCGGTTGGAAGGCATCCAGACCTCCAGGATCTCCATAGCCCGGCTGATTTCACAGCAGCTGCCGGACATATGCCTTAAGGTCATCTGCATATGATTGGCTTAAAACAGCATTAGCCGCCAGAAGGGGGCCAAGGTCTGCAGTGTAGATAATGCAGAGCAGGGGACCAGAACAGAGCCCTAGGCAAGCCAAATGCAGCAGGAACCCAAGGCGACCTTGCAGATCCACAAGCCATACAAGAGCCGTCCTGGAGATGGTATGTAGGCCAAGCAAGGATATTGCCAGTAAGAACAAAAGAAGTGGAGAGTCGCGTCAAGACGATATCGTGGTCCACTGTATCGAATGCAGCACTAACATCGAATAGTGCCAAAAGGGTAACCTGTGACTTGTCAATGGCCACCTAAAATTTAGGTGGCCATTTAATGTCAGTAAGAAGACGAACAAAGTAAGGTCTCTGTAGAGTGGCATTTACGGAATCCTGATTGGAATGTTGAGAGGAGGTTATTCCTATCAAGGTACAGGGTGAGCTGAACAGCTACAGCCTTTTCAATAATTCTAGACACAAATTTTACATTTGCTATTGGTCTAAAGTTATTTGGGTCCGCCCGGTCCAAGCCCTCACGCGGCACGCCTATGCACTGGAACACGCCCTGTATTGACAGAAATCCATAGCAGGCCAGTGACGTAAATGTAACATATTTATACACTTTTATTTGTTACTATTTCATTTTATTACATTTATTTCATCTATGATGGATATTTCATATTTCAATTTAAGGTAATTAGTTTAGTAATTAAATCATTCCGTCTCAAAGTTTGCGTCCCCCTGGAGTTGCGCCCGGTTTCATGGAACTCCTGGAACACCGGTCGCTACGGTACTGATTATTATTGCTACCGAGGTACTTAGTCAATGTCATTGTTACCTTGATCGCTTGACGGCATGCATTCTTCTTCGTTGTCGCGAACAGAGGGAAATTGTAAAAAGTTAATAACTTCTACAAATATGGGCATATCCTGAAAATTAATATGTCATTTTATCTGATTTCAATAGCTCTTTCAAACGGTATATTGGATTACATTTAATTATTTTTCAATTAGAACATTTAACCAGAACACCTGCAATTTTCTCGAAAAAACGCTATTTTTTCGTTACTTTGGCGCTCTGGTGGGGCGGAAGACATTAATATTTTTTTAAATTTTCTGAACAGCTTTTGACCCATGCCATTAGGCAAATTTTGGTTGGTACTACTTGTTGAATTTCCTATTTTGGCTTTTTTCACTCCACCCTATAATAATTGTGAATGCTTGTTGGATAGATTTGTGGTCATCGTTCTCGGAAACTAACGGGTCAAATACCACTAAAATTCTAAAATGCTAATAAAAATTTATAATAAACAATAAATGAAATATCATAATAAAAACTAATGATCGATCCAAAAATGCGAATAAAATGTACTTATACGCGAAATGACGATAAATTATTTTGTAAAATCTGAAAATTCAAACACGTTGTGCAAGTCCTAAAATAATATATTTCGGTCGGGCTGGCGGCGCATCGGCCGCCAGCCAACATTCGTTCAGAGGGAATGTGGGGTTTAATTGGTTATTAAACTTTGTATATATGTTGGGGGTTGGAAATGGGGTAGCAAGCGTCTAACAGAGCCTCTGCTACCAAATGCCCACCACGACACCTTCACGAGGTCCCCCTGTTGTACACAGAGTGCGTGGTGGACGACCGAGTCCTCGCCGGTATAAGCGAGTGCCCAAGGGCGAAGAAACCGAAGGACGGACGATGGAGATCATTGACGCAGAGATGGTGTCTCGAGAAAAACACCGGGAGGAAGGCAACGGGAAACCACCTCTCTAACTATCCCGAGTTAAACTGAAAATGACGCCAGAATTGAATACAGATAACGACGTGAACGATTCAATCCAATCATTGGAAAGAGTCGCGTTCGGCAGGGGAGGGAACAAGGCCTCTTCGGTCGTCAACAAGCGAAATCCTTGTAAAGAAGAAGAAAAACAAGAAAAAGAAAGAGAAAGGTTAAGGATAGGCACGTGGAATGTAAGAACGATGAGGAGATCCGGGAAATTGACAAATGTGATCGGAGAGATGAGGAAGGCGGGCTTAGACATTTTGGGACTATCAGAGGTCAGATGGAAAGAGGCAGGAGATTTTGTGAGTGAAGGGGTCAGAGTGATATACACTGGAGGAGAGGAAAGTCAAAATGGGGTAGCGATCCTATTAGATGAAAGAGTCGCAAAATGTGTTGACAGGGTGGAGAGACATGGAGACAGACTGATCATGGTGACAGTAAGAGCCCAACCAGTGAATATCGTGATCGTACAGGTCTATATGCCCACAACGACACATGAGGAAGAGGAGGTGGATAGTATCTACGAGATGATAGAAGAAAAACTTGAAAACATCAAAGGAAATGATTATGCAATTGTAATGGGAGATTGGAATGCATCAGTTGGAGAAGAAGGTCAAGAAAAATATGTAGGCAAATATGGACTAGGAAAGAGAAATGAAAGAGGAGAGAAGCTAGTAGAATTTTGCAAAAGACAGGAACTGTTGATAACAAACACTTGGTTCCAGCAAGAAAAAAGGAGAAGATATACATGGAAAGCACCAGGAGATAGTGCAAGATACCAACTGGATTATATCATGGTTAGACAAAGATATAGAAATAGCGTGAAAAATTCCAGAGCACTGCCGGGTGCTGATGCAGACACGGACCATAACCTGGTGGCAATGACAGTGCACCTGCAACTAAAATTCATCAAGAAAAAGAAAGCAATGAAGAAAAGGTGGGATAGAGAAAAATTGAAAACAAACAGCAAGGCACTATCAGATAAGATAGAGGAACATCTGGAAGAAAGAAAATTGATGACAACAGAGGAAAGATGGAATAGACTAAAGGAGGTTGTGAAAACAGCAGCAGTGGAGATGATAGGATTCCAGAAGGGAGCAGCTCCTCGCAAACCATGGGTAACGACAGAGATGATACATGAGATGGAAGAAAGAAGAAAATGGAAGCATCAAAGCACAGAGAAGGCAAAGAGTGAATATAGAAGACTAAACAACCAACTAAGAAAAACAACAGACAAGGCAAGGGAGCAATGGTGGGAGGAACAATGTGATGAGCTTGAGAAACTACAAGCAAATGGAAGACATGACCTGGTATATGAAAAGATTAAAATACTAACAAGGAAACAAAGTGGAACTAGAGACATTGCAATCAAAGATCGGAATGGAAAGTTATTACAGGATCCCGAGGAAGTACGAAGTCGATGGAAGGAGTATGTAGAAGAACTATATAAGGGTGAAGATAACAGAGATGACTACAAAGAAGAAGCAACACAGAGTGAGGATGACATGGGACCGGATTTGCTGAAAGAAGAGATACTGGCAGCCATTGGAGAAATGAAAAACAATAAAGCTGAAGGAGTTGATAACATCCCAATTGAAATGATTAAAAACTTTGGAGAAAAGGCAATGAAAGAACTAGTACAACTATGCAAAGACATATACAACACAGGAGTATGGCCAGAGGATTTCTTACAGACCATTATGGTTCCGATAAAGAAGAAACCAAATGCAACAACATGTGAAGACCACAGAACTATTAGCCTACTAACGCATGCATCCAAAATCGTACTAAGAGTGCTCACGAAGAGAATGCAGTCAAGGGCAGAAACAAATGACTGCTTAGGAGAGGACCAATACGGTTTTAGAAAGGGAAGGGGCACAAGAGATGCAATTGGAGCGTTGAGGGTGCTGACAGAAAGAAGCATACAGCATGGACAGGACATCTACATTTGCTTTGTGGATTATGAAAAGGCTTTCGACAGAGTAGATTGGAAGAAATTAATGCATGCACTGAGAAGAATAGGAGTGGACTGGAAAGACAGAAGACTCATAGGAAACCTATACATGGGTCAGAGAGTAAGAATAAAAATAGAAGGAGAATTCTCAGAACCAGGAGTGATAGGTAGAGGAGTACGACAAGGGTGCCCACTATCACCAATTCTCTTTAACATCTACATTGAGGAATTAGTACGAGAGGCGATGGAGGAGGTGAAGGAGGGCATAAAGGTGGGAGGAAGATTGACAAAAGCACTAAGATTTGCAGATGACCAAGCGATGTTGGCAGGTAGCCAGAATGGGCTACAAAAAATGATGGATCAGCTGAATAAGATCTCGAAGGAGTATGATATGAAAATAAATATTAACAAGACAAAGATCATGAGGATAAGCAAAGGAAAGGAAAGAACAGTAAAGATCACAATATATGGTAAGGAACTGGAACAAGTCGGAAAATTCTGTTACCTAGGAAGTATGATCACAAATGATGAAAAGCGTCATGTAGAAATAAAGAGAAGAATAGCTATGGGAAAAGATGCCTTCTATAAAAGAAAGGAATTAATGAGAGGAAAGCTAAATAAGAATCTAAAGAAAAGAATTATCAAGTCTATGATATGGAGTGTGGTGTTATACGGATCAGAGACATGGACGCTAAGGAAGGAAGACATCAGAAGACTGGAGGCCTTTGAGATGTGGATATGGCGAAGAATGGAGAGAGTCAGCTGGATGGATCGGAGGACAAATGAAGACATACTACAAATGGTGGACGAAAAAGATCCATGATAGGGATAATACGAAGCCGACAAAGAAAATGGTTGGGCCACATCATGAGGGGAGATTCCCTTCTAAGAATTATAATTGAGGGAAGAATGGAGGGGAAGAAGACACGAGGAAGACCGAGAATGATGTTGTTGGACTGGATGTTGGAGGAAGATTACAGCAAACTGAAGGAAAGAGCCAGAAAACGTGATGAATGGCGAAATTGGACGTACGAACCTGCCTAGCAAGGCAGGGTTTAATTGGTTAGAAAACCGTTTGTTAGCAAAGGCCTCGCGTATTCGGGGATATAAGACGTCCGAGCCCGATTCTGCGATGTCTACTGAGTCAGCTGCGAGGAATTATGCGTTCTTGGACGATCTCTAATACCTACAGTCGTCACCGCGTGGTTGCCGCCATGCTAACAACGAAACAACGAACAGCCGCAACTTCCACGTGCTCCTCCCTAGATCTTCAGAATTGGACAATAAAGATAACATCAACCATCACGTGCATTCGATCGAGGACATACTGCGACCAAGTCCGATTCTGCGATGCCTACCGAGCTAGCTCCTGGAATTACGCACTTTTGGAAATTGGACGACCTCTAACAAAGCGTCACGGCGTGGCCGACGCCATGTTTTTCTTAAACAACGAAAAGCCGCGTTCTCCACGTGCTTCTCCGTAGGCCCGCAGCATGGGACACTGGACAATACAGATTACATCAAACATCAATATCATAGCAGGAGTCTAAAATCGGCCGTTATACCTCTGGCACGTCGCCTTTGCAGCATCAACTGGTAACCAATTAACTCAACATTCCTCTGACGTTCAACATCGTCAACCTGATGGATGGCGCCTAACAGGCTGCCGCATTATTACTTTATTATTATTACTTTACAATATTATTACTTCTGTGTCTTAGTTTATATTCAATTTCTATCAACTGTAGTTGCGAATCTGTTGGTTGGGCCTAACGTGTTTGCGGGAGCCTGCCACTGGAGACTCCTCTTCTAGTGAGAAATGTTAACCATCTGAAATATAACACTTAACATCATGAGACTAGCACAGACATTATCTTCCTTTATTTTTCTCCTGTTACGCGCCTTCGTGCGTGCAAGATTCCAATTTTGTTTAGGCGCGTTATAAATGACAGTTTAATAATAATAATAATAATAATATAGTTCAATCCTGATAATTTTTAGCTACACCAGTTTTTAGACAAATTGTCACCAAATGGCAGGTTGGAGAAGGAAAAAATCAAGTTGAAAAGTTTCTATTACAGCTAGGACAACCCTAATTACACAATAATAACACGTGAGCATATTTTGCACTGGTTATGTGCATTCAAATACATTGTAGCTGTAATGGCCTAATCGCTAGGTATTTCCAACCACTGGGAAATCCCACTCTGTCAAGATTATCTTGAGACATCATAGTGTGTAGGTCTATTATTGGCACCAGTCTCCATAGCGCGCATTTAAATTCCATATCGTTGAAGTTTAGTTGTTGCATCCAGCAAATGTTTAATATAAGTGGTTAAAATCCTGCTTGTGCATTGTACCAAGTAGGCCTACCATTTCTTCTTGCTCATTGCTTGTACAGATAATATTGTGATATTGTTATCTACTAACCTGGTCCAAAATGTCAGCTTCCTCACCTGCTATCACAATCACACACTTGACCTCAGCATCACATCACCTCTCTCTCTCTCTCTCTCTCTCTCTCTCTCTCTCTCTCTCTCTCTCTCTCCTCCTCTCTCTCTCTCTCTCTGTCTCTGGCTCTGGCTCTGTCTGTCTGTCCCTCTCTGTCTGTCTGTCTCTCTCTATCTGTCTGTCTCTCTGTCTCTGCTCTGTCCGTCTTTATGTCTCTTCTGTCTGTCTCTTCTGTCTCTGTCTCCGTCTGTCGGTCTGTCTCTGTATGTCTCTCTGCCTGTCTCTGTCTGTCTCTGTCTCTGTCTGTCTGTCTCTTTCTGTCTGTCTGTATGTCTCTCTCTGTCTGTCTGTCTGTCTCTTCTGTCTCTGTCTCTGTATGTCTGTCTCTCTCTGTCTCTGCCTGTCTCTGTGTCTCTTTATCTGTCTGTCTCTGTCTGTCTGTCTGTCTCTCCTGTCTGTCTCTCTCTCTCTGTCCTGCTCCTTGTCTGTCTCTGCTCCTGTCTGTCTGTCTGTCTATCTCTATATCTCTATCTCTATCTCTCTATCTGTCTCTGGTTGTCTGTCTGTCTCTGGTTGTCTGTCTGTCTCTGTCTCTGTGCTGTCTCTGTCTGTATGTCTATGAGTGTCTGTCTGTCTCTCCTGTCTCTCTCTGTCTCCGTCTGTCTGTCTGTCTCTCCTGTCTCTCTCTGGCGCTGTCTCTGTCTATTTGTCTGTCTGTCTCTGCCTCTGTCTCTGTCTGTCTTTGTCTCTGTCTGTCACTGCCATGGCTTCTGACAGAGACAGAGACAGGAGAGACAGACAGACAGAGACAGAGAGTCTGTCTGTCTGTCTCTCTCTTCTGTATGTCTCTCTCAGGCTGTGTCTCTGTCTGTCTGTCTATGATTGTCGGTCTGTCTCTCCTGTCTCTGTCTGTCTCTGTCTCTGTATGTCTCTGTCTTTCTGTCTCTCCTGTCTCTCTCTGACTCTGTCTGTCTGTCTCTCCTGTCTCTCTGTCTCTGTCTGTCTGTCTGTCTTTCTGTCTGTCTGTCTCTGCTCTCTCTCTGTTCCTCTCTCTCTTCTGTGTGTGTCTCTCTCTCTGGTTGTGTCTCTGTCTGTCTGTCTCTGTCTCTGTCTCTCTCTCTCTCTCTCTGTCTCTGTCTGTCTGTCTGTCTGTCTGTCTGTCTGTCTCTCTCTCTCTAAGTTCTCGGCTGATATACTACCGACTCCACGTACCGATCTCGTCTCTCATCAGCTCCATAAACATTGATGCCTTCTTTAGACCTCATTCGAAATCCTTCTTCCTACAACGACACTGCATCCATGCTCCTTCTTGACAAACGCGCTCCTATTATTGCCAAATCCGGTCCTCTCTCGAGCAGTAGCAGCCATTGGTAGAATTCCTATCTCCAGGCTTTCTAATATTTCCGTCGACGCCTTGAGCGCACTTAAAAAGGAACCCGTGACCTTCAACTGCTCTCTCCCAAAAAAGCTGCCAAAACTAAATGCCACCACCTTCAGTCTATGGCTAAAAGAGGTTTACTCCTCATTTGCTCACTCAAGATCCTCAATTTCACATTCCCTGGAAAACCATAAACCAACTTCTTCATCGGAAGTTCGGAACCCCTCCAGCCCACTTCCAGAACTCTCTTCCATCTTCTTCACTAACTGATTCGTTTTGTTCTTTCCTCTCGGGTAAAATAACTACCCTATGTTTCTCTTTTCAGAACGACTTTCCACAAACCACAGTCGATTCACCTGTATATACTTCCATGGGCTTTGACAGCCCGTGGCAGACACTTCTCAGAGTTCAACTTGCATCCTCGTTTTTCAGTTTTATCAGTAAGCCCAAGTCTCTTGTAATTCTGTAGAAAGTCTATCAAACTAAATTTAATGAACAGTCATTGCAATTGTAACTGTAATTGTATTCGAACATTTATATAGCGCCGCTCAAAATCAGCAGCGCTCTTGACCTGCATCAGTGCCTGCGTCAGGGTACAGGAAAGTCTTAAGGCGTCTACGGAACTGGGAATGTAATGTAATGTAATTAGCAACTTCTAATGCGCCGGTGTCTAATGCACAAGGCATCACCCGATGGCACACCAAAACCAAGCCGTAATCAGGTCAACATCCAAAAGATCAGTTCGTAAGAGACAGAGAAACAGCCTACGGTGGATAAGCAATTTGAAAGAGGTAAGTTTTCAGCCGCGAACGAAATGATCCAAGCGACTGAGCACAGCGTACAGACACAGGAAGAGAGTTCCAAAAAGTAGGTCCAGATACTGAAAAAGCTCGTTTGCAAAGAACAGTTCTTGATTTATGGTATGACCAAGATGATCAGATAACCTCATTGAATAATGATAAGTCTGGGGAATAAGAACTGATTTTAAATATTGTGGTTGGCCAGAATTTACAGTTTTATATACTATGAGCCCCAGTTTGAAACGAATTATCTGCTGAACAGGAGGCCAATGCAAAGATTTAAGCACAGAGGTTATATGTTCATATTTGGATGTATTAAGTAAGTAAAGTAAGTATATTCTTTATTCAACCAATTGCATATCCGCACTTTGGTGTACATACATTTATACAGAGTATAACATTCTTATTATAAACGATCTGCGTGTGAGATTGTCCGCTTGTGGAATAAAACGGTCATGTAATCTCGGGCGCAGGGTGTAGGGGAGCGGCTTTTTTGGGGGGAGTAGCCCATGGAGTACATGCCCCGGGTTTCCTAGGACCGCAGAGAAGAGGCGTGAGTCAGCAGTGTTGCAAAGATGTTCAAATGATGGACTGTCCTCTGGCAGGTACCGCAGACGAATCAGACGCCGCATCGCCGACTGAAGGCGGTTCTTTTCTTGTTGCCCTGCAAACCCCCACCAAGCCGGAGCAGCATAGAGCATTCGGGCCACCGTTGTAGCACGAACCACGTCGTATAGCATAGGGCCTGAAAGACCATGCGCCACGAGGATGCGCAAGGCATACAGCGATTGTCTGGCCTGACAACATATACGGGTGATGTGTGACTCGAAACTCAAAGCTTCATTCATTGTAACGCCCAAGATGACCATGCTGGAGACCCTTGTCAGTCCCGGAGTAGTAATCGGAACCGCGTCACGCCCAGCACGCCCCCGTGGCCGACGAATCACCATCTCAAAGGTCTTTTTTGTTCAGTTTTAAGTTACAGGTTGCAGCCCAATCTGTGACGTGGTCTAGTTCTGCTGCGATCGTTGCACTATGTGAGGCGGGTATCAGGAGATAAGTGTCATCAGCATATTTGATTAACCTGTTTGAAGGGTGGACCGTCTTGAGTTTTGAAATAGCTGTTATAAAGTTAGCTGGTCCCAAACCCGATCCCTGAACTATGCTGGCGCAGATACTAATAATTGCGGAAAGTAAGCCATTGAATTTGGTTGCATGTTTACGATTGTCTAAAAAGGCAATTATCCAGTTATAAATACAGTCAGGGATGGGCAATCTGGCGAGTTGCTCTGTAAGATATGAATGACTGACTGTATCGAAAGCTTTGGAGAAATCAAGTGCGATCAGATGAACATAGTGGTTTTCGTTGAGAAGTTCCAATAGGTTGTGGGTTAAGGCAATTATGGCTGCCGTGGTAGAACCAGTGGGACGGAATGCATATTGATCCAAGAAGTCCTGGTTTTGGAGTGGTTCTGTCAAAAAAGGATAGAAAAAACGGCGCACAATAAATTTCTCAAGGAGACGGCATAGAATGGGGTGACTGATATAGGGCGAAAATCTGCGACATCAGACGGGTGAGGAACCTTAGGTACTGGCGTAATGGTGCTTATTTTCCACTGTGGTGGTACATATGACGAAAGAATAGAAACATTGAAGAGATGGGTTATTGGTTCTGCCAGCATGGGAGCGGCCGCCTCGAGAAACCAGGCAGTCATTCCATCAGGACCGGTTGCTGTTCCTCCCACAGTTTCAAGCAATTTAAATGTGGTTAGTATATCCATGACCAATTTGGTACTGTCCACAACTGTTGATTTGAGATGAGGAGCTGAGTAATGTTCGTCTGTTGAAATGTGCCCATAGTGCTGGTTTAAGTTGGTAGCCGTGACGCTGCAGTCCGTGGAAACGGCCTGACTCCGGCCTGTACCCGTAAGCCTGTTGACCTCGTTCCACATTTCTCGCGACCCTCGCTTGACTCTCTCGAATGTGGTGGTATTGCTCCTCGTAATTAGTTGGTTGATTCTTGTTGAGAGGGCGGAGGCAGCTTCAACTCGATTCTTCTTCAGCAGCTTATTTCGTCTGCGTATCAGATGTTTAACAATCGGAGTCATGAAATGTGGGTCCTTTTCTTTGATGGTTATGCTTTTCGTCGGAAAATAGAGGTCAATGATTGCGTCTATGTATGTGTAGAAGGCGTCGAAAGCTTCTGCCGGAGATGAACACTCGGTAACAAATGTCCAGCTCTGTTCTGAGAGATGAGACAGAAGAGAAGCATACTGATTTGGAGTACGGGGACGAAAAAACGAAACCCGTCTTCCATCTGTGCGCGGGCTCATGTTATTTGTTGCATCAGATGAAGGGATAGCCAGGATGGCAGAGTGTTTGGTCTTTATTGTCGACTTGACGGCCGTGCATGATTTGAATAGATGGTCAGATGAGTAGATGCGGTCCAACGAATGGCCTTCATGTGAAGGGCCCTCGAACTCTGCTAAAAGTCCCATCTCAAGAATTTTAGACGAAGGTAGCTGGTTAAAGTCCCCAGCGAGGATGGTGGTCGAGTCCTCTGGTAGGGCATTGATCTCTTCCAGCGTAGAATCAATACTTGAGATGAAAAGGTCTACGCAATAGTTAGGTTTCGGTGGGTGGTAAATAGCACCGATGTAGTACAATCGCTCACATACGCTGACTCTGAGCCATAGGATTTCCATTTTACGAGCAAAGATGGTCTTCGGTTGGAAAACTGCGGAATGTAGATGACTCTTGCAATAAATGGCTACACCGCCGCCCTTGCGATCCTCCCGATCCCGGCGGTATAGGCTGTATCCTTCGATTCCCATGGAGGCGTCAGTATGTTTTTGTTTGAACCAGCTCTCAACCACGATTGCCAAGATCTCAGGTCTGCACCAAAGTGTTCTAATGCATGTGGCTTTGCTAGGCTAGTTGCGTTGATGAGAGATAGAGATGGTTGTGCTGAGTCTGCAGTCGGTTCAGAACTGCCCTCCGGTTCTGGGTCCGGCTTGTTGTTTACCGCAGGGTATACCAGAACACGTGGAGTCCGCGCATGCCGCCGAAACGGGAAATCCCTCCTTTGCTTGTCTTCACACATGGGCATCTGCTGTAGATTCGTTGTACAGTCCCCAACCACCATGCGCAGGTTAGAGCGGACTGTACAGGCAAGACGCGAGCGGTGATGCAGTCCAGAACGTGACCCTCTGTAGCGTAAGAGGCCCCAGGTCGATATCCTCTCTAGTAGGTCACGGTTGGCCGCTCTCGGGAAACCCCTCAAGGCGTACAGTTCACCTCGCGTGTATCGAATCGCTGTCGGGAATCTCCTTGACGTCATAGGTCCCACTTTTGGGTGAGTCCTCAAACTTAGGTTTGCAGCCTTGATTTTATCCAACAAGAAAAATCCAAAAGCCTCACTCCGTTTTCCGCACTGCCGTATAGGCTACATGTTCCCGCAAGAAAGTAATACACTGATTGAGTTCAAAAAGAACGGAAACGATATAAACTTGAAAAAACCGCAGATCGCTATGTCTGGCAGCCACTGAAATCGGCTCCATAAGTCATGAAGACGAAGGCCAAAGTTAAAAGATCACGACAGAAATAGCACTCTGACGTCGAGACTTAAGACTGTACTAGTTGTTAATGCGCGACAAGAAAGAGTTCTCTTACTTTAAGAAGGCTGGGGATTCCCCAGAGACGCAACCAACCCAACGCCTTTGCGCGGCAAAAACGCTTCAATTTGTTAACAAAATCCGTGAAAAGGCGACTAATAAGACTTACTTTTTCTCAATTTTAGTAGTTTTCGATTTCCCTAAAATACTCTCAAAGTGAATAAACAGTTTTGTAGTTATAAAGTAAACAAATAATATTAATAATTGAGATATAACGCATGAACGTTTAATAGTGGCAGCCACAACAAACGGCGCCGTTATGGCTCTAGCCAGAGAGTTCTGAACCCTTTGCAGTTTAAGCAAGTTAGACATATTGATACCAGTAAGAAGTGAATTACAATAATCTAGGCGACTGGAAACCAATGCATTTGCCAGAGATATTCTTGCAGACATTGGCACATAACGCCTAATTCTGCGTATGTCACAAATAAACATGTAGGATGACTTACAAATACTGTTTACATGGCCACAAGGGTATAACAAGAAATATATTTTGGTTAAAAATGAACTTTGGCATAACCAGAAAGGTTGCTCCTGTCCCTAAACATAAGGGTTAAAGAAAGCTTGCATCAAATTTATGGCATCTAACTTTGCCGCCGAGCAACCAAGTTTCGTCTACTTTCGCAGTTGAAAACCATGGCAAAAAGGACACGTACTGAGGACATACCTTATTTAAAAAGGTGTTTAAACTAAAAAGAAAAGTTCCTGCCCCGTATATGGGTGTGCTTCCGAGTTTCAGAAAATCAGCTAGCTGTAATTGCAAATGTTACGCAGTTTACATGATTAGAAAGTCAGAACATTCAAAAACAACTCCTGCGTCAAAATTGCGAAGAACGTTGCAACAACAGTACTGTCATTGATGTCTGGATTAAAGCTGGAATTCCCACAATCACCTTAAGATCCACGAAACACATTGTCAAGTTGGAAAATTTACATTCAGAAATGAGGAATGTGATGAAAAAGAAAGGAGAAAATAAAGAAACAGGCGTTAAAGAGCTCATAGTGAATAGCTCGAAATTGTTTAGGGAAAGCTCGTCCTTCTTGTCAGTCGCTTGATATCATAAGTTTCAAACGAATTCATGGAGATTTGCCAGAAATTACAGACTTTCCGAGTTTGAGTAAAGATCAAAAATACCTCTATGAAATGTGTTTGTCTGTTGAAAGTGAATCGATTTAAGAAAGTTTAAGTAACAGAGAACCTGGAAAGATGGCTCACAGTCGTTGGTTTACTACTGCTAATAGGTTACTAGCTTTTACGTATCGACATCCCAACCATCCCAAAGTTTATTTTTACATTAGCAGAATACATTATCAAAGTATATGCTCCTATTTGGATTGAAATAAAACTGAAGCCCAGTGTTATGATGGTGCTACTGATTTATGGAAAGCTATTCATTTATCACGTTCTTACCATCTGTTGAGAGAGAAGTTGTTGATAAATTAATGTATTCAACAGTATGGCTACTATGGTCATTGGTCACCTAGAAAATGTGTTACTGAATATGATGATTGATGAGAGAAAACACATACGAGAACTTGATACAAGTCAGCTAGAATAATTAAAGTAGCAACTAGCAAGGGCAACTGATCGTTGTCACCCTAGCAGTTCTGGTGATGTTAGAATATTCACAATCCCGAGACTCAATTTTGAAGCCACTGACTGAGCTAGTAAAGAGGTTGGATTTCCCCAGACTTAAACCTGCTATAACTTGCAAGTTTACAGAAAATGACCTTGATTGAGCCACTGAAACTGGTAGTATGTCAGATCGTGAAAAATACCATTGCCACACGCAAGCAGTAGAGAGACATTTCAAAGTTGTTACAGATGCAGCAAGGTCAGTTTGTGGCAAAAAAAATGTAGAGAAGCCAACATTCGATCAAAGCTCGAGTCCAGCTAAAACATGGCCAAATATACCACAAAGGTGATTGGAAATCATAATGTAAGTGAAACGTATTGTGAGCTTGTGAACTTTTTGTGAAGTAAGCGTAATTAAGGATTAGAACTTTTTTCGACCTTAGCGGATTCTATTCTATTCTATTCTATTCTATTCTATTTTCGGACTTATAAAGCGCCTCTCTCGCAGTACAACCTAATCAGAGGCGCTTCCAGTGCGAAGGGCCCCTCGAAAAAAAGAAAAGTTTTAAGAGAACGAGCAGAAACAGTGATGCTCCCAGATAACATCACAGCACGAGTTAAAGCAGGGAGGTCATTCCACAGCAAAGGTCCAACAGAGGCATAGGCACGATGCTGTGCTGTGGCAGTCCGAGACCGAGGATATAGCTCTTTTGACCATCTTGGCCTTCTAGTCCATTGTGGAAAAAGTACCGCGAAAAGACACCGCATTGAACCGCTGGATCAGCACAGATACGCGCTGAATAAGGTAGGAGGTCTCGTGTATTATTATTACTATTATTATTATTATTATTACTATTATTATTATTACTATCATCATCATCATCATCATCATCATCATCATCATCATCATCATCATCATCATCATCATTATCATCATCATCATCATTATTATTATTATTATTACCCTTATTACTGGAAGAGCTTGGAAATCTCTTCCTCAGTCTCTTCGCCTCGATTTACTAGCCATCTCACCTTCGAACACTTGTCTTTTCCTCACCTAACAAAACATTATTCCTACTGGTTTCTGAAAGAGTGCTTTGATGTCCTTGGCCTCACCATTACATCGATTATCAGTTTCTAATTGCTTGAGGGCTCCTTCCCATCTGCTTTTGCTCATGCCATAATTCATCCGCTACTTAAGAAACCGTCTCTTGATCCTGATGATCTATCAAATTATATAGGCCGATTTCAACCTTGAATTTTATATCTAAAATCCTTGAACAGATAGTCATGAATCGCTTGCAGACTCACCTCATTCATTCATTCATTCATTCATTCATTCATTCATTCAGAGGACTTACATAGCGCCCCTCCAAGATAACCTACTCAGAGGCGCTCCCAGCCCAACTACGGCGATAGAGAACAGTTTATGGTACAGAAATACTCAGGTAAATAAAAGCAATATCTTTTATTCAATCATTGGTTTTATTCTTACTTTATTTATAATCATTTTATAATACATACAATGCAGATTAGGTGAGCTTCTAGTTACCCAATATTATTTTACCCTAATGGATTAAAACCCCATTATGATAGCACCATATATTGTTCGCGCTAAGAATCTGTTACAAAGGTTGTGGTCGTACGATTTAAACTGAGATCAACAACTAGACATGAAGATGAAGCTATTGATTGGTTCACTTTCTGAAGGGAGGTTTCTCACGATTTTCGATGTAATTATTCCCGATATGGCAGTGTATTTGTGTAACGTAATGCCGCCCCTCAAAGTCCGACTCACACCTCAACGTGGTGAGGGGTGGCAACAGTCAGTAGGGGAGTGCCTGCTGAGGCTATGCCACCAGTGGTGAAGGTCTTGGCTGAAGTACCACCTTAGGGCGCTACGGAGGTGGACAGGCTCAGCAGGAACCCTGAAAAAACTGGCAAACGTGGGCGGCATCGCCGCCTTTGATACCACATGTGGATATCAGAGCCAGTCCTAAGCCTGGAACTCTCTTTATGGGAGAAGCGCGAAGGTCGAACGGATAGGTGCAGATACTCCGTTTGTAAAGAAAAAATACGCATGAAATCCAATGCAAGTATTGGACTCTAAAAGGGCCTCGGCCCATAAATACGATGCAAGCGTTGGACACCTACGGGCCTTCGGCCCATGGATCCTGAAGATGATGATGATGATGATGAATGCCGCTTGCGTGTTCTTTTCTAGAGTCCAGTTGAGAAATGTCTCACGTTGAGGTTATACGGAAAAACAACGACATTCTCCTAAGATGTACAACTATCAATTTCTATGTGATCGATTACTTAAGAGCCGAAGACGTCCTGGACGAACCTCAAGAACATGAGCTGAAAACAAAACGAAATCCACTAAAGCAACGCATTCTCTTGTTCCAGTGGTTGAAAGAAGTTTCGTCTGACAGATATGAGTCCTTTCTGCAGGTGATGAAGGATACTGAGCAGGAGCATGTAGCAAACCTCTTGACAGGAAGCATTGAAGGTAAATTTTGCGATCCCAATTCACCTTCAACTCTAATTAATTCAGTCTCGATCCATTCCTTCCTCACTGTGCTCAGCCACGTCAGTCGAAGCGACCTAAGTCAGAACCTAAAACGCAAAGGATTGCAGTTGGCGTGTACCCCAAACCTTGCCACTTATTCAGCTCAAATATTCTACTAAATTATGAGAACCTTTTCGCATCACTCGACATTATTGACTTTACTGAGACACAATGAAGTTATATTGTGGAATGCATTGCACTCCTCCTAACATTATACTAGCACCACAACATATATAATATCAGTATGACCAACAGGCCATTATCATCTGCGCCAGATCTCATTTACCCAAATCCCAATGCGTACAGTGTCGTAAATTATTTAAAACATAATTATTTCAGCCATGTTTTCATCCCTCATCCAACTTTTATAATAACATATTTCCATCCCTTATCCAACTTCTACTTCTACAATAAATATTTTGAACGCTCATCCAACTTCTAGTTTTACTTCAATAATTTACCATGGTTTCGTCGCTCATCCAACTTTTATTTCGGCTACAAATATGCTCATCCAACTTCTACTGTTACTGCAATAATTTAGCATTAATACCATGTTTTATCGCTCATTCAATGATCCGACTTCTAGTTTTAGTATAACATATATTTATGAACCGCTGTACGTATTGGGATTCGGGTATTATGCAGCCAGATCTTCATTAAGCCAATCGCTCTCTGTCAAAGCTCGTGTTACCCCGAGGCACGGAGTACTGTGATCTGGAGTGGATTACAGGTAGGACTATGTCATTTATGCGGGTCTGACTCTTGTCGGAATAATCAACTTAACCCTTTAATTCCCAACGGTCAGGTTTAATTAAATTTAACTTATTTCTAAAAGTGCAAAATACCTAATTCTGCTCTTGGTAGCCTAATATTCATTGTTAGTGTACTTATTATTTGCATAAATTGACAAAATATTTAATTTATTTTATAAAAATACTAAATGTTTTGCAATATAAGTAAGCAAACATAGCAGAAGACTAAAAGGTTCACTTTTCATGTTGGGCGAACAGTAATAGCAGGTAGGCCCCACATAAGTAATGTGTTACCATATACTGGAAACCACCAGGAGGAAAACCACAGAAGAAATTAGGTATGTCTGTCGCTAGGAAACTTGCAGGGCATTTTCACAAAAGTGGAAGAAACATAACGGTTTACAATTTCTTTACTGACGTCGGGTTGGCCAAAGGTCTGCTACTGATTCGTACTTTATTTCACTTTACAGTTTCCAATTTTTATCTGATAATTCACTTTGTTGCAAACTAATTAAGAAATAATAAATAAAGAAATACAGCATTTACAAATGCACCGAAAAGTTTTCTGCACAAATAAGGTCCCACGTGACATGACCAGTACTGTTGACCACGTTAGGTCTTAGTGTTATAAAAAAAAGACCTAATCATTTAGGGGTTGAATCCGGTTTTAACGCTGCAGCTCGACTAATTGGTGGACTTCCTAAGTTTCGTCAGAAATCTAAATACATGCAGGACGAGCTGCATAGGTTGTCCATGCGGAGACGCATTAAGTTTAAGAGCCTTATGCTGTTGCATAACTGCCTGGCCTGCTAGGCTCCATTCTACTTTAAAGAACAATGTAGTCCAGTGACGTTTCAATGAGGCCGCATGTCTATAATACAGGGAAAAGGGTAAACTATTATTTTGTTTCCCCGCTCCATAATGCCACAGTGCAACACGCTTCCATTGAATGTGCGATACGAGCTTCTTCTCCTTGTGTGTACCTCTTTTTCACACGCGACTAAAGAATAATGTTCGTAGGTTTTGTATTGTCAGACCTCTAGCAGCTTTGCTGAGTGCTCTGAATAAATATAGTTGGGTCAATTTGACGGTACAACAATTTTAATGTTTTCGTTTTATCTACAGAGGATCACTTGCCATTATCGGATGCAAGATACAGGCGTTTAGTGAAAATTCGGCCTAGAATGGCGAATGTGACACGAATTGACAGTGAAGTGATTGCAGATTTAAGAAGTCTGCAGGCAATAAGCATGACAGATGCCGAGGAAATTAGGGCAGAGTCAGTTGATTCCACCAAGGTTTCTAAATTAATTAGTGTCATTATGAGAAGAAGTAACCATTCCTATAACAGCTTCCAAGATGTACTCAGAAATACTCTTCAAACGGCCGCAGCTAATTTCCTCAGGGAAGGTAAGTCAAAGAAGGCCTATTAGTACAGGCAATATACAGTTCGACCTGGGCAAAATTGCTTCAGAAGCTTTTAAAACGGTTTCCTGCTCAGTTTCCATTGCTGAATAACATATCCAAAATCCCACAAAATCCGACCACGGGGTCACCCCCAAAATTGCATTTATCTAAGATGGCGGCCAATAATGGCGCCAACACAGAAAACAGTATATATCAGGTCATAGGTAATCTACAATGAGAAGTATCAAACTTAACATTATCAAGGCTTTACAATGGCTTAATTAACATGACTGCTTTAAAGCTTCTCTCCTATCGAGAGAGGTGTCTTTTACTCATCGTCACTCCCTCTGCCTGCGTCATCTAGGTGAATCAGTTCCAGTTTTCCATGGTTTAAGAATCAAGTCACTAAGTGGCACAATATCTTGTACGGCGCGCTATGCGTGTCGAAACTTTTGGAGCTCGGTTTGCACTACCTGTCGGTCTAGGTCGTGGAAGTTACACAGATTAGCTATACTGTCTGTTATCCACTTCCTTGGCGTAAAATTATCGATTTCTTCAAAAATACCCAGCATGTCATTATGGAAACGGCTCTGTATTTGACAAGCAGCCGTATCCAGTGATCCAGTGTTGTATAGTACACCCAATACGATAGTGGTCTGTGCTACCGATCATTACATTTGCTGTCCTTTTCTCAGTGTTATCGTCATTTTCACTGGGTGATCGTCTTGCTCGATGAACCGGATAGTTTGCATCAACATCATGGGTTGTTGCAAATCGTCGTGCGTCTGTAACTAGAGACTGCCATGAACGTTCATTCTCTCTGATCAGTGTCGGTTTCTGACTGCTGAGCCTCAACTGCCATGTCAGCCGAGGTTGATTGCATGATTCCTAAAGAGGGACCAGTATCTTGAAACAATCATTTGCTGCAAGATACGCAAGCACACAATCATCTCGACGTCTAATCGCTTGTCTAATTGTCAGCTTGGTCCGAGCACAGCACAGTGATTTTATTATTTTTAAAACAAAAAAAAAGCAGTTCTTAAAGTAAAAAACACATCGATTAATTTCTTAAATGGAAAAAACTGAGCAGATGTTTAATGTACAAACATTTCTTCTCCCCCTGAGAAGGCTATGAAGATTTCTGCTTCATCCCTTCCCCCATAGAATGGAGGCCCCTGAGGTCACCCGTAGCTGCTATTACACTGACCAACAAAATAATATTTTTTGTTTGCTGCTCAGAACTTTAGAACTGTTCTTAGCTAAATTTGGGGCGCTGATTTCAAATATGAAATCGAAATTTGGCTAGCACGTCAGGATTTTTAGGTATACGCATAGGTGAGGTTCTACACAATTGCGAACTCTCAACTCATATTAAAAATGTATGAAGAATAGGATTTTGTGCTTGTTCTTAGCTAAATTTTGGATGCTGGTTTCAAATATGAAATCGAAATTTGGATGGCAGGTCTAGTTTTTCAGCTACGCTTCAGTGAAGTTCTACACAATTGCGAATTCTCAGCTCATATAGGCCTATACTGTAAGCGAAAGCAAAGTATCAAAACTGTATCACACAATGCCAGGCATTTGCTTTCACATTTGTTCTTAGTTAAAATTTGGACGCTGATTTCAAATATGAAATCAAAATTTGGCTAGCTTGTCAGGTTTTTAGGTACGCATCAGTGAGGTTATACATAACCGAAAATTAATGCGGTACATTTGCAGTATGAACTATGCGACGCGTACCTCAAAAACCTGACGTGCTAGCCAAATTTCAATTTCATATTTGAAATCAGCATCCAAAATTTAGTTGAGAGCAAGCACAAAAGCAAATGCCTCATACATTTTTTAAACTGTGTTTTCACTGATAGTATGAGTTGAGAATCCGCAATTGTGTAGAACCTCACTTATGCGTACCTAATAAACCTGACGTGCTAGACAAATTTCGATTTCATATTTGAAATCAGCGCCCAAAATTTAGCCAAGAACAGTTAAAAAGTTCTGAGTAGCAAACAACAAATATTTTTTTTTGTTGCGCAGTGTTAATGTAGGCATATAAAACTTAAAGAATCCGAGAAACTTTATAACTTAAAAACTGGACGTGATAGACAAAAACGGTTTCCGGATTTGGAATCAGCATATTAAATTTAGTTAGGAACAGGTGTTAGAATCCCAACAGCAAAATGCTTGTTGATCAGTGTTATCAGCTACGTCAATTGCGGGTTATTTCTCGCTCCCTATCGCATGACTCTGCTGTGATCCTTATCCATGCTTTTGTTACTAGCAGATTGGATCACTGCAGTTTGATACTGGTGGGTCTGCCACTGAGCCACTTCGACTAATTGGGCGTCTTGACCGGTTCCTCCGTTCAGCTGCTCGTCTTAGAGGGGCTTTCCCAAAATGCTCCTGTTTCTGTATTATTATGTGGGATGTATTGCGTTGGCTCTCTGTCCCACAACGCATCTCTAACACGGTTGCTATTTTGGTCTGGCGGTGCATACTTGGTTGTGCCTTGGCCTACCTGCGTGATCTTTGTCGTCCGCTCTGTATACAGCTGGCCGTCAAGTCTTCCGACCTTCTGCTGGTGGAGAACTCTTAGTCCCTCATGCTCGCTCGTCAATTAGGCAGCACCGTGCCTTCTCAACGGTTGGACCGTCCATTTGGTATGGTCTCTCATTAGAGATTAGTCTACTGCATAGGGGTAGTGCGATTGCATTTAATAAGTTGCTAAAGTCTAATTATTAGTGCGGCAGCTGGGCTGGGAGCGCCTCTGAGTAGCTCTGTTGAAGGGGCGCAATATCAAATTACTTAAATAAATTAATGAATATAATTCAATATATAGGTAAGCCACAATAACAAATGAAGTGGCAATAGTGTAGGAATGGCATACAATCCAAGAAATCAGAAAAAGATCATTAAAAATGAAAGCTTTATGATATTTGCTTCTGCTGTTGTGAGCGCCAAAATAGTTTTCAAGAAATATACATTGTTTTTGTGTTGGCGGCCATATTGGACGCCATCTTAAACAGTAGCATTCCCACACTATTGCCACTACGATAACTCGATTTATTGAACTTGAAAATATTATATTCGACTCTTTATTTGTTATTGTAGCTTACCTCTGACCTGATATATACATATTTTTCTGTTTTGGCGGACATATTGCCGCCATGATCTTGGATAGTAACATTCCGATACTATTGCCATTCCTTGACCTTGATAATGTTAAGTTTGATACTTCATTTGTCATTGTAGCTTACCTATGACCTGATATATACTGTTTTCTGTGTTGGCGCCATTATTGGCCGCCATCTTGTATAAAATGCATTGGGGTGGGGGGGTGACCCCGTGGTCGGATTTGTGGGATTTTGGATATGTTATTCAGCAATGGAAACTGAGCAGGAAACCGTTTTTGAAATCTTCTGAAGCAATTTTGTCCAGGTTGAAGGTGTATTTGAGCTAGATTGCCTGGACCATATAATTATGATGAAAGCTGATGTAATTTCTTCATGAGCATTTTCTATCGGTGCTTACAGTGACTGCAAGAATCGAGTGCAGTCCAAGAAACGCTGTAGTAAACGCAATAACGATCATCAATACTTCATGATTGAAATGGCAGTCTTAATTCTAGAAACAATTTAGGACCAAACCTTCTTAATCAATCTACACTGTGTCCACGATAAAGTAGAACACTAGACTTTGTGAAATATCTTGGTCATTTGTAGTACTATAGGTACTAAATTTGGTACACATGAACTTCAGTCTATTCTATCTATACCCTATACGAAAATTTGGAGTTTACAATTGCGATATTACGCTTTGTTTCCTATAGGCGAGATGCCAGCCGTGCATGTCAAGAACAAGCGACCTGATTTGGATAGACCTTTAGCTCATGCTTTTAACGCCATCACTAGGAATGGGACCACAGATGATGCAGAAATGAAGGCACTGCTTGGGGATTTAAACCGACTCGGTCTGAATCCGGTGAACGCCATTCCAGGACAGAGCATCGTCATCTACATCTATTGCCAAACAGTCGACAATGCAGTCAGATTTACGCAACTATTCAACTCTGGACGTCTACAATATGTCTTAGAAAGCATTTTGAACCGACTGCTTCTTATAATCGAGCCACATAACAAGGAAAAACTTGACTCGCGTATATATATGGAAGATGAAGAAATCGTCATTCTTGAAGAATTCACCGGAATTGAAGGTAATTTTTAATCTTTTTCAGTAGTAACTGTTCCAATTGCAATTACTTATATAACGAAAACACACGACAACGCGTCAAGTCAGTTACACTATGTTAGAAGCCAAATTACATAGAAATCGGAAAATGCTATGATTTGTGTTTGTTTGAATGCCAAGCTTCGTTTTGAATCCTTCAATGTATTGACATTTTGACAAGGCTTTGAAATTTTCACCGCCAAAGAAATAAGAAGAGAAATGCATGACCGAAACAACATGGCTTTTTGTATAGTCTATTAGTGGCGACACATTTACGCTGGTAGAACTGCATGATCCAAGTTATTAAGATTTATTCTTTCCTGTCCTGCTAGTTTTATTGACATTATTTCTTGTAACTGCAGCAAAAAATGTGTCTGAAGTTTCTCTGTTTGCACCAAAGACTGCATAATCTTCGTTAAAGGGAGTAGTATAAGAAGAAGAGTGAGGGCCAACAGTGCCCAACACGTTTCAGGCCCATAAGCCCCAAACGATCCTTCATGGGACTAACCCGTTAAAGGCCCAGAGGGTCCCAGACAAATTCCCACCGCTATGGATGTATGTATGTATGTATGTATGTATGTATGTATGTATGTATGTATGTATGCATGTATGTATGTATGTATGTATGTATGTATGTATGTATGTATGTATGTATGTATGTATGTATGTGTGTGTATGTATGTATGTATTTATGTATGTATGTATGTATGTATGTATGTATGTATGTATGTATGTATGTATGTAGGCCTATGTATGTATGTATGAGCACTTGTTATAGCGCCCCTTCAAGATTTCTACTCAGAGGCGCTCCCGACTACAGCGCGGACACTGAATCGGAGTTTCATGCCGAAGCGCATGAGCAATTGCGAGTGAAGGACTTGCCCAGGGTCCCTACGCGGCGGCTTGAGGTGGATTCGAACCCGCAACCCTCCGGCTACAAGGCGCCGAACATACCCCTACACCACCGCGCCCCACACCACCACGGTATACCCCACGTTTGGGGCTCAGTCGACCAGCTTCCCGCAAAATGGTGGCAGTACAAGGCCATGTTCTTGTTCTAAATGTGGGAAAGGCTTTTAAACAGTATTAGCGAAATTCTGGTTATAATTATGCAAAGGTAAGACAGCAACGTGCAGGACTAAAACGAGAATTCCATGAAGAATGGAAATGCGGTCTACAATCATGTTCATTGGTCTCTCCTCTACAAATACATCTAAGCTGCAGACCAACCAAAACGCTCAGTATCTTCTATGAACAGTCGTTCCTCCCTTCGGTCCTTGGCTCGTGGTTACTTGGTTGTCCCGCGGGCGCGTACTTCTACGGCCCAGTCTAGGAGTTTCGCTATTGTTGGAATCGGTTACCTCATTCCCTCAGGACTGACCTTTTCTCTATTTCTTTTGACCAGTTCCGCCAGCGCCGGAAAACCTCTCTCTTTACCAGTGAAGAGACTGGCCCGCGTCGGGAGCGCCTCTGTTTTTGAGTGGCGCTGTATAAATACTCGATTCTTCTTCTTCTTCACGTTCTCTGCCCTCAGGCAGGTTCATATGTCCAACGACGCCATTTTTCTCTGTTCTCTGCTTCTCTTTTCAGTCCGCTGTATCCCTCCTCTGCCAACATCCAGTCCAGTAGCATTGTTCTTGGCCTACCTCTCATCTTTTCCCCTCCATTCTTCCCTCAATGATGTCTCTTAGTAGGGTGTCGCTCCTTAAGATGTGTCCTATCCATTTCTTCTGCCGCTCCCGTATAGTGCCTATCAGTGATATTCTTTCTTCCACCAGCTGTAAGATTTCTTCATTCGTTCTTCGCTCCACCCAGCTGATTTTCTCCATTCTGCGCCATATCCACATCTCAAAGGCCTCCAGTCGTTTTATGTCTTCTTGCCTCATTGTCCATGTCTCAGAGCCGTATAGGACAACACTCCACACTAGTGTCTTTACCATTCTCTTCTTCAACTTCCTGTTTAGACCGCCTCTGAGGAGCTCCCCTCTTTTGTAGAATGCATCTTTTCCCATAGCTATTCTTCTTTTCACTTCCACATGGCACCTTGCATCCTCTGTAACCACACTTCCCAGATAGCAGAACTTCTTCACCTGTTCTATTTCTTCCCCATTTAATGTGATGTTTATTGTTTCTTCCCCTCTCTTACTCATCTTCATGACCTTTGTTTTCTTTATGTTTATTTTCATGTCATAGTCCATTGATATGCTGTTTAAGCGGTCCATCATTAGTTGTAGACCTTCCTGACTGCCTGCCATCATCGCTTGATCGTCTGCAAATCTCAATGCTTTCACCATTTCCCCACCCACTTTTACCCCCTCTTCCAGTTCCTCCAACGTTTCTCTAACAATTTCTTCTATATAGATGTTGAATAGAATTGGTGATAGTGGGCATCCTTGCCTCACTCCTCTTCCTATTTTTCCGGGTTCTGAGTATTCTCCATCGATTCTTATCTTTACTCTTTGTCCCATGTATAGATTGCCTATCAGTCTTCTTTCTCTCCAGTCCACTCCTATTCGTCTCAGTATTCTTATCAATTTCTTCCAGTCCACTCTGTCAAAAGCTTTTTCATAGTCGACGAAACAGATGTATATGTCCTGTCCATGCTGTATGCTTCTTTCCGCTATTACTCTTAGCGCTGCCACTGCATCTCTTGTCCCTCTTCCCTTCCTGAACCCATATTGTTCTTCTCCTAAGCAATTATCCATTTCCGCTTTGGTCTGCAATCTTTTTGTTATTACTCTTAGTAGTATCTTTGATGCGTGGGTAAGGAGGCTTATAGTGCGATGGTCTTCGCAGTTTATTGCATTCGGTTTCTTCTGTATTGGTATAACTATGGTCTGAAGAAAGTCCTCTGGCCATACTCCTGTATTATATATGTCCTGGCATAGTTGCACCAATTCATTCATTGCTTTCTCTCCTAGATTCCTCAGCATTTCTATTGGGATGTTGTCGATTCCTTCTGCCTTGCCGTTCTTCATGTCGTCTATTGCAGCTAAGACCTCTTCTTTCATCACCTCTGGTCCAATGGTGTCGTCTGTTTGTTCCTCCTCCTGTTCTCGTGCTTGTTTCTCCATTTCCTCCTTGAGGCTGTTATTTCCTGTGTACAACTCTTCCACATATTCCTTCCATCTTCTCCTAATATCTCCCGTGTCTTCTAGTAGCTTGCCCTCCTTATCCTTGATTGTGCTTCCTTTTCCCCTGTTCTTTTTCTTTTCTAGTGATTTTATTTTCCCGTACACTAGATCGTGTCGTCCCTGTTCCTGGAGTATCTCTAACTCCCTACACCGTTCCTCCCACCAATCCTCTCTTGCCTTATTCGTTGTTCTTCTTAATTGATTATTGAGTCGTTTATACTCCTTTTTAGCTTCCTCTGTTCTCTGGTGTTTCCATTTCCTTCTCTCTTCCATGTCGTTGACCATCTCCAGTGTTATCCATGGCTTACGAGGTTCCGTACCCTTTTGAAATCCCACAGTGTCTGTCGCCTCTTTAACCACTGTCTCCTTTAGTTTCCTCCACCTTTCTTCTGTTGTTGATCCCTCTTTTACCATTTCTACTTTTTCCTCTATTCTCTCTGATAGTTCACTCATCTTCATCTTTATCTTCTCCTTGTTCCATTTAAGTGTCCTTATCCTTCTCTTTCTGATGAACTTGAGTTGTAGGTTCACTGTCATAGCTACCAAGTTGTGGTCTGAATCTGCGTCTGCACCTGGGAGAGTTCTTGAATTCTTCACACTGTTTCTATATCTCTGTCTGACCATTATGTAATCCAACTGATATCTCTCTCTATCCCCTGGTGATTTCCACGTGTATCTTCGTCGTTTTTCCTGTTGAAACCATGTATTAGTCACTACTAGTCTTTGTCTTTTGCAGAATTCCATCAGTTTCTCTCCTCTCTCATTTCTACCTCCCAGTCCAAATTTCCCTATTATACCTTCTTGTTCTCCTTCTCCTACCACTGCGTTCCAGTCTCCCATTACTACCACGTAATCTGTCCCTTTGATGTTTTCAAGGCATCTCTCTATTTTTTCGTACATGACATCAACCTCCTCTTCATCGTGTGTTGATGTAGGCATATAAACTTGTACAATTGTTATGTCCACTGGGTGTCCCCTTATTGTCACTAAGATCACCCTGTCCTCAAGCCTTTCCACTCTTGTCACACATCTGGCTATTATGTCCGACATTAGAATGGCTACACCGTTCTGGCTCTTATCTCCTCCAGCATAAACAACTTTGACGCCATCGCTTATGAGCTCTCCTCCTTCCTTCCATCTTACCTCTGCCAGTCCTAGTATGTCTAGTTCTGCCCTCCTCATCTCTCCTATCACATTTGCCAGCTTTCCTGGTCTTGCCATCGTTCTTATGTTCCATGTCCCTATTTTTAGTTTTTCCCTTTTCGTCTCTGCTTCTGTTTGGAAGGATTTCGCTTGTTGACGACCTGAGGAGCCTTGTCTCCCCCTGCCGAACGCGACTCTCCCCATTGCCTGGATTGAGTCGTTAACGTCGTTATCTGAATTTCTGTTTGGCGTCATTTTACATATTCCTCGGGATGAATAGGGAGGTGGTTTCCCGTTGCCTTCCTCCCGGTGTTTTTATGGAGAGACACCATCTCTCAGCGTCGATGCCGTTCATCGTCCGTCCTTCAGCTCCTTTGCCCATGGGGCACTCGCTTATACCGGCGAGCACTCGGTCGTCCACCACGCACTCCGTTGAAACAGGAGGGACCACGTGAAGGTGGCGTGGGTGGACATTTGAGCAGCAGAGGCTATTTGAGACGCTTGCATACCCCATTCCCCTCCTAAATTTTCGATTACGATTACGATTATCATCAATTACCGTTTGAGAGACCAATTGAACAAATAATCATTTTATGGTATTATGATATTTGTCGTGCGCCCTAGAAGATTCAGTCAAACAGTTTGAAATCAGTGTCGGATGAGTTAGTTAGTCAACTTGAAGAGATATTAGAACATGGGAATAATTACACAAGAAAGGTATTTATTCAGATTAGATTTTCTTGAGCTGGCACATAAATGTTTGCGACTGTTTGTCTGAGGTTGCCTGATACTCATATAATCAAGGAGCTATCCTGTACTGAATTTATAGAAGACTTAGGTCAATTAGATGACTGGGAGCTCAAGTTAATATTAGAATGGTTAAAATTGGTGATAGAGATTGCGAAATACGATATAAATTATTTTTTACATAAAAAGATGGGTAGTAGTATAAGAGGGGTGTGAATTAAACCCGTCAGCAATTGGAAATGTACAGGTTATAGCTAAAAATAGCGAAAGCGAAGATGGTACATTTTTCATTTTGTAAAGGCTTTTCAAGCGGTAGAGCTGACGGGGTCAGAGGAATTGGCATCAGTCCATCATACACAGTTTAACACTAGAAGCACCGAAGGGGTCAATCTGACCCCTTTTGGTTTTTAGCGGAACGCACCTCGGCCCCAGATATAGCCCGGGTCCTGTAATTTCATGACTTCTCCTAACTTCTTAGGGTATACCCTCTGCCAAACTTTGAACTCGGGGGGATTCACAATTTCTGAGATTTTTGCTGTTCTACCTTTAAGCACCGAGGGGTCAATCTGACCCCTGTATTAGTACTTGCATGTCAGGCTACGCATTTCTTGTTTTTTATTCAATTTTTTATTATTATTATAGATCAAGGCTAATTACATAATAAAATGTGAGAATATAGGAGATCTGGTGAGAGGAGAGGAGATCAGGTGAGAGGATTGGAGATCTGGTGAGAGAAGAGGAGATCTAGTGAGAGGAGAGGAGATCAGGTGAGAGGATAGGAGATCTGGCGAGAGAATTAGGGATATGGCGAGAGGAGAGGACATTTGGCAATGGGAAAGAAGATATGGGGAGAGAAGAGGAGATCTGGTGAGAGAATAGGAGGTCTGGTGAGAGGAAAGAAGATCTGGTCAGAGGAGAGAGATCAGGTGAGAGGATAGGAGATCTGGTGAGAGGATAGGAGATCTGGTGAGAAAATAAGAGATCTGGCGAGAGGAGAGGAAATCTGGTGAGAGAAGAGGAGATCTGGTGAGAGGAGATCATGTGAGAGGATCGGAGGCCTGGTGAGAGGAAAGAAGATCTGGTCAGAGGAGAGATCTGGTCAGAAGATATACATGTAGATATGGTGAGAGGAGAGGAGATCTGGTGAGTGGAGAGATATCTGGTGAGAGAAGACGATATCTGGTGAGAGGAGAGCAGATCTGGTGAGAGGAAAGAATATCTGCTCAGAGGAGAGGAAATCTGGTGAGAGGATAGGAGATCTGGTGATAAGATAGGAGAACTGGTGAAAGGAGAGGAGATCTGGTGAGAAGATAGAAGATCTGGCGAGAGGAGAGAAGATCTGGTGAGAGGAGAGATCTGGTGAGAGAAGACGATATCTGGTGAGAGGAGAGCAGATCTGGTGAGAGGGTCGGAGATTTGGTGAGAAGATAGGGTGAGGTCTGGTGAGAGGATAGGAAATCTGGCGAGAGGAGATGAGATCTGGTGAGAGAAGAGGAGATCTGGTGAAAGGAGAGGAGATCAGGTGAGAGGATAGGAGATCTGGCGAGAGAATTAGGGATATGGCGAGAGGAGAGGACATTTGGCAATGGGAAAGAAGATATGGGGAGAGAAGAGGAGATCTGGTGAGAGAATAGGAGGTCTGGTGAGAGGAAAGAAGATCTGGTCAGAGGAAAGATCTGGTGAGAGGATAGTATATCCGGTGAGAGGAGATCAAGTGAGAGGATAGGAGATTTGGCGAGAAGGATGATTTAGTGTGAGAAGCGGATATATCTGGTTAGAGGAGAGGAGATCTTGTGAGAGGAGAACTGGTGAGAGGAGAACAGATCTAGTGAGAGAAGAGGATATCTGGTGAGAGGAGATCTGGTGAGAGGAAAGAATATGTGGTCAGAGGATAGGAGATCTGGTGTTATGATAGGAGAACTGGTGAAAGGAGAAGAGATATGGTGAGAAGATAGAAGATATGGGGAGAGGAGAGAAGATCTGGTGAGAGGAGAGATCTGGTGAGAGGTAGGAGATTTGGCGAGAAAATAGGGTGAGATCTGGTGAGAGGATAGGAAATCTGGTGAGAGGATAGGAGATCTGGTGAGTGGATAGTAGATTTAGTGAGAGCGGAGGAGATCTGGCGAGAAGATAGGAGATCTGGTGAGAGGAGATTATTATCCCATTCCAACTTACTTATTACACTTGTTTATGCTTATGTAATTTATGTTAATAAAGTTGGTAGTCAATTTCATTGAATTTGCGATTGACTATGCATTATAAATTATGTGGGGTCTAAATGACCCCTTCGGTGCTTCTAGGAAGTTCGATTTCTCGGTACTTCTAGTGTTAAGATCATGGTGATTCTGAAGCGCTGAGTAGCTTTATATATTCGGCCCTGTTTGAATAACTTTTTTGTCTACTTGTTTTGTTGTGTTGTAGTATGGACTATCTCACGGATATTCGTTGAGATCGTACGAAGTTTGTTGGCCAACATAATTATCCTCGTATAGATTCGGAGTTTCCCCTTGGACTAGGATATTGTCGGCTTTCTCGTTGTATCTAGCTTTGTACCAGAAGTCTTACATCAGATTTTGGATAGATCGAGAACTGCCTGGCCGATATAGACCGGCCTACTGAACGTCAGTTTACCTTTTAGGCTATGAATTGCTGCAAGTTCAACGCTGAAGATGCGGTGCGATAGATAGGCTGGGTCGGCGTTCAGTTTACGAAGCTTGTCCTCTTGTGTGCTCGCCACTAGGTTGACTCGGATTCTCAATTTTTCTACCTAAAACAGCATTGTTGCCCAGTTTGAAGAAGTCCTTCTCGAAATCCCATGTTGCCTTTACTCTTAACTGCGCATTCATCTTGATGTACGGAGCCGTCCAGACTTCCTAATGGAATTTAATGGTACAATGGATCTTACTTATTCGCATGCCCAACGAATGATAAAATTTAAGATTTCTGCAATATACCACATATGGTTCCTTCCTACGTAGGCTGGGCACTAACTTTATGCACTGTGTGAACTGGTTCACGAGCACGCTGGTTCACGAGCACGCATTGGTAATCACACAACACACTCATCTTGGACTGATAGCGTTTCTTGGGCTAATATGGCACCCGTCAGAATAGCCCGGTCAAAATAATTCCGTCAAAACAGCCCCGTCCAAATCGCCCATGACCAAAATAGCCCCGTCATAATCGCCAACCGACAAAATCGTCCTGTCAAAACAGCTCCGTCAAAATAGCCCCATAAAAACGACAACGACAAAGCAGTTCCACACCGGCTAACAAGTTGAATGCTACAAGTAATGTGTCCATTTTAAAAATATATAATGATACTTCAAAGCGGTAATTCTGACACAGACTGGAGATAAGGGCAAAGTAAATAGGGAAGACCTACTTTCAAGCGGTATTTTCCACACGATTGCGAGGTCGTGACTAAAAGACAAATTAATTTGTTAATTGGAAATCGGTTAACCAGTTGGTAAGATCAAACGAGTACTTCGCCGAGGTATCTGAATAAGAGAAAGGTAAATAAAGAAGACCTACTTCCAAGAAATAATTTGCTGTGTAAAAGCTAACAACGCCTAACCACGATACCACGAAGCCAAAAACTGGATTATATATCTAGATGAAAACAACCTGTACGGTAGGGCTATGCAAGAAATGCTGCCCGTAGGCGGATTCGCCTAGTGTGAAAGTAATCAAGATTTTTCTGAACGAAGTACTAGCAACACCGGACGACGCGCCCGAAGGACTCTTGCTCAAGAATGACATTGAATACCCAGAACATCTCAATGACGCACACAACGACTATACATTAGCCGGTGACCCGTCAAAATAGCCCCGTCAAAACAGCCCAGTAAAAACAGCCCCATTACCAAAATAGCCCCGTCAAAATCGCCCCGTCAAAACAGTCCCATCGTGAACGCCAACGACGAACCAATTCCACAATGGCTAAAAATTTATTGTTACAATCAATGTGTCCTTTTCAACAAAAAACAATGTGAAAATGTATTCAACGATATTTAATCATGTAAAAAGAACGAGATTACAAGCATGGAATGTTAGGCTAAATGCTTTTCTACGAAACGCGAACAAAAGTTTCTAGTAGTCAGGTAATAATTTTGACCATGTAAAACTAAAGTGAATGGCGAAGAACCTAGACACTAAGATTATTCGCTATTGTGCGAGGGTATTTTATCTTTCGGCTTGTACTCTATCAGTTTGCCCTGTACTTTATCGGTTTGGCGTGAACTCTATCGGCTTGGTCTGTACTTTATCGGTTTGGCCTGTACTCCATCAGTTTGCTGGTACTGTGACGGTTTTGACTTTCACTGTAGGCTGAATTGATCCCACTTATGGGACCACTGTAGCGAAAATCGGCTCCTTCCTCGGAGAGAGAGAGAGCTTGGCTGACCCCACCAAGGGACCAGTGTGACGGAAATCTCTCTTCTCTCTGGCTGGAAGCGAACTGTCGTCGGGCGGATTTCTCTCACTTCTTACCAGGATAGCGCTTCAGAAATCCCCCAGTCTTCAATGTCGGCCAGGATCGGCCTCTCCGGTCAGGCAGAGGACTTAACGGGTTAGCGACCACCGAACGTCGATTAGATGGAGAAGACGACAAGAGTCAAGTCAATGAAATCACTTGTATTATTCTACGTCAATATCAACGAAAACAACTGCACTGAAGAACGACGGACTTCGAATGTCTGACAACAACTGCTCCGACAGAATCAATCAACTAACACACTGAGCGGCTTTAAGCAGCGCTATTTATACATAACTGGCGGTCCCGGGGGGGGACCAGGGGACCGGTCCCGGGGGGGACCAGGGGACCAGGGGGACCAGGGGACCGGTCCCGGGGACCGGGGGGACCAAGGACTCAAACTGGACCCAATTATGGGCGGTTTGCCTGTACTCTATCGCTTTGCCTTGTACTCTATCGGTTTGCCTGTACTCTATCGGTTTGACTTGTACTCTATCGGTTTGGCCTGTACTCTATCGGTTTGGCCTGTACTCTATCGGTTTGGCCTGTACTCTATCGGTTTGGCCTGAACTCTATCGGTTTGGCCTGTACTCTATCGGTTTGGCCTGTATGCTATCGGTTTTCCTTGGAATGGCTTGTACTCTATCGGTTTGGCCTGTACTCTATCGGTTTGGCCTGTACTCTATCGGTTTGGCCTGTACTCTATCGGTTTGGCCTGTACTCTATCGGTTTGGCCTGTACTCCATCGGTTTGGCCTGTACTCTATCGGTTTGGCCTTGTACTCTATCGGTTTGGCCTGTACTCTATCAGTTTGGCCTGTACTCTATCGGTTTGGCCTGTACTCTATCGGTTTGGCCTGTACTCTATCGGTTTGGCTTGTACTCTATCGGTTTGGCCTGTACTCTATCGGTTTGGCCTGTGCTCTCTATCGGTTTGGCCTGTACTCTATCGGTTTGGCCTGTACTCTATCGGTTTGACCTGTACTCTATCGGTTTGGCCTGTACTCTATCGGTTTGGCCTGTACTCTATCGGTTTGGCCTGTACTCTATCGGTTTGGCCTGTACTCTATCGGTTTGGCCTGTACTCTATCGGTTTGGCCTGTACTCTATCGGTTTTCCTTGTACTCTATCGGTTTGGGCCTGTACACTATCTTTTTGGTCTGTATTTAATCGGTTTGGCCTGTACTCTATCGGTTTGGCCATGTACTCTATCGGTTTGGCCTGTACTCTATCGGTTTGGCCTGTACTCTATCGGTTTGGCCTGTACTCTATCGATTTGGCTTGTACTCTATCGGTTTGGCTTGTACTCTATCGGTTTGGCCTGTACTCTATCGGTTTGTCCTGTACTCTATCGGTTTGGCCTGTACTCTATCGGTTTGGCTTGTACTCTATCGGTTTGGCTTGTACTCTATCGGTTTGGCCTGTACTCCATCGGTTTGGCCTTGTACTCTATCGGTTTGGCCTGTACTCTATCGGTTTGGCTTGTACTCTATCGGTTTGGCCTGTACTCTATCGGTTTGGCTTGTACTCTATCGGTTTTCCTGTACTCTATCGGTTTGGCCTGTACTCTATCGGTTTGGCCTGTACTCTATCGGTTTGGCCTGTACTCTATCGGTTTGGCCTGTACTCTATCGGTTTGGCCTGTACTCTATCGGTTTGGCCTGTACTCTATCGGTTTGGCCTGTACTCTATCGGTTTGGCTTGTACTCTATCGGTTTGGCGTGTACTCTATCGGTTTGGTCTGTACTCTATCGGTTTGGCCTGTACTCTATCGGTTTGGCCTGTACTCTATCGGTTTGGCTTGTACTCTATCGGTTTGGCCTGTACTCTATCGGTTTGGCCTGTACTGTATTCTATCGGCTTGACCACTACTCTATCGGTTTGGCTTGTACTCTATCGGTTTGGCGTGAACTCTATCGGTTTGGCCTGCACTCTATCGGTTTGGCCTGTACTCTATCGGTTTGGCCTGTACTCTATCGGTTTGGCTTGTACTCTATCGGTTTGGCTTGTACTCTATCGGTTTGGCCTGTACTCTATCGGTTTGGCCTGTACTCTATCGGTTTGGCCTGTACTCTATCTGTTTTGGCCTGTACTCTATCGGTTTGGCTTGTACTCTATCGGTTTGGCCTGTACTCTATCGGTTTGGCCTGTACTCTATCGGTTTGGCTTGTACTCTATCGGTTTGGACTCTACTCTATCGGTTTGGCTTGTACTCTATCGGTTTGGCTTGTACTCTATCGGTTTGGCCTGTATTCTATCGGTTTGGCTTGTACTCTATCGGTTTGGCTTGTACTCTATCGGTTTGACCTGTACTCTATCGGTTTGGCCTGCACTCTATCGGTTTGGCCTGTACTCTATCGGTTGGCCTCTACTCTATCGGTTTGGCTTGTACTCTGTCGGTTTGGCTTGTACTCTATCGGTTTGGCCTGTACTCTATCGGTTTGGCCTTGTACTCTATCGGTTTGACTTGTACTCTATCGGTTTGGCTTGTACTCTATCGGTTTGGCTTGTACTCTATCGGTTCGGCCTGTACTCTATCGGTTTGGCCGGTACTCTATCGGTTTGGCCTGTACTCTATCGGTTTGGCTTGTACTCTATCGGTTTGGCGTGTACTCTATCGGTTTGGCCTGTACTCTATCGGTTCGGCCTGTACTCTATCGGTTTGGCCGGTACTCTATCGGTTTGGCCTGTACTCTATCGGTTTGGCTTGTACTCTATCGGTTTGGCGTGTACTCTATCTTTTTGGCCTGTACTCCATCGGTTTGGCCTGTACTCTATCGGTTTGGCGTGTACTCTATCTTTTGGCCTGTACTCTATCGGTTTGACCTGTATTCTTTCGATTTCTTGCTAATACCGCGGCAATCAGAGAGTGTAGAAACCGATGTACATAGGACCTGAAGGTGTGAAGGAGCTAACCCGAGCAGATAGTTGCGAACAAGTGTGAAAAATTCTAACTGAATGCGCTGAGGCACAGGAAGCCAGTGAAGGGTTTCCAGAATGAAGGAAGATATGTGAGAATACTTTGGTAGACCACAGGTAAGGCGGGCGGAGGCGTTAAGAATTGATTGAAGCTTGGAAAGGTTTAGTTAAGAGAGACCAGCGAAGATGGAGTTGCCGAAGTCAACCCTAGTAAAAATCAGTGCATGGACGAGAGTGTTGACCATGTGAGGAGAGAGTGAGTGACGGATGGTGCGAATATAGCGTAAAGGCATGTTCGTGAGATACGACTGACATGGTCTGAAAATGAGAGAATGGATCCATGGTAACGCCCAGATCCCGAACTGAGGCAGAGTAGTGGACGTCTCGGAAAGTAGCTCGAAGAAATTCCATGTCAATCTTGGCTAGTTCGGCTCGACCGCCAAACCAGATGAAATGGGTTTTGTCTGAATTAAGGCGGAGACGGTTAGAAGACATTTAACGGTCCAGCGCCGAGGTGGCCTCAAGGACCCTCGCGACCAGTGAAGAAGCTACGCTGGCTGGACCATGAGCAAAGTCTTGGGTGTTATCGACGTACTGATGAGCCGAGATTCCCTTGAGAGTGAGTATGTCTGATAGGTAAGCGGTATAACGTATGTAAAGGAGTGGTGCCAGAACCACACCTTGAGGTAAACAATATGAGATGCATGTCCACTCAGAGCGTGTGGACCTAAAGACGACAAAGAGAGCGGTCTGAGAGAAAAGAACGGAATCAAAGAAGGGATCAATCGACAATGCCGAAATCGCGATAAGCGCTCAGTTAGGATGGCATGGCCCACCGTGTCAAAGGCGGCACTGACATCGAACAGTGCGAGAAGAGTGACGTGACATTTTAGGACTGCGCCAAAGAAGTAGGCGAGTGATGAGAGATTCGGTAGAATGGTACTTTCTGAAACCGGATTGGAGTTGGTGTGGAGGTAGTCAACGAACTGAAGTGAAATGCATTTTTCTAAGAGTCTGGAGAGGAAAGAAAGGTTGAAGATGGGGCGATAGTTGGAAGGAGTACCTGTGTTTAGGCCCTGTCGCTTAAACCACTGCTCTTTTGTGTGGGACTGGAACGGAACCCTGAGCCAGAGAGGAGTTACATAATATCAGTTAAAATGGACGAAATTCGTCAATAAACTCTGTAATTATAAATGGAGGAAGAAGATCCAGCTCGCAAGACTTCGACGAAGAGTCCTGTATGAGGCGGCTGACAGCATCCGGTAGGAGAGGCTTCCATCCGGTGAGTCTGGCTGCTGCAGGAGGGAAGGAGGGAGGCGGAGAGCCTTAGTAGATCGACGTGTCACCGCAATCTTCTCGGTTATAAAAACCAGATGATCATCGGCAGTGAACGAGGGTTGTGTAGGGGAGCATGGTGCAGAAGAGCGACCGAGGACACCAGCGAGTGAGGACCATATTTGACGCGAGTTACTCCTTTGGCGGACTTTCAGCTCCTACCAGTATAACGTATCCCGGGAGTGAAAATTACTGTGCATCTCTCGGAGGTGTTGAATCCAAACGAGACGGTCCGACGGATCGCGGGAGCGGCATCTGCGTTCCCGGCGCCTGAGGTCCCGACGTTTGATGCGATAGTGAGAGTGGTCTGTGACGGATTCGGTGTGAGTGGAGCGGGAGGAGGGTGTCGATGAGAGGAAGTACCGTCAAGTGAAAGAGGACAAAGAGTTATGTTTTTATGGTGTTATTGATGTCGTTTATCTTAACTGGAAATGCTATCTTATCAAAGATAAGCTCGCTGAGATTGGTACGATATTTGCTTGTGCGATGTGGATCCTCCTTCGTTGGATATATTGCTGACAATACTTCCTACTCAAAGCAGCGGTTGTCATTATTTTGCACATTGATAGCTGTTTGAGGAGTTATGCACTTTGCTATGGGAAAGTAACTTTGACCGCGAAAGGGTTTGTGTCTTACGATGCCAATGGCGTTATACCTTCCAGCCAGATCCCGCTCCGGTAAACGCCTCTACGTTCTTCAGAATTTTAACCATGGTCGCCTGCACAGCGTCACGAGTTTTACCTGCACTGAGAGCCGTTTTGCTGGCTTCCTGAAATAGGCCGTTGTTGTAATGGTGTTATAGGCCTCGTTGTTGCACATTTTGGATCCTAGCCAATCAAACAACACTTAGCATTTTTGAGAATTTTATACTAGCATGCCTAATCAGCTCTTCGTTTAGAAGCGCCGCATTGCCTTATTCAGTTCCTCTCAAGAACGCCAATGGATCTTTCTCTAACCCATGACCATGATGTAATATCTGATAATTTTGGCGAACTCTTAATTAATAGAGCATAAGCCGTGGCACTGCGCCTCTATCCTTCTCGAACAATAGGTGGTCAAACTCTGCAAGAAGGGCTTTACGTTTGCCCCTCTACGCTTACGCGAGGTGGGACTGGCCTCGGAACCAGTGATTGCATCGGAAGCAGTGGTTGTAATTAGCGCTGTTTGACTGATTCTGGAATGGGTTCATCTAAGATGTTCTGCAGAGTATCCCGGAGAGCTGGCAGCACGTGAAACTCAGCTAGAAACTGCTCAATGTACTCTTCCATAGTCAATGCCATACAAATGGTTTATGCTTAGTCAATGATAAAATCTTAAATATATTATACAAATCATTTATTCAATTGATTTTCAAATTATTCCTGATGAAAATCGTCGTCACTCTAGCTTGAAACTCATTATATTTTTGGTAATATCATGTTCACAGTTCATACATAAACCAAATCAATTGTTCATTTGGTTTTCAAATTGTGATTGAAGATTTTCGTTTCAACTCTTCTTGAAACTTTCTTAAAAGTTTTGATTTGGCGATGTAATAACAACACTTCTCTTACGGACTGATCTTCTGGATGTTGACCTGATTACGGATTGTTTTGATGCGCCATCCGTTGATGCCTTGTGCATTAGACACCGGCGCAATAGAAGTTGCTAACTAATTACATTACATTACATTACATTACATTACATCATGCAAAAATCCATTACACGTGTTTGAATGCCCCTAACCACATTTAGCCACATGGTTTCGTTCGACAGGTAACCAAAGCAAAAAGCAAGTTTAAGAGCGATATGCGATTTACTATATAAAATCCCTCTTCGTATCTACAATTCTACATAACCATACAAAATGACTACTGGCATTCCTTTCTTGAATGAATCTGGCTATTTAGTGTGCAAATACGATCTATAGTTCTACCTGGTTTCAAGCCGTCCTGATCTATACGTCACAGATGCAACATGCAACAGGCTATCCGCGACAAGCTTCAGGACACGTGCAAGGCCGTCCCAAAGACAGATGGGATAGCAATGCAACGGTATCTCTTACAATCAACGTGTCTTCTTTGGCCATTCTAGAACGAAAAGATGGTGCTTTGGTTCTATTAACAAGAAGATGCATTACGCCATTGAACCATATGGTGATACTTGACAACTTCTTTGCCTTGAGCCGCTGCATCAATAATACCACCTATTTAGATGCTTTTGTGGCGACCCGCCCTTCATCCGGGCTTTGGTCGGGCAGTTGTGGGAAAATCGCTTCCTTACTTGACTTCTGATCCAGGGTTCAAACCGCAGGCATGTCAACAAATACGATGCCGGTTTCGCCGGTGAGAGGTAAAGAAACCCCCAAGGGTTTTTCCACGTAGTGTAGCACTTCTGCGCAAACTCTTATGCGATGGCGCTACAAAAGCGTATGCGGTTTCTACATCACTATTTACCAGGGCACCATGACAAGGCGCTGTATCCGCGGCTTCTGCTGTGGGCAGACCAATACCTCGCAGGGCATCTGGGTCCTTCTTTCCCACAACTGCTCTTTCGAGAAACCGTGATCTGGTTTCCAGGCTTTGTAACTTACTTACTGTAGTATTCAAACTGGCGGCCTGTTCCTGCTGACTGTAGCCTACTGCGTCAAGAACTTTACGCGTGTCAGCAGATTCATCTAATGAAGACAATTCTTGCTCCATTTCAGCATTTAATTATTTTATGGCGTAAAACTATAGCGCCCGTATGTAGCGCCAGTAGTTTGGGCAATGTCCATAAAGCAATCTTCATTAATGTTTAACCTTTAAAACTTCCACCGGCAATTATTTGCGAGGTGCGCCGTTAGCAATAATTAAATATCGAGTTTACGATTTAGCGCTAGAATCGAATGAATACACAAATACCAATACTCCGTGTTTAAAACCTTAATCACACAGCAATTCTGCAGGTGGACATTGGACAATCAAGAACGAAAGATGGCGAACGTCTGCTTCACATAAGCGCAGTGCAGCAGGCGTCAAACCCTTAACTTCCGGTTGATACGCGGTTGACTTTCCTCGGTCACTAACTCACTATGCATGCTTACTTTATATCGTTTACTTAACGATGCCGTCATATCGACGATGATTGGCGTTAAAATATGCGAGCCGAGCTTTCTTATATAGGCATCTGCTCCCGCCCAGAGTTGTCGCGCTTGGCCGACCAAGCAAGTCGCCGGTTTCTGGCTTGTAGCTAATCGCTGGCGTCGATCGACAATTATTGCCGCAAATTTACTGTGCTGGCCAACAGAAGAACTTATGGCGCCAAACGGTGTTGACTACGGCAGGACATAAGAAGACGGCAAACTGTGCCCTAGTTCGGCACACTTTACCACTTCTAAGTTTGTGCACTGCAGCGGCTACTCTTGCACTGTCTGAGGGAAGCAGTCAATCGTATGATCCGGGACTGCTTTGTAATTATTCCGCAGGAGACCACCGTTCATTTCAAAATATGTAAAAAAAATCGTGCCTCTCTCTTTGGACGACGCTTTTGAAAGCACATTCAACCAAGATCCAATGTTGTGCTCTGCTGTCTTTCTGTAAAATGGCATTTTCAGATTTGGTGTTTACAGAGAGTTTAGTAAAAAAATTTCCGCAAACGTTTGTTCATAGGTTGGATGCAAGAGAGTTCGAGCAGACCGAAGCCTTTACGCAAAATATATGGATGCGATGCCATCACACAAACAGATGAAGAGCCACTGATGAAGAAAAAAATTGGTTTGTTGCAGAATTAACTATTCTGCGAATGATTTATAATGCAGTTTATTAGCAACATGCGCGAAGTCCACCACTGGCCCTCTGAGCAGCGAATTGCGTATAGGATAGCTGCCCTAGTCACTCTGTAGATGGTGTGTAGACTCTAAGCACCGTAATTAAGTCTTGCTTAAATCGTTCGATTATAGGGAACTAGATTCAAACTGTCAATTAATGAATGCAGTACTCAACATATCACACGAGACTTAGCCATTAGCCTAATCGTAATCGAAATCCTAATTTACAAACTTCTAAAGCGCCACTCGAAAGCCAAGCGCAGAGCACCAGCTTATTCACGGGCGCTGCGTCTAGTCAGAAGGGTTGTCCGAGAGAGTAGTCCGAGAAGGTCTGAGTCCGGTTTCCAGGGGATCAGAGGGGCAGAGTAGCTGTTAAGTTATTTTCTGTAAACGTAATTTGAGGTAGATAATAATAATAATAATAATAATAATAATAATAATAATAATAATAATAATAATAATAATAATAATAATAATAATAATAATAATAATAATAATAATAATAATAATAATAATAATAATAATAATAATAATAATAATAATAATGGTGTGTAAGATGTCAAATGGTCGTGCTAGCCGACACCACGCCATGAATGACATCATTTGGAGAGCACTTCAAAAGGCGGACATTCCTTGCTCGAAGGAGCCCTCCGGACTTCTTCGTAGCGATGGCAAACGTCCGGATGGAACCACACTGATCCCATGGGCAGCAGGCAAATACATCACCTGGGATGTGACCAATGTCCATACATGTGCAGCATCTTATCTCCATCGGACATCAACAATTGCTGGGGGTGCGGCTGAGCTGGCCGCTGTTCGTAAAGAGGCAAAATATTCGGGCCAACCTTCATCACACACATTTGTGCCCATTGCTTTTGAATCATTGGGACCAATCAATCGGTCGGGCTTTGATTTTATTGCTGAGGTGGGCCGCCGTATATCTGCAATTTCTGGCGAGCCCCTTGAGAAAAACCACCTTTTCCAGCGCCTTTCCATCTGCACTCAGCGATATAATGCCGTGGCTTTTAGGGGCACGTTTTTGGACTTCAGTGGGGATGAGGCTTGTTAGTTCCAGAATGGTTTTACTCTTCAGTTAGTTTCTAAGAGCCTGAGGGATCATATATACCTCGGGTAAAAAATAAATAATAATAATAATAATAATAATAATAATAATTATTATTATTATTATTATTATTATTATTATTCAGAATTGTTTTTAGAAGCCTGAGGGATCATTTATACCTCGGCAAATTAAAAAAATAAAAAAATAATAATAATAATAATAATAATAATAATAATTATAATAATAATAATAATAATAATAATAATAATAATAATAATAATAATAATAATAATAATAATAATAATAATAATAATAATTAATAATAGTAACAGTGACAATTTATAATGGAGCCGTAACACAGCAATGCCGTTACAAGGGCGCCTCACAGTCAACTAACAGCAGGGTAGGCTTTAGCAAACAAATAAGTCGTTAGTCCGGATTTGAAGGAGTCAATTGTATTAGCCGCTCGTAGGGCAGGAGGATAATCAGTTGAGTCGGGGTGAGAGTTCTTGAAGAGGAGAGACTTTAGTTTTCGAGTGGAAAGTCTTGGGGTGATGGATAGAGGAGCCTCAAGGAGATCTTGGTGGGTGGGTGATTGGCAATGATGGTGGTGGAACTGAAAAAGTGCGGAATTCAGGAGGCAGATCGTTCCAGAGACGTGGTGCAGTGTTCGATATGGCTCGGTTGGAGAACTTGAGATGAATAGTTACGGAGGGTCGAAAAAGAGTGAGAACGGAGGATGATCGGGTAGAGCGGGTTGGCTGGATGGTGAAGAGGTCGCGAAGATATCTGGGCTGGGAGTATTGTAGGGGGTTGTAGGTTAGTGGCCTACCTATTCGTGTGTATAACATTGATTTCTCTGATAAGATTGAATCATGCATTTGTATATCAGATAATTTTATGCACTTTACGTCATATGGTATAACCTTTCATTATTTCAGAGAGTTCCTGTTTGTATAATATCGTTTATTTTCTTTCTCATGTATTGCACAGAAAGCCATGAAAGTCATAAGAAGATTTATAAACATAAAGTCCAGTCGTTTAATTGTTCTTCTTCATGAAAAAAATTGTATAACGGATGAAGAACGAGATTATCTCTTGTCTCTCTGTTCTCCGATATCTACTCCGCTGTAGAGAGATCTCAACTTACACTGTTGGCTCTCTTCCATGCCTCTGTTGCCTTTGACATGGTAGACCATGAAATTTCACTGCAACGCCTGGATAGCTCCTGTGGCATCAGAAACCCTCCTCTTCTCTGGCTCTGCTGCATTCTATTGTGTCTATCAATTGTTACTGTTCGCACTCAAATGTTTATTGTTGAGAGTCTAGAACGCCCTGTGTTTAGGTCAAATATGGTGTCCCTCAGGGCTCTATATGCTGGGTCTATTCCTCTACCTCATACATGTATATACGGCCGATATTCCTACCATATTCTCTAGACAAACAACGTCAACTGGTCACCTCTATGCTGAAGATGTAAGGCGCTTGTCCATCGTTCACCCTCATTAATATGCATAAGCGTGTTGCTCCGCCTACGCGTCTCACCAGTGTAGGATTTCGAAACGCGCGCCCGGGGCAAGGCCCAAATTGCCGCCATTGGCCACTTAATTTTGGATATACCCTATAATGTTATTTTCTCTAAGATATTGCAGTTTTCATTATGATCGTCGATCTTATTGCATATATGCCTACAATTTAATTTTATGCAGTTTAAAGCTTGTCTGGATTGATCACTTTTCACTGCATCTTTAATTATCCGTTTTAGATATAGCCTACATTTTAAACTTACTGCAATCTAAATTATTAGATAATAAAACATTTTATTGCTTGAGTTGCCTCGCCGTCTCAGTTGCGGATGTGGAAGAAACAAAATATCGGCACATAGATTTTCTCCGCGCTTCAGCCCCAAATTTTTAGTGTTTTTCAATCGATTGTCAAAACGAAAAGCAACATAAACACCGATCATTTCCACACTTTCCAAAGCTGACCTTGAAGAATTTATCGCCAGTGAGTGTGTGCCAACATTCCACTTTCTCCAATTTCCATGTCACACACAATCGGTTGAGCGCTCTGTCCAACTTGTTGGACAGAGCGCTCTTATTGAGGAAATCTACTGCTGTGGTTGGACAATTAGGCCTAAACATCTAAACAATGTTCCATCTTTGCCAGATTGGAATCGCGGGAACTAATACCTTCTTTCTATACCAAAGCAGAATTTAAATCGGAGTTCAAACAATAGAATAAAATAAATGAGTATTGACTCACTTTCAATGATTAGTGACACAGTAGGCTATAGTCTACAACTGTTTGGATTGCTTATATTGTGTTGTGTTTATTGTTTATTTAATATAAAATTGCTGACATAGAGTCATTTTATTAATTTTAATTTGCAAGGTAATTAAATATGTCATAATTAAATGCTTAGACACTATGACAATTTGAGTGTTACATTTAAAAAATTTATTGAAATTTTTATAAATTCGACAATATTTGTTAAAATTGCAAAATTTTAAAACGCGTTGGGGCAAATCTTAGAAAACGAATTTTAAAGAATTATTTGGCATGATAACTAACTGTACCAAAAGGCAACGAGTTATCACTATTACGTAGAGGTTCTAGAATTTTTGCTTTTTTCACTCCACCCTATTACATACCTTACTAGACAAGTAGAATCTTATTGAGGAATATTTTCTCGCACCAATACTAGGTTATTCGCCTAAATGTCTACAGGACCATCAGTGTGGAACAATATCCCTGATGGAACACGTCATCTACCTAACCTGCATCTATTTAAGAAATCTAATACCTTTGTCTTTTTTATGTTAATCTTCATCCCGTATTCGGTTGATGTTGTGTTTAGCCTATCCGTCATTGCTTGTAGGCCTTTCTGATTTCTCGCCAACTATCTGGTTTCTCGCCAACTATTGCGTGATCATCTGCAAAACTTAATGTCTTGATCCATATTCCACCAACCTTTATCCCTTCTCCATATCCTCTACTGTTTCTCTGACAAGCTCTTCTATATAATAGATGTTAAATAGTAATGGTGACACCTCTTCCAACGTTTCCTGGTAGTGAGTACTCTCCATCTATTCTTATTAGCATCTATTGTCCCATGTATAAGTTTCCTATCAATCTTCTGTCTCTCCAATCTATTCCCATCCGCCTCAATGCATGTAATAGCCTTCTCCAGTCAACTCTATCAAATGCCTTTTCATAATCCACGAAGCATTATACATCCTGACCATTCTGGCAGCTTCTCTCTGTTAGTACTTTTAGCGTTCCGATCGCGTTCCTAGTTCCCATGCCGTTACTAAAACCAAATTGATAATCTCCCAGCCCCTCAACTGCCTCTGTCTTTGCTTGCACTCTCTTTGCTAGTATCTTATCATGATTTTGACGCGTGGGTGAGGAGGATAATGGTTCGGTGATCCTCGCATGCTGCTGCAATTGGCTTCTTTTTAAATGGTATTATTATGGATTGCAGGAAGTCCTCTGGCCATTCTCCCGTTGTGTATATATCTTGGCATATCCTTATTAGTTCTTTCATGGCTCCATCCTCCAGACTTTTGAGCATCTCTGCTGGTATGTTGTCTACTCCCTCTGCATTGTTGCTTTTCAGTTCCATTAGGGTCGTCCATTAATTATGTCAACAAAATAGGGGTAGGGATTTGTGCTAAAATGTATAAAGTGCTTAATGTTTAATACTACTAAAAAGCTGGTAATAAACTAAACTCATATATTTTTGAAATTTGAGATTGCATCATTTAGTGTAAAACAATTTGAAAAATGATTCTACATGTATTGAGCCATTGTGTTTCTTTTTAGTAGGGGGGTTCTGGGATTGTTGACATAATTTTTTAGAAGGGTCCGTCAATGTTTGACAGTTGTTTACAAAGGGGGGAGAGGGTCAAAAACTGCCTAAAGTTTATTGACATAATTATTGGACGACCCCTTATTAGAATATTATTAAAAATTATTATAATTATTAAAAATTATTAAAAAATTATTAAAATAAAAATTTCCAATGCGATAACGGGGCTCAGAGAGCGAGAGGTACCGAGTTCGAGCCCCGTAGGCGGATTTGCTTTGTAGCGCCGTTGTATTGCAGGCTGTCTGTTCTGTTAGTAGTTAAGATTTAAATTGCATAACATGTAAATGTTCAGCGCAGTGCGTTTGTCAGGCGCTTAATAAGGAAAAGATTATTATTATTTTTTTACCCGAGGTATCAAGGATCCCTCAGGATTTATGAAAAATTGCTATAAGGAGCAGGAAATTTGTCTGGAGGGTCAGGCCTCGTCTTCAGGGTTTGCAGGAAAAGTGCCGTTGAATGCGACCAAGTTATAGCGTTGGACGCAAACAGACAGACGCTGGAAAAGAAATGATGTCTCGCGTCTGTCGCCACCAGTGAAAGACATACGACGGCCTAGTTCACTAATGAAGTCCAGAGCCGAAGGATTGAACGGGCCCAAAGTCTCGATGGCCACGGGCTGAAACAGATGAGATGTAGGAAGCCCCTGGTACTTATTATTATTATTATTATTATTATTATTATTATTATTATTATTATTATTATTATTATTATTATTATTATTATTATTATTATTATTATTATTATTATTATTATCAGGGCCTAGGACAGGATTTCGAGGCCCAGGACCACAGTAATTTTCAAGGCCTTCTTCAAATATCTTTTAAAAACTTACAGTTTGCAATTATTTAACGTCAACGATTTGGTCACGAAATAATTAGAATTTGTATAGCGCTACATTTCAATGAATAACTCCTTAATTCGTAATTCCCCATTTAAATAAATAACTCCGTAATTCCGAAATTCCGAGGCCCTTTATCAAGTGAGGCCTGGGGCCAAATGGCCCCGGTGGCCCCCCTGTCCTAGGCCCTGATTATTATTATTATTATTATTATTATTATTATTATTATTATTATTATTATTATTATTATTATTATTATTATTATTATTATTATTATTATTATTATTATTATTATTATTATTATTATTATTATTATTATTATTATTATTATTATTATTATTATTATTATGTGACTATTCTTAATAAGTCTCCCAGCACCTCTGGGCCAATATCCTCCTCTCTCCCTCGAGTCTCCTCTTCCTTCTCCAGTCCCTGATTGTCGTGTAATTCTCCCTCTTCACTTCTGTAGAGTTCCACCACATACTTCTCCCATCGGTTCTTAACTTCATTTGTTTCATTTAGGAGTCTACCTTGTTTGTGGCTAACCTCTATTCCTCGTCCTTTTCCCGGTTGCCTAGATATCTGTTTAATAGGGTGGAGTGAATAAAATGTTTTATGAGCAAACGTTTTCTAATAGTGATGGAAAGTTGCCGGTATGTTAGAGTAAGGTGTGTGCAAAATATTTTTGATTTTGCTTTATGTCTTCTGCCCCAGTGGCGGATTTAGCTATAGGCCCGGGGGGCGGTTCGCATCCCCGAGCCCCGCTTGGTTGTATAATGGCGCCCCTCAAGACCAAACCTGTCATGGTGGACAAAAGGGGCGACAATATTAAATTTTTAAAGACATTTTATCATCTGCGCCCTGACTTTTAACAACGGCCTAATCGTATGAAACACGACAAATGTCAGTCGATGCACTGTTTACAGCAAGCTACAGCATATCGAGTTTCCATTCTGAGATGAACTCACCCCTGCAGCCGGAGGGGCTGCAGGCAGTGCAGGGTGACCTCTCCAGCCGGAGAGGCTGCAGGGTCAGTTCTCGCCCACTGTCTGTGAAAGCCCACAAACCGAATATTATATATTTATGCTATATATGTATATATGCATAAATGATCACCGCTGTCCTCGGTAGTCATGTTTCTTCTCTCTATACCCGACAACACTATCTCCTTCCCTCTGTCGTTCAGTTTGATATATTATGCGTATCACATGAAACAACCTCTGCATTTGGAATTCGAAGAAACCCATCTCTCCTGTGGCTGCAGCCTTCCGTGGCTCTAGGTAGGCGCCCTGTTGACCTCTCTAAGTCCAGGGCGGGCTTATTGGCCCTATAGTATAGGTTTATCAATGGGGCTGGCCGCTGAGTCATGAAATCAGCATTTTCATATGAACAGGCCATTGAATCCAGAAGGCCACAGCAGTTTGACCAGCCAGAATGAATTAAGTAGCCGCTTCCATTAATCTTGCTGAAGCTCCCATAGACTTTGCAACTATCAAGGACAGAACCGCTCTGAGTCTGGTAAGACCCATATATTCATACCATCGATTAACGTTCAACACATAGGCCTAACGTTTCACTAACTCTGTGTTTCGTTAAAATTCGAAATTTCTACTGGCGGCTCTGCCGCTCTTGCCATTACTTGCCCCGGGCGCCAACGTACACTACTGATCAAATCACTTGCATCGGAACAATCACAGGCAAGTGATAATAACTCCCTAATCTAGTGCTTCCCAACCTGGGTGTCGCGGCACTCAAGGGTGCCGTGAACCTGCTCAAGTGCTGCCGTGGCTGGATGGCAGAATGGTATACCATAACATTTGTGCAACGTTTTATGTAAAAAATGTTCTTAAATTATCACTACTAACACATAAGCCTATAATTATTTTTAAGTTAAAGTAGTGTAGACTGTAGAGATAGTCGCAACCCTTCAGTTGAATAGAAGGAACATTGCTTGTCAGTAAAATAATGAACAAACTCGATGAAAATAGATAAAATTTAGGCCAGTGGTGCAACTGATCTGCAATTTCATTAGTAAGGGTGCCGTGATCTGAAAGAGGTTGCGAACCAATTTATTCTCTAATTAATATAATTAGATTTTTAATACATGTATTAAATATATCTCACTCTTTCTGTTACGTCGGCTAATCTACTGCAGAAAGAATTTGTAGCAGATTGAAAATAATCAAAATTACTTGCGATCCACAAAACGCTTAAATGAACGCCTATCTAGACTAGACAGGCATTAGGCCTGATATCAATCGAAAGAGAATTGATTGGAGCTATTGACTCTAAAGCAACTATCAATAGTATTGCTTTCCACTGATGAAGCCTCGTAGAAAACAATTCATATTTAATGCTTGATGAATCTGCGACATTATGTCCCTGACCATTTTGCCACTTTGAAACAGTTTTAGTTAGAATAGTAGGCCTATATATACTAATGGTCTACTGCATTACTAAACATAATGGCAATATTTCAAACATAGGCTACCATCGTTTAAAGTAAATTGCAATGTTTACGCTAGAACATGGCGCCCCTCAGAAAGAGCCCTTGCCCCCCCGCGCAAGCAACCCTGGATCCGCCACTGTTCTGCCCTTTACCGGCGGTAATATTTTAATATGTGAAATTCTGTGGAAACACGTTAATGTAGTGCATTTTTCTTGAACTGTGGGCGAATCTTCAGATCTATCGGCCATATCAGATCAGGCAATTGCGGAATTCGCAACTGCTGTCATAAACTGACAGGATTGTGGAAGCGTAATGCACAGTGAGTGCAGCGACGTCATCACAAGGAACAGAATTAGGATAGAACGAAGGAAGTGTCGAACCTCTGCTAAAGCAGGGTGTGCCAGTATGACTGTGTTGATGCCATTCGCATTTCTTTTAACGGTCTAAAGGGCAGAACTTTAGTTCACGAGAAGGTGAACGGAAAATTGCATCGCAGAGTTCATTCATTCACCTAAAAAATTTATATAGCGCCTCTTAAAGATGCTTAATCAGAGGCACGCCCTGCCCAACCACGGCTAAAGATCAAGGACTTAAGCAATTAGTAGAAAGCAGGTGGATTATTCAGAGGCAGTAAGCGGAGGGGCCAACAAGTTTGAAAGCTCGACGTTGTCTGACAGAAGAGTGTGCCCGAGTGACAAGGAGCTCCCCCTTAACTCTAAAACCAGTGTGTTCTTCTATTTTAAATCTTAGTCACTACCGGCTCCGTCATTAGCGTGTTTTCTTATAGTCTTCCTATGATGATTCTGTGGTCTTTGTCCACGCAGTGGCGTAAATAATGTGGGGGCGGAGGGGGCCTGTCTCCCCAAAGTTCCGACATAGGCCTATCTGTCCCCCAAAGTTATGTACAGATTTTCGCCTCTGTGTCCACGCCTTTGTCACCAGTAGAGGTTAAATAATTTTTGCTTGGCTCTTGCTGGTCACTACTATTTGTGCTAAGTAGGGCCCATTGGCCGGGCCCTTTGTTCTGCTGCTCGGATTATTGCTCATATTCCAAAATATCCCCCAGTCTTTGCCTACATACGAGATGTGGTCAACTGCATGACTTCCTGCCTTGCAACAGATTTCCTATAGGACAGCAGCGCTTGTCTGGCAGTGTCTCAATGGTATTCCTCCGTCCTACCTGTCCGACATTCTGTCGTCCGGTATCTGACATAGCCGGGAGGCTATGTCAGATGTCGAGCTCTGCGCTTTTCGGCTAGGCGGGGGCTCCTGGTCTCTCGGGCATACTCTTGGGTCAGCCAGCGTGAAGCCTTCTCGGTTGTTGACCCCTCCACTTGGAATGGGCTCCTCCGGATTGTGCTACGCTTACTGCCCCTGAATAATCCAACTGCTTTCTTCTAACTGCTTGAAGTACTCTATCTTTAGCTGTGGTTATGAGTGAAATGCGAAGGGCATCAACGCAATCACACTGGCACACCTTACTTTTTATTTCGTTCTCTCCTAATAATATTTTGTTCCTGGTGATGACGTCGCTGCATTGGCATTGGCATTACGCTTCCACAATCCTGTAGCCTCTCACACCAGATGAGATTTCTGTAACTGCCTGATCTGATATGACCGATATATCTGAAGATTCGCCCACAGTTTTAAAAAAATGCACTACACTGACGTTTTTCCACAGAATTTCACATATTAAAATATTACCGCCGGTAGAGGGCAGAAGACACAAAGCAAAATCAAAAATATTTTGCACACAACTTACTCTAACATACTGGCAACTTTCCATCACTATTAGAAAACGTTTGATCAAAAAACATTTTTTTCACTCCACCCTACTGTTTAACCTTTTCGTACAGCTTGTCATACCTTCCCTTTTGCTGTAAATCTTCTAACTCTTGACATTTTTTGTCCCACCATTTTTCCCTTGCTTCTTCTGTTGTTCTTCTCAGTTTGTTGTTTAATCTTCTATATTCTTGCCTTGCTTTTTCGGTGCTTTGGTGTTTCCGTTTTCTCAGTTCCTCCATCTCGTCTATCATTTCTCTTGCTACCCACGGTTTCCTAGCAGGTAGGCCTACCCTCTCTTCTGCTCCGGCGATGTCATTGGCGCTCTGTATGTTATTGTCTTTCATTCTTTTCCATCTCTCTTCTATGGATTTTCCCTCGTATTCTGTTAGATTTTCTTCTATTTTCTTTCCCAGTTCGTTGTTCTTTTCTTTCAGGTTCTTTTTATTCCATCTCTGTCTTATCTTCTTTTATCTCTTGACGAATTTCAGTTTTATCTGGGCCTTCATGATGATCTAGTTGTGATGTGTGTCTGCGTCTGCTTGCGGCATTGCTCTTGCATTCTTGACACTGTTTCTGTATCTGTGTCTTACCATTATGTAGTCCAGCTGATATCTTGCCATATCTCCCGGAGATTTCCACGTGTACCTACGTCTATCCTCGTGCTGAAACCAGGTATTTGTCAGTATTAGTTCTTTTCTGTCACAGAACTGCGCTTGTTTTTCGCCTCTGCTATTTGTCTTCCCCAAACCATACATTCCAATGCATTGACCCTCCGCTCCTCCTCCCACCACTGCCTTCCAGTCTCCCAATGCTTTTATAATTCTTGCTGGAGACCTCAATACACTGGATATTAATAAACTATCTGAATTAACTGGACTAACTTCAATAGTCAACTGGAGACAAAACAAAATTGAAAAAGGCTCCTCTCCCTCCCTCAAAATTAACCGTGCTATATCAAAAGAAATATCCTGTGACTTTAGAAACGTTGACCCTTGTAAAGGTCTTAAACCGCTTTGGGATAAAGTAAAATCCCTTACTAACAAAGATCCTGAAAGCAACTACTCTACAGACATCACTGCAGACGACCTTAACCTCCATTACTCCTCTATCTCCACCGACCAAAACTGCTCGCCTCCCAATTTCCGAATCACAGCCCCTCCCAAATACCCCTTCATCGAAGAATACCAACTATTCTATCTTCTCGACCATTTGCATCCTACTGCCACTGGATATGACAACCTACCTGCCTGGTTTTTTAGAAAAAACCGCCCCATTCTTTTCATTACCTCTGTCTCACCTTATCAATCTCTCATTCCTATCCCATTTCATCCCTCCCCAATGGAAAATAGCCATCATCCGGCCAAAAGCTAAAACCAACTCCCCCTCTCAAAATGCCGCCCACTTTCCATCCTCCATGTTCTCTCCAGAATAGTCGAAAAGCAAATAGTTCAGAGATTTATATACCCTACCGGGCCTACCCTTACTCAAGCCCCACTTGAATCCCTGGTTTCAGATCAATTTGCTTTCAAACCTACTGGTTCCACCTCTGCAGCCATAATATCTATCTTACATCATACACAAATCCTCCTAAAAACAATGAATATGTCTCAATAATCTCCATTGGCTTCTCCAGAGCATTTGACTCAGTTAAGCACTCTGCCCTATTTGACAAAATCTCCACTCTTGATATCCCAGACCAAATCCATAACTGGCTAGTTGAATATCATCTTGAACGCTCACATCTCACTATATTCAAAGGTCACTCTTCATCTCTCCTCCCAATCAATGCTATAGTTCAAGGCTCTGTTTTATTACCTACCAATTTCTCCATTACTGGTTCAGACCTGCACCCTGCTCAGCCCCTTAATCTTATGTTCAAATTTGCAGATGACACTTACCTCCTTACTGAATCCTCTCAAGCTCATACTATTCCATCTGAACTGCATTTAATCTCCACCTGGGCTTCTGCCAATAACCTTACCTTAAATAGCTCTAAATCTAAAGAAATGATCATTTTCCGCCCTCGACACCAATTTGACCCTCCTCCTCTATTACCTAATATTACCCGAGTTAAAACTTTGAAGATACTGGGAGTCATCCTTCAAGATAACCTCAAACTCACAGCCCATACAGCCACTTGCTCTTCCTCTTTTTATGCTATCAGAAAACTCGAAACCCATGGCCTTTCTTCCTCATCCATCCATAATGTAACCAAAGCCACTACCGTTGCTAAACTTCTATATGCCTCCCCATCCTGGTGGAGTCTCACCCTGGCTTCCGATAAAGAACGCCTGGAAAAACTCATAAAAAAGAGCCAAACGCCCAGGTTACCTAGACTCCTAGAGCAATCCTTTCCAACAGTCTCTGAACTTGCCAATATAGCCGATGCAAAACTCATTTTCTCCATATTGCACAACCCCAAGCATGTACTTCTCCAACTCCTACCTCCACTCCGACCCTTATCCTCTCACCAATTAAGACCTAGAGCACACAACCATACTCTCCCATCCAAGGACAACTCTCAATTTATTCCCAGATCATTATATATAAAAATATTTACTAGTTTATTCTAAGACTTTCTAATTAACTTTAATTATTCATGATCACTCATGTTAGCATTTCTGCGTTCTTGTCAGATTGTTTTCCTCAATAAACGAATATAATATTGGTTCTATCCAGTACTTATTTCCTCCAGTCTCTCATACATATCGTCTACTTCTTCAGCTTCGTGCGTTGTTGTTGGCATTTAATCAACCAATCAATCAATCCTTTTATTGTTTCCATAGAATAGATTACAAGTAGTGATCCGGAATAATCATAATCAACGATCATAAGTTTAGAAATTACAACAGACAGATCACATGATTATCCTGTTAACGTTTGAGGGAAACAATCGGGTTCCCAGAAGGGACTGAAGTCCTGCTAAGTTAGGGATACCCGTATACCATGTTAGCAGAGGGATGACAGTTGAGTATAGTCTACACAAATAGCATTGTCAGAAAAAAATGAGAATAACTGGTTTAACTAACAACACTTAACTAGGTCACTTAACTAATTGTGGTATAACAATAAATAACCATTATTTAGATAACGCATTGACTATTGTCAAGGAGGTAGGCTCTGACCTCTTTTTTAAATAGGGCAAGATTCGCAAGAATGCGCAGTGACTTCGGTAGGTTATTCCAGGCAGGAGGACCAGTGCATCTTAACACTTTAAGGTAAAATAACGAGTGTTAGTGCGGGCATAGGTTCCATCAAAGTTATCGAGAGATCTTGTATAATGAGAATGTGTATCAGAGATCTTAGAGAAGTAGCGACTGAAGATTGGGGGAAGAGATTTGTTGGCGAAGCGATACATGAATTCACAGATTTGCAATTTATTTACCTGAGGGATAATAAGTATTCGTAGTATACTAATTCTACTTGCAATGTTAGTTATCAATGATCTCCCAGCAATAATACGTACATTCGTGCAACTCGTCTCTGTAATATAGATAGCCTATTCAGACGAGAGGAATAATTGGAGGCCCAGGCGATATTACAGTATGTCAAGTAAGGGTAAACAAGAGAATAATATAGTGTATGCAGAACTCTAGAAGGTAACAGGTAGGATACACGAGCCAGAATCCCTATGTTCTTGGCAACCTTAGTGGAAATGTTACTTATGTGATCATTCCAGGTTAAATGTTGGTCAATGTAGACCCCAAGGAATTTGGAAGAATTGACTTGAGCAATAGGAATATTGTCAATCGGAGAGGATGGAATCAGTAGCAGGGACGGGTTTCCGATGAGATCGGAAAAGGACATAATTAGTTTTTCCCAGGTTTATATCTTCATTATTACTATATGCACTGGCATGCCTTTATTTTGACCTCAATCATCCTGCTTCCATATCTTTCAAACTTTATTATGGACCTGTCAATCTTCTCCTCTACCAGAACAGCTACATCGTTTTGGTTGCTTTCTCCTACTGTGTGTATGATTCTTATTCCATCACTAGTAAAGTCTGCCTCATCATTCCATCTTGTCTACGCTAACCCAGAACATTCAATTTTGCTCTTTTCGTCTTCCCTATAACGTTTGCAAGCTTCCCGGGTCTTAGCATTGTTCGGACATTTCTATGTCCCTATTTGTATTTTGTTTTTGTGATATTTCTTCGGGTTGATTTTGCAGGCGTTTCGCTGGTTGACGACCGAGGAGGCCCCACCTCTCCCCTGCTGGACGCGACTCTCTTTGGTATCCAGGTTGAATCGTTGACGTTGTTGGCCTTTTTCTTAAGTGGCTTCATATTCTAGATACTCGGGATATTATAGAGAGGTGGTCTCCCAAGTCCTTCCTCTCGGTGTTTTTCTCGTTGACGAGTTCCATCATCCGTCCTTCAGGATTTTCTCCTCTGGGTACTCGCATATCCCGGCGAGGGCTCGCATGTCCACCACGCAATTTGTTCCCAACAGGTTACCACGTGGTGGGCAATTGAGCAACAGATGTTTTCTGAGACGCTTGCTGGTCCATTTCAGCACTCCGTATTCTTCTATTAAAGTGTAATTACTCAAATTACTGAGCTGCCGTTGCTTAGTTAAGTTTGTCTGGAGCATAGTGTGTATTGTCTTTTTCTAGTTCTCTGTTAATAAGAACCGTCGTTGTCACTACTTGATAATGCACTTAGGTAGCTCCTAGTTAGTGAGTCCTGTGACCCTTCCGGGCTCTCCGTTTTAAGCCTAAATAACAACAGTGATGATAACTGTATATTGTAATCATGTTGGGGAGCAATAAAATTGTTTGAATTTAATTTTTTTTAATGTAACAGCACAACTAGAACAGCTCACTCTCAAGCTTGAAGAAACAGGTATTGCCTTCGTTACTCAAGGTAGGATTCATTCTTTAATTTTTGTATAGACTCTAAGCACTATAATTAAGTCTTGATTCAAATAATTGTTTGATTGTGAGGAACTAGATTCAGAATGTCACTTAGTGAATGATGTAGCTTACTCAACATTTCACACGAGTCTTAACCACTACATGTTCTTAAGTATAACATTAATTTATCTGCTCTGATTGAATCATGCATTTGCTATGGTTCATTTATATAAGCTAATTTTGCGCTCTTTACTTGAGTTGAGTTGAGTTTATTACTCAAATTACTGTGCTGCCGTTGCTTAGTTGCTTAGTTAAGTTTGTCTGGAGCATACTGTGTATTGTCGTTTTCTAGTTCTCTGTTAATAAGAACCGTCGTTGTCACTACTTGATAATGCACTTGTCTGTGACCATTTTGCATTTAAAATTTCAGTACATAAACAGCAATCACATTAAAAAACTAATTAACTAACAGCATGTTATAGATTAACAGTATGTGAGCCAAAAGAATGTGAGTATGCGAGTCAAGTTGCAAATGATTCATGAGGAGATGAAGCTAGGACAGCCTATCTAGTCTTCCCATTGGTTACCGGTCACAGAAATACAACAACAAAATGTATTAAGTTAACAGGCTAAGGCAGCCGTACAGTTAGTACCGGTATTCATAGACCAAGGATAATAGACAGCATCACAATCCAAGTTATAAGTTGCTGAATTAGTACTGGTCAATCAGGTAAGTCTTATATACATACTAGAATGCAATCAACGAGCGTAGTTCACGCATGCAAGAATCAATAGAACTCCACAACTGCGGTCCTTTTATTCTGACCGAGAAACATCTAGCATTTGTTCTGCCTTTTTCTGTTCTGTAGTTTTGTCGATGTCTGGTATTATAATCATGTACACCAGTAATCACTGTGAAGTATGAGTTAAATAAAGCTGGGAGAGTGCCATTGTGGTGCCGGTACATTAACATTGCAAGTTGAAGTTTATAAATGTCGTAAATTGTTAAAAGGTTTAAGGACTTAAATAGGTGGCAACTCTCTGCTAGATAATGAGCTCCACTGATAACTCTTATTGCCCTTTTTTGGAGGATGTATATAGGTTTAACCCTATGACGCACACCTGGGGTCCATTGGACCCCATCGATGAAACTTCCTTGAATAGCTACGTTGATACAAATAGTAAAAATCGGAAATAATTCAAATTCCTCAGCAATTCATCCCTCTACATTTATGAATTAATTGGAAAAGTTTAGTATTCTTGGTTCTATTATAAAAAAATAAGAAAGACACCTAGGGCATATTTAGCACACCTGGGGTCCAACAGACCCCAGGCTGTAACATTGATAGGCCCATCGACTATAACATATTCCAGGCTATGTTACATACAAAGATACACACATACTTACATACAGACACATGCATACATACATACATACATACATACATACATACATACATACATACATACATACATACATACATACATACATACATACATTCATACATACATACATACATACATACATACATACATACATACAAACAAGCATACACACACACATACATACATCCATTTATACACACACATATATATATACATTCAAAAATACATCCATACATATATACATGTACATGTATACATTCATATACACACATACAAATATATACATGCATAAGTACATACATACATAGATACATACATACATACATAATAATATCCAGACATGTTGCATACACACATACATATACGCAGATATATACATATACATACATACCAATATGTACATGCATAAATGCATATGCATTAGGCACACATTCAAATACATACATATATACATGCATACATACATACATACATACATACATTTAGACATATATGCATAAATGCATGCATACATGCATATATGCATGTATACGTACATCCATACATAGATCCATCCCTGCATTATAGCTGCATACAAAAGTACATACGTACATACATACATACATACATACATACATACATACATACATACATACATACATACATACATATAGACATACATACATACATACATACATACATGCAGTCATCTATAAATGCATACACACATACATACACACATATATATATCATATACACATGCCAATATAAATCCATACATATATACATGTACATGCAAACATGCATGTACACAGTACTACACATGCATACATGCATACATATCCATACATGCATGCATACTTACATACATACATATATACATACAGATATTCAACCATACATATATGCATGAGCACATACATACAAGTACATTCAAGCATACACACATACATATATCCATTCATCTATACATACATGCATGCATACTTACATAGTTACATACATACATACATACATGCATACATAGCCTACATGCACATATATACATCCATACATATATGCATGTATATGCATGCATCCATGCACACACATACATACAAATACATGCATGAATACATGCATGCATACGTACATCCATACATTGATCCATCTCTGCATACAAAAGTACATACGTACATACATACCTACATACAGACATACATACATACATGCATGTATGCATATATAGATACATACATACATACATACATAGATACATACATACATACATACATACATGCATACATAGATACATTGATACATTCATACATACATACATACATACATACATACATACATACATACATTGATGCATATATACATTGATTCATATATACATACATACATACATACATACATACATGCATATATACACAGATACATACATATGTACATTCTATTATACCCGTGTTATCGGCGGGGTCTATTGGACCCCAGGTGTGCTAAATGTGTTGGCCAGGAAGGTGTGCGTCATAGGGTTAAGCATATTCTGATACCCACCTGCCCACACCACAGTACAATAATTTAAGTAAGGCAGTAGAAGGGTAGTTTACAATTACTTGAGAGAGTGAGCTGGTAAGGACCCCTTAAGTCTGTGAATGATCCCCACAGTTTTGGCTACTTTGTTCTTCACATGCTCCACATGCTCCTTCCAAGTAAGGTTCTCCTCAATGATAACCCCAGAAATTTAACTTTAGAGACTCTGCACAATTGAACGTTATCAATAGTTAAAATAGGGTCAAATGTATTCGGTATCCTTGACTTTCTGCTTTTAAATAAAACTTAGTTTGACTTCTTTATGTTAAGTGATAACATGTTCACTTGGAACCAGCAAGATAATTTACTAATCTCCGAATTCATAATTTGGAATAGTTGGTAGTAGTTTTTTCCCCAGTATAAAAGCCGAAGTATCATCTGCAAACAGTACCAGTTGCAGGGTGGGGAAGCAGGTTGTGATTCATTCATTCATTCATTACGAAGTTTTATATAGCGCCCCTTCAAGGTTACTACTCAGAAGCGCTCCCGACCACAGCACGGCTGAAAAGGACAGATTTGAGGCAAGTATAGAAAGATTCAGTGTGGATTCTGGGATGCAAGCGCAACGTCAAAGGAAGCCCGTTCCAGAGGGAGGGGCCAACCACTGAGAAGGCCCGATTCTGCTTAGTAGCTGTGCGGGCATGAGCACTAGGGTGGAGTGAAAGTTATAAGGAAAATTTTTTTTCGAGAATCTTCAATTGGCTGGGGGTCCAAAACTTGTGTATGGATACTAGTAGTGCTAGCGTAAAATATCTTGCCTCTAGTATTATGTTTTGAGGTGCCCCAACTGTAAAAACGAATCTCACTATAACCGATAAATTGAGATTTTCATAATGTGTTAAATTGTGTAATATGCATACTATATATGCTGTAACCTCACTGATATGAACGGACTAAACTATGCAAAATTACTTTCACTTGAACAGTAAATAATGCAAATTCTGAAACTGAAATTGGTTTGATTAGAAGTATTTGCTGAAAACTGTGTTTCTGTCAAGTTTCCTCGAATCGCTCGTCAAACGTATCTCGTTGCTCGAAAATCAGATTTTGAATCAAACGTTTTAACAAAGCTTCTTGTTTGTAGTAGAACTCTATGGCTCGTATAAATCCATCTCTTTGATCTTCATTTTACACACACTGTCACACAGACGGTGACTCTTCAGTTACACGTCTGATTCATCTTTAACTTGCTTGGGTAAGACAAGGAAACTTTGGACATTCAATAATGATTTCCTTTCATTCGCATTCTTATTCTTGACCAGTTCCAGAATTTCTTCATATGACGGGAGCCTTCTATCTGCTGGCTTTTTTCCAACTTATCAAGTCAACGTAATCTGTAACAGCAAGTTAAAAGTTGGCACACTGTCTGACTAGTGGATGAGCCTTGACGCCCGGATGCCAGTTCTCTTATATAATTTCTGTCATCGGTTATAGCAAGCAAAAGTTTCTCAATATGTCCAAAGAAGGCATTCCTTTGTACTACTGGATCAGCAATCTTCAACATATCTTTGGACAAGTATCGATGAAGTTGGCGAGAACCTTATATGATGGTTTTGTAGACATGGAAACGCAGAATTCCGTTAGAAGTTGTAAGCCATCTTGAATGAACTACTGGATCTGGTTTCCGATAAGCAACTTCATTAGAGCATTTCCCAGCAGCTTTGCACCACCATTCTTCAAGAGCATGCGCCACCTATTCTGCTATATCAGCTACTGTTGGATCCTTTCTATCAGTCATTTATTCATTCATTCATTCGGTTCATTCGTTTTGAAGACTTATGTAGGTCCCATTCAAGAAATAAGGAGCGCTCCCATACAAGCAGCTACTTTATTGCTTCCCTTCATGGCTACTACTCAGAAGTGCTCTCGACCCCAGCACGGCTGAAAGGACAGTTTTGAGGTTAGAATAAAACGTATCAGAACGGACTCTGAAGAGCAAACGCAGCACCAAGATGAGCCCGTTCCAGACCGAGGGGCCAACGACTGAGAAGGCACGGTTCTTCCTATTAGATGTACTGGTAAAAGGGACAAGGAGCACACCCAGCTCGGGTGAGCGGAAGCAGCAACGGCCTCAGACACCCATGGTAGGGCAGCAGAGCTCGCGAAGGTAGACAGAGGCAAGACCCAGCAAGCACCGCCAGTCCAAAGCAGCGATCCTGTACGACTTTCGTTGCTGGAGGGGAGCCAGTGCAGCACGTCCAGCATATAGCCAGAGACGTGACCGAATCTAGGGATGCGTTTCAGTCTTCAACGTACTAACAAAAGACATTGCCATAATAAATCACATTAGTGAAAAACATAACATTGTAAGTTTAGCAAATTTGAAGACGTTTATACAAAATTTAGACTTCTTTTTTTGGGTGGCTTTGGGGCACCTCAAGAAGTTCATCAAATCCGGTATTATTTTACCCCCAGGCTACTGTATACAGTACACAACTTTTGCACACCCTGCCGATTCTGAAATGTTAACTTCATTTTTTCACTCCACCCTAATGAGCACGTCCCGCTCAGTAGAGCGGAGAGAGAGCGACGACCCGGAGCACCCAAGGTAGGGCAGCAGAGGTCGCGTAGATAGGCAGGGGCTAGGCCCAGCAAGGACCGCCATACCAAAGCTATGATCCGATACGAGAATCGCTGCAGTAGGGGGAGCCAATGAAGCACATCCAGCATATAACCTGAGACGTGACCAAATTTGGGAATACGTCCGCAAAGGCGTGCGGCAGAGCGCAGAACCCGGTTCAGGCACCCCAACCGACCAGCAGGGAGGCCAACATAAAGTGAGCAACAGTAGGCTAATCAAGTCGGACTGTGATAAAAGAGTGGATGAGTGTAGCAGTGGAGACTGAAGTAAGTAAGTAAGTAAGTAGTTTATTCACCACAAAATAAATCAAAATGACAATACACAAATTTTACAAACCGAGTGGTGGGCTACCGGTGAAGTCACATAGGACTCATCTCGCCGGTCACCCTAAGTGAGCGAGCAACAGTGCGGAACTGGCGTAACTGGTAGTATGAATCACGGCAGAGGCGGTTTATATGAGGGGCAAAGGTTAACTCTTGGTCCAATGTAACTCCAAGGTCACGGACAACAGAGGAAAAGACAAATTGAGGGACGTCTGCAGCAATGGTGGATAGGTCTAGCTTCGCAAGCTGCTGCCGAGTGCCCAGCCAGATAAATTGGGTTTTAGATGGGTTGAGGCGCAGGCGGTTCGTTGACATCCACGCCTCCATTTATGTAAATGAGAAATAATAAAGGACCCAAATTTGAACCTTGTGGAACACCGCAAAGTATGGGTGCAAGACTAGAGAGAACCCCTGCATAGGAAACCCGTTGATATCTATCCTTGAGATAGGATCTAAACCATTCCAGAGCAATCCCACGAATACCATAATGGTATAGCTTGGCAAGTAAAATGTCATGATTTAAAGTATCGAATGCTTTTGACAAGTCTAAAAATACACCCAGAGTACAACTACTGATTTAAAGTATCGAATGCTTTTGACAAGTCTAAAAATACACCCAGAGTACAACTACTAACATCCATAGCTTCAGAAATATTGTCTAGTACAGGGGTTCTTAAACTTTTTAGAAGCAGGGACCGGCTGTGCATTTATGATGTTGTTGGCGGACCACCAGTTAGAAATGCAAAATTTTATCTGACAATCGAATCCAAGATAAAGGGAAATTAGAGGAATGAGTCCATATTTTATCTTAATATTTTATTGAAATTATTCTAAGAGCGAAATAATGCGAAATAGTGACTAAATCAATAAACTGCTTTTACAAATATATGTAATTACACATGTTCTTGTTATTCATTGTTAAATATAACAATAAATATCAGAATGTATTTATTATAGTTAAAGGAAGCGTTCAAGTTTTTATAAATAATAACTAGTAATTTTATTACACGAGAAGGCTTACTCCTATCTAAAAGTAGCAAGCCTAATTACTGAAAGTTTAATTAAATTAAACTTGACTAAACTTACAGCAAATGGAGTCAAGCAAGATGCCCGCAATGCAGAAACATTAACTTTAGTGGTCTTTAACATCTGTTTCTGTTGATCTTTTATTTCGTCACGCTTTCTTTTGAAAAAATCAATAGGCTTATCTTTGTATGCGGGATGTGCTGAATTCAGATGGCGAAGAAGTTTTGATGGCTTCATGGCATCATTACTAAGTGTAACTCCACAGATTACACACAGTGGTTTTGGGCTGTTTTCATCTCCGGAAGAAACAAATCCATATTTTAAATATTCTTGATCGTATTTTCGTATTTTCTATTAAACAAACGATGTTTCTTGGCTTTTTTAAAAGAGATCCTTCCCGTACATTATCATCGTTTTCTTGTGTGCTGTCACTGTCCGTGTCTGAGTTGCGGCGCTTTGCTGTTGTTTCATTACTTTTAAAGAAACTGTCCAAAGAGACTTGATGTGCTTTGCTCATTGTTTCTCTTATTTTTTAAATTTAAAACTAAGATTTCTAGAACTTTATTTCGTGTTTAAATTTGTCTTATTGCAAATAAACAAAAATATTCATACGCTAGCGTTTTCTTAATTATCGCTCAATTCCATCAACAAAGAACAAATATCTGGCGTACGAATGGTTGTGTTCAGTTGGTGACAGTTTCAATCGCTAGGTGATCGAAGTCCATATGCCTAGCGATCACGGTGTGGCGATAATGGGAACTTTAGATCTAGAATCTAGATTGATTTATTGCAAATAACGTTAAATAATAATTTCATTCTATAAATTTTTTTAACTTAAAAAATATATCTATAATTATCTGTATTTTCCAGGAATAAGTTGATCAAATTTTTTATTTTTAGGGATTGTTTCGCGGACCGGCGACTTGAGCTCCGCGGACCGGCGCCGGTCCGCGGACCACCACTTTAAGAACCACTGGTCTAGGACTTCAATAATAGCTAAGTTGGTAGAGTGGTTCTTTCTTAATCCAAATTGTTTTTCATATAAAATTTGGTTAACTGAAAGAAAATCATATATTCGCTTGTACATAGCTTTCTCCAGAATCTTAGAAAAGCAGGTTAATTTGGAAATGGGACGATAGTTCTTTATCTCAAGACAGTCTCCAGTTTTAAATATAGGGGAGATAATGGCAGTTTTCATATTAAGGGGAACAATGCCTGTTAAGAAAGATTGATTGACCAAGTGGGTCAACGGTAGTGATACATACTTGGCAATGCGTTTTATAATATCAACTGGTAAATCGAGTGAACCAGTGGCTTTGGTATTTTTCAAACTAGCTATGATGGCCTGGATTTCAGCCTCATTGGTAGGGACTAAAAATATGGTGTGACTATTCATTTCTTTGAGGTAACTGTCATAGGAAGTAGAGGAGGTAGGGATTTCAGCGGCCATTTTTAGTCCTAGAGTAGCGAAATACTCATTAAAAGCATTAGCGATTGATGTGGGGTCATCTAGTAGTTTATCGTTAATTCGTATAGGGGACCTAATCCCTGGGGGCTCATTTTGATGTAAAGCTTCTTTAATAACCCCCAAATTTCCTTAAGGTTGTCCTTACAGACTTCTAGTCTATTGACATAGTATTGTTTCTCACAATTACGTAATATTACGTAATCTAATATATTTGTGAGTTTTTTTTATAGGCGATATATTTATTATAGCAGTCACTAGACCCACTCCTTAGATAAAAATATTTTACATGATTTTAATATAGATTTGGAAAGCCATGGCTTAGTTATCGTTTTAAACCTTCTAGGCCTAATTAGCTTCAGTGGAAAACAGGAATTATACAGTGAGTTAAGTTTATTATTTAGGGAGGTCGAGATATCATCAGGGTTCTCAAAGTTAAGAACATCTTCCCAGGTTTCATTTTCGATCTGGGCATAGAAGTTATTGAAAGCTTTGCTCATGTTTAGGCCTACTCAGCCTACTTTGCTCATATTTAGGCCTACTCAGTACATGTTTAGGTTTTGGCAGTAGTTCTAATTTTACAGTCAATGATGACAAAGATAGGTAAATGGTCACTAATATCAGCATACAGTATACCCGAATATTCATTATCTTGGCATTGGAAAATACACGGTGAACGGAAAAAAACCGAACCTCTCCTATTGCTGCAATAATTTATGTAATAATTTGTACATTTTAATGAAACATGGAGAAACTTCAGTTTATAGGACATGAATCAGGTAACTATCATTTGTTAGTTATAATGTGTGTTCAAAATTCCCTCCTTTGGCTTCCACACACGCACAAAGACGAGCTCGCCACTGACTAATTGCTGAATCGATTACAGCTTGATCAAATTCGTCCCATGCCTGTATTATGCGCTGACGCAGTTCTCCGACATCGCGAACCTTTGTCTTGTAAACCTTTTCTTGCATCACAGACCAGATTTTATAGTCCACCGGATTGAAGTCTGGGCTATTTGGAGGCCAAAGTCCAGGGGTATGTAGATGTTCGGTTTTTTTCCGTTCACCGTTCATCGTTATCGATCAAGGTGGAGGAGTGGCCAGTAAATCTAGTAGGCATGTATACCATACTTCGTATGGTATACATCTTCTTTATTTCAGAAGGTTCATCTTTGTAGAATTTCGTTTCTTTTCTTTCTCATGTATTACACAGAAAGCCATACAATTAGAAGCAATCATCAGTTCTTGGTGGAGAACATAAAATCCAGTCGTTTAATTAGATCTTCTGCTTGAGAAAAATTGTATCACGGCTGAAGAACGAGATCACTTGAACAAGCAGCCTAGTTTCTACAGAAACGATGCACTTCTACAGTGGATGAGAACGATTCTGTTCGAGCAAGACAAAGGCCAGAAGGTTCTCGAATGTTTTCGCCAAACTGACCAGAATTTCATTCCTGACCTTTTGCAAAAAGGAGGAGGTAATAATTAATTATGTCTGATGCTACTTCCTCTCTTAAGACATTAACTGCAAGCTAAACTGGTTTAGTGCACTGTCGTCGTTAAATTTATTAAGTTTTTTTAGGATAATGCTTTATATTATATTTTAGATAATACAGAGCAATCGCCTAAAAGTATTGAGCACTGGAGATTACCTTAGGGGGTTCATAGTCTAGTGGTAACATCACTGGCGCGAAGAGCAGCATGTAGCGGGATCGCTTCCCGTGCCCTCCCAAAATGTCCACTCAGCCAATGATTCGCGAGATTGCTCGTTGGTAAAACGAGATGTAGGACGTGATGGGCGCCTTGCATGGCTGTCGTATACAGTTAAATTCGACTCCTGTAATAACTTGAGATCATCCGTTCATACTGATTTGTAATCATACTGCGTAATTGTCAGTTCAATCAATCATTCGTTTATTGTACCCAGCACAACCAACAGATGACAATCAACACAGTAAACAGTAACATTTCAAGGGATACAACAGGAAGACCAAGAAATGACCAAGGTCCCGCTTATTAGGGTCGCCCTTGTACCATGTGACAAATGTATAATGACAAATGATTGACCTTTATACGTCCAACTGGACTATGAAGCATAAACAGAATCGTAGGCTAATGCAAAATAAAGACAAAAACCTTAACTAGTAAACAGATCCATAAATGTAAGTAGAACCGTAATGCAAAATAAAGACAAAAACCTTAACTAGTAAACAGATCCATAAATGTAAGTAGAACCGTAATGCAAAATAAAGACAAAAACCTTAACTAGTAAACAGATCCATAAATGTAAGTAGAACCGTAATGCAAAATAAAGACAAAAACCTTAACTAGTAAACAGATCCATAAATGTAAGTAGAACCGTAATGTAAAATTAAGACAAAAACCTTAACTTGTAAACAGAGCCATAAATGTAAGCAGAACCGTAATGTAAAATTAGTTTGAAAATATTAAACGAAGTGTATTATTATTATAATAAGAAGAAAAACTTTCGTTGCCTTTTTGGCAGCATTTTATTGTTTGGATTATTATCTGTGATAATATATGCTTCTTAAGCATAAAGTTTGGTCAGCGAATCAACAATGGTATTCTTTAATTAACTGTCTATTATTCGTTGAAATGAGTAATATCCGGGAGGTCTTACAATGGCTCTCTTTCCCCAACGTATTTTAAGGATTTCATTTCTGGTCTGACGGTGCCTCATGGGTGTGGCGTAGGGTGTCCAAAAACTGTCCATGGTCACATGGTAAAAAATGAAGTTCAAGCTAGAGTTCAAGACACCCCTTAGTTTTTTTACACCTGTTAATCGTATCATTCCGCAACATTTCAGCTTCCTACTCCAACTGGAAGACGGTGCTCACAGACCCTTCCCCTTAACCATATAGAACTAACAGTACAATTGGTTAGAAAATACGCATAACGTCTTGAAATCTTAAATTATGATAAGATTATTAATTTACCAATGTACACAAACAGTAGTTATGTCATGTTAGCAATATTATTATGTTCAATGTTGATAGTCTGCGTTCTCACTCCACTCGTCTGGTGGAAGGGGGAGAAATGAAACACATACTTTATGGACTGGAGTAGCTTTGCTCTTTGTAGCAAAATCTCTGAGGCTTGCTCCCTCATGAAGTCTGTTTGCCCTGCCTCTCACAATCCGTTCACTGGACTCATTGGACATTCTGCACAATCTTCATCTTTTGCCATTTCCTTCCAGGCATATTGTTGAGGAAGGTGATGGTGGATTCACGGAAATTTTCTGTTTCAGCATTTGGCTCCAGTCTGTGCAATTTGTCATGTGCCACATTTCCAAAGCAGCCTTAAAACTCTTGAATATTACAAAAGTGAAGACCTTGGCTAAGATCGCTTCCATGATATGGTGACAGCAAGCCAATCACAGGAGCTCTCGACCAATCATATTTTCGCAGTGCTTAAAGTGTAAAAAAGAAGTGCCTGGACGACCTTACCTTTCCCTCCCCTCCTTCCGCCTCCCTTCCCCTCCCCTCCCCCAACTTTCCCTCCTCACTCCCATCCCTTTTCCAGTCCCTCTCCCAACCACTCTCCAATCAGGGGCCCAACTATAAAATTTTCCTGGGTGCTGATATTGCAAGTACCGAAGGGGCGAGTGCTGAAGGCACGAAGCCTATAACAACTGGGGGGTTTAACGAGCGTCGTAAGCTCCCCAGCGCATTTTTTTAGCAGTTGATATCAAATAGTGCATGTTTTAGGCTCTTAGCTTTCCAGCTGCTTCTGAACGATAAAGTCTGGAAAACTTAGAGAAGAAATTGTTTTTCCAGATTCTCAGAGTAACAGCCTAACAAATTCAAAGTTTTATTTTAAAGAAACAGGATTCGTCCTTACCATTCACGTTTCGGCTCTTTCATAAGTGTCTAGGTAATTTTTGCAGTCAAAATTCATTTCAAAAATAATTTTTCTTTCTGTTTTTGTAAATTGGCTATGCATGTTGTCCAGCAGCCGTCGCCTCTACCTTGCTACAGATATTCTCAGTAGGCTTTGCAACCGTGTGGCAGACAGGCTTTTGTGAGACGAAGCCTAGAAAATGCTCGTTCTGCAAAACATGAGTGACGGGTAGGGCAAGGGCATCGTCCAGCACATAATGCAGCGCTGGTTCAATTTTATATAACGAAACAATTCACGTAGCCTAGTTCCAATTGACATTAAATTTGACAATCTTCAGAGGATCGATCAGAGCACAACCCTGTATACTATAGAGACCTAACTGTGAAACTTTATGTCTCTATGTCTCTATGTCTCTATGTCTCTTGTGGGTCACTTTTTAACTCTGGGGTGCTCCCCTAGTTGCGCCGATGCCTCCAGCATTTTCCCAACCTTCCTTCCTTTGAACTTTAGAATGATAGTAGGCCTACGTAGTAGAGGAGAATTTAATACTTTGGAACATTTCAAAGGCGCTACATAAAAATATGTCATTCTCTCATAACCTAGGTTAGATTTTACGTATTGCGCCATAACCTAGGTTATTAATAATCACAGGCGTGCGCTTACTAATAGCCGCTTCTTTAAACTATCGGAAATCCCCAAGGTTTCGAAAAGATCGAACGCGTTGCTGACACGACGTAATAGCTGGGTCAATCCTCGCAGTATCGGTCGTATGAGTCATCGCGCGCGAACACCGTTGAGTTATTAGCGTAATCGTTGGGGAACATTCCCGTAGTATCGATCGATGAGTTAATGAAGCGTAGGCGTTGTGAGGCAATCCTCGAATAATATCACGCGCCGTTGAGTCATCGTGTAATATCCTGTAGTATTGTACGTCGTTGCCTTAAGGTGTTTTACGATCCTGTACCAGGCTGTAATGTAACTAGTCATTACCAGTCAAGGTAGGCATAAATAATACCAGATCCAACTGCAAGCTGCACTGCACTAAAGACCATAAAGTCGAAACTTATAACTTGTCACTTAAATGGAATTGAATAGACTAATTTACAAACCAATAGAGTAATTACTTTGTGAAATTAAAACAATCACAATTATCGATAAAACTGTGAACACTTTTCCATTATTTCTGCCTTGCAATTTCTTCAACTATACCTATATAATAATGATGAAGCTGGTCAACCCTGTTTCGGAAATAATAGATCGGTGAATGGATGCATGAATGATTATTTGGATGGGTGAGTGGATGGATGGACGGATAGATGGATTTGATGGATGGATGGGTGGAAGAAATATGGATGGACGGATTGGATTGATGGATGGATAGATGGATGGATGGATGGGTGGGTGGATTGGATGAATGGAAAGCCTGATGGATACATGGGATGGATGGATGGATTAATGTAGAGATGGGTGGAAGAATGGGATGGATTGGTATGGATGGATGGAGAGATGGATGGATGGATGGATGGATGATGGATGGATGGATGGATGGATGGATGGATGGATGGATGGATGGATGGATGGATGGATGGATGGATGGATGGATGGATGGACCCGGATGGATGGACCTGGATGGACGGACTGATGGATGGACGGACGGATCGGATGGATGGATGGATGGATGGATGGATGGATGGATGCGTGGATAGATGGATGGATGGATGGATGGATGGATGGATGAATGGATGGATGGATGGATGGATGGATGGATGGATGGATGGATGGATGGATGGATGGATGGATGGATGGATGGATGGATGGATGGATGGATGGATGGATGGATGGATGGATGGATGGATGGATGGATGGATGGATGGATGGATGCATAATGGATTGGATGGATGGATGGATGTTATGGATAGATGGATGGATGGATGGATTTGGATGGATGGATGATGGATCTGATGGATGGATGGATGGATGGATGGATGGATGGATGGATGGATGGATGGATGGATGATGGATGGATGGATGGATGGATGGATGGATCGATCTGATCGATCGATCGATCGATCGATCGATCGATGGATCGATGGATCGATGGATGGATGATTGGATGGTTGGATGGATGGTGGATGGATGGAAGGATGGATGGAAGGATGCATGGATGGATGGATGCATGGATGCATGGATAGATGGATGCATGGATAGATGGATGGATGGATGGATGGATGGATGGATGGATGGATGGATGTTGATGGATGGATGGATGGATGGATGGATGGATGGATGGATGGATGGATGGATGGATGGATGGATGGATGGATGGATGGATGGATGGATGGATGGATGGATGGATGGATGGATGGATGGATGGACGGGCGAGCGGGCGGGCTGACGAGGCAGAAAATTCAACATTATTCGCATTTCACAATTATATACATGTACACCATATCGTGTATAAGTTCTACTCTTCATATCTTCGTCTGACTAAAGTTCATTGCATATACACTGTGTCCTGAAAAAGGGACCCATTGTGGTAATATAAAAATAAACTATTAAATATTCATCGATTTTTAGCCCTCTAAGGGATATGGGACATATATGTTCCATGTCAGAAAAAAGTGTCTGGATTTATTAGATTGAGCAAATTGGTTTGTTTAACGATTTTATTTATTTGTTAAGTATTTGATCAATCTAACTGACCTTTCCATGAGTTCCTGCACGGTCTATGGGCCAGATATTTTTATTTTAAGATTATTAATTTTTTTAAATAAAATACAAACTTTGTCATTTTTAATTTTTTTCTCACAAAGGAATAATACACTACAACACTTTTAAATAATGTACATCGACTCTTCACAAAAGAGGATATTCATTGACAAGAACCATTCCTATCACAGTCTTACAGATTTTGAAGAAAATCTTCATGGGACATATATGTCCCATTGTCCCTTAAGCAGTACCATAAAATTCATGTACAAAATGCCGGTTCATGAAAGGTCATTGTAAAAACGTACATAGATGCATTCGTGCAGGCTTGCATTCATACATACATAATATTATACATACATACATACATACACACATACATACATACATATATATACATGCACACATGCAAACATACATACATACATATATGCATGCATAGAGACATACATAAATACATTCACACTTACATACATTCACGAATTCACATTTAGGTACAGAACCTATAGATAGACGTCAGAAGGTTCCGCTGTGAAGGTTGCTATCAACGTGCCATCATGGGTGAAAGAATACGCCAAACAATTATGTGGGAGGAGTTGATCTGTAAGACCAGCTCAAATCGTATTATGTAACAGAATTTGATGCCGATAGCAGTATTATCTGAGAGTGATGTTTTATAGCCTAAACAAAGCAGTGGTGAATGGCTACTTGAAGAAAGTCTCCCAACATACACCAAAATAGCACATTTGGAGCTCAGACAGCAGGTGGTTCGTGGTCTCATAGGTACTTGTACTTCCAGGAAGAATGATTTTCCGACTGGAGCCATCAAAGAAAGGTGTCTCTAGTGTATACAATAATCATTTGCCTCACATCTTGCCCACCAGGAAGAGATGCAAGCGTTGTCACGAAAAGCGGCAAAGATAACAGGTCAATATTTCAGTGTGCCACCTGTAGTGTTGCTCAATGTTTGCAGTGACCGTAACTGTTTCACCAAGTTCCACACTAACTATCTATCTATCATATCTGTTCAATTAAATTCGTTGCTACATTGTACATGATCATATTCTGACATTCAATCAACATAGTCCAACATAGCACAAAAAATGTACTTTTACTGCCTAACGGACAATGGGACATATCTGTCCCATAAAATAAAAGTGACCATAATGCAAATGTGTACTACTAAGAATAAAATAAACTACATTATGTTGACAGGAGAACCCTAGACAATGTATTTGTGTTAGTTGTGAACATTTTGCAGACCAAAAAAATCTTGTCCCTTAGAGGGTTACAATTCCAAAACCGTTTTAATCCTGACATATTTAGCTAACACTTGCTAAAATATACAAGTTCATGTTATACAACAATGACGTCATAATGACGTCATTTCTATCAAGTGTTAAGGATGAAAAAAATTGGTGTTTCGGCTCTTGGTAAAAAATAAATCCATTTCACAGAACCAGGTGCGAAACTAAAAGGAGCTTATTACCGAGATTGTTTGCTGTCGGAAAAATTATTGCCTGATATCCGGAATATTCGTATTATTACAAATTTCAAGATAGCGCTCCCGCTCACCGAGCTCTTGAAACTGCTGAACTGCCGACAAAAGGAGACTCTGGATTTCATACCTCCTAATCTTTGACCGCCAAACAGCCCGAACTTAAATCCGGTTGATTACAAGATTCGGAGACTAATGCAAGAGAAGGTTTACAGGACAAAGAGCAGAGATAGTGAAGGACCCTGTGAGCGAATCGTTAATGACTGGAAGGAATTTGATCGGCTGTTTATTGGTGCTGCTATTGGCCAATGGCTTGAAGCTCGTGCTGAGACCAAAGGCGGACACTTTGAACACACCTTGTATTCTGATATTATTCAAATTTAAAACTCAAATTAAACTAAAATTTATAATTGATAAATGACATTTAAAAATAATATTGAACATTGTAAATTGTTTTTGTGCCGTCCTTAACACTTGAATTTTGATGCAAATGACGTCATTATGACGTCATTATTGTATGACAGGAACTTTTTATTTTAATCAATGTTAGCTAATTATGTTAGGATTAAAGCGGTTTAGGAATTGTAAGAATCCATGAATATTTCCTAGTTTATTTTCATGAAACCAGAAGGGGTCCCTTTTTTCCCGGACACAGTGTAGCTTTCGAAATTTGAATCTGTCGCCTTGGGGTGACAGAGGTTACTATGCCCTTCTTATAAGCCCCGCACTCTACTAGTATTAGTCACGTAGATTTGTGTGTGTGCTTTTCGCGCACGCCTGTGTCCGTCTGTGTCTGTGTGTATGTGCATGTCTTTGTGCGTGTTAGTGAGAAGTATGTATGTATGTGTGTATCTATGTAAGTATGTATGCAAGTGTTTTTTAATATAAATAAGGACATAACATCACTTGGACTGACACTATCTGTCTCGGTCTCTGTTTCCTAATCTGTTTCCTAATCCGTCTCTGCCTCCTTATACGTATGTCTGTCTGTCTGTCTGTAAGATGTCTGTCTGTCTCTCTCTCTCTCTCTCTCTGTCTATTCGTATATCCGTCTATCTATCTATCTATCTGTCTGTCTGTCCATCTATCTATCTATCTATCTATCTGTCTGTCTGTCTGTCTGTCTGTCTGTCTGTCTGTCTGTCTGTCTGTCTGTCTGTCTGTCTGTCTGTCTGTCTGTCTGTCTGTCTGTCTGTCTGTCTGTCTGTCTGTCTGTCTGTCTGTCTGTCTGTCTGTCTGTCTGTCTGTCTATCTGTCTATCTATCTATCTATCTATCTATCTATCTATCTATCTATCTATCTTTCTATCTATCTATCTATCTATCTATCTATCTATCTATCTATCTATCTATCTATCTATCTATCTATCTATCTATCTATCTATCTATCTCTATATCTATATCTCTATCTATATCTTTATCTATATCTTTATCTATATCTATATCTATATCTATATCTATGTGTACCTAATCGTGTATCTATTCGTGTATCTGTCTGTCTGTCTGTCTTTCTTATCTGTCTGTCTATCTAATTATCTATCTAAATAAATAGATCTATATCTAATTATCCATCCATCAATCCACCCATCCATCCATCCATCCATCCATCCATCCATCCATCCATCCATCCATCCATCCATCCATCTATCCATCCATCTATTTATCATTCCATCTATCTGTGTATCTATCTATCTACCAGCCTATCTATTAGGGGTGTCCAACTATACATGGGGAAAAAATTATTTTCTCCGATTCGAATGCACATAGGCTCATTTTGTTCCTTTTACAATATTATATCATCTTCCAAAAAAGTTCAGCAATTAAATAACTTTTAGAGGTTGCTCAATGAGGCCAAAGTTCTAGATGTGAAGAACGGCGCCAACACAGAGGATCCAATGGCAATGTTGACAGGATTGCTCTCTGTGTTGCAGGACATAACGTAGATAAGATACTCGGAGTAATTAAAATTCCTTCTTGAACTGCACAGGCGCAAGCTAAGGCTGCATTACGGTTGAATCTCTGTGATGTTTGCAAGTTGCAACAGATGTTGTAGGCATGTGCTTTGATACAACGGCATCAAACACAGGGACAAAGCGTAGCGCTTGTACTTTGCTGGAACATTTTATGCAGACAATGTGTTGCACTTAGCATGTCAACACCACATGCATGAGATCATCATTGGTGAATTTTTTGCAGTATTGCATGGCCAGTCATGGACCAAATATTGCTCTTTTCAACAGATTTTAAAAGTTTGGTCAAACATCAACCAAGCAAGCTACAAATCTTTGAATGACACCCGACTTGATAACCTGCTGCTGCAACAGCTTCGCAAAGAAGTATGTTCATTGTTGGTTGCAAGCTTTCCTGTCAGCCAGCACTGCGTATTTACCACAAGAAGATTACAAAGAATTGATCGAGCTTACACTTCTAATTTCGGACTGTCCCCTCCAATCTCCCAAATATTTACCACTTCTGGCCGCCAGGAGCTTATCACATGGCAAGGTGGATGGCTAAGTTATTTATTTCCTTAAATCTACCTCTTTCATGATGAATTCAAGCTTACCACTAGCGAGTTGGAGAATCTTAGAGTTTTGCATTTTTGCAGCACATATTTACGTTCTTGCCTGTCAGCGACGGTATCTCATTCCACGCAGTGGGTGCCGATACCGCATTTTACTAAATGCTGCTGTTCCAAATGATCAAACAGTACTCTGAATCTCTTAAATAAAGAAGGTGTGTCACAGGCTGCAAATAAAAAGCTACAAAACCACCTGTGGTACATTGGACTTGTGCCACTGTCATTATTTTCTGCGAAGGTTTCCATTGAAGATTATAGTTAATGGTTGAATCAATGATCCAGAGTGGAAGTGACTGGAACGATCACAGGATTAAAGCAACATATGACCAGCTGAAGAGCAAGACATTGCATGAATTGGTGACTTCCTCTTCAACTGCTGCCTTGAAATCTGTTGGAATTAGCATAAATACTTTGTCAGTCGACGATCCAAATGCCTGGAATGAGATATCGTCGCTGACAACCAGCATAACAGTCGTCAATTCGCTAAAAGTTGTTAATGACTCAGCAGAACATTCATTGGCTTTGATGAGTACAAACTCAGTACATTTTACCAATCGACCACAAAATCAGAGCAAGTAATGCAGAAGTTAATACAGGTTGTTGAGGACAACAGGAAGCGAATAGCAAATGCTCACAAAAAACGCTATATTCTTGTCTTACAGTAATCGATAGCTTAATTACAAGATTTCACAGCATCCAGGAACTGGTTAATAGCAAGGCTCTATATTAATTATTAGTAATATGACAATTTTGACTGAAAGCTGTGAGCCTACGAATCCCCCTATGATTCAAACTATGATTTAATCAGTGACACATTTATTTCAAGCTCTGTTTGTTAACAGCTGCTATTAAATTGCAGTATATCGAGGCTTTTTACATGTTGAAACTTCAGCCTCATTGAGCAACCCCCAAATGTTGGCATAGAGACCTCAAATTTTGCAGGAAATTTTACTTCTGTATAAGCAACAATATTAGAGGGTGTGCAAATTTAAATTCCCAAAAAATTTATTTTGGACACCCCTACTATCTATGTATCTATGTGTCTATATGTATGCGCTATATAGGGTCTAGCGCAGTTATAATTGCAGCATACTTTGAAATAACCTACTTACCATGCTTTACAGCCTGGGGTAACCTGGTGTTACTTTAGAATTCAATAGTAACATCGCTTGCCATATGGTAAGACGCCTTACTTTATAGCAAGGTCTGGTAAGCTTATTTCTACGTGTGTATGTATTTGTTCACCGCTGAAACGAAGAATGTTAAAAAATTCCATCTTGCAATACTTCACCTGCCATAAAGTTTGCTACGCACAGCGCTGAGTTGTATCAGAGAATAGATAAAGCTAATGCATAATTATAAGGTTCGCTCAAAGCAAGCACACTGGGGCGCTAAGAATTTGCCTAAATCAAGAAAACAATAAAGATAATTTTTGACATTTATATAGCAACACTGGACTCTGTTACACTCTAGTTGTGGCTGATCAACGATCTTCTGCACAAGAATTTGTCGATTTACATTCAAAAACGCAGATAATTTTAGTCATTTGCATGTACATAACAACATTGTACTCGGTAACACTCTAGATCATCAATCGCCAGCAGTTGTTCGGAAGTGTATTTAAGACAGCGAGGACAGTAAGAAATGTATTTGACCAGCCGTTCATCGCTTTGTGAGAGTCTGCTTTCAACAGAATGGCTGTCCTCAGATTACGTCTGGCATTCGTTTTCCTCGCATTGTGGTCGTCTCCGTCGGATGCAGGTAATTTCTTGCTAACTCTTTGTTAGTTATTTTCTTGTTAGTTCTTTGTTAGTTATTTTCTTGCTAATTCATTTAGTTATTTTCGTGCTAACTATTTGTTAGTTATTTTCTTGCTGACATTTTGTTAGTTACTATTTCCTATCACAAGTCCGAAACTATGCTTTCACAATAATTTAGAACAACCAAATACATGCGACTGAGACAGCTTAGATGCATGTGCGCATCTCGATATTTATACGCATCCCCTTCTTTGAACATACATATAGAACCGTTAGGCTAGGTAGGGTAAGGTAATTTCTTCTTCTTCTTCAGAGCTTTACCTTCAGGTGGGTCCAATGTTCCAACGACGTCATTCCCTATATTCTTTGACATTTCCTGAACTGCTTTACAACCCATTCTGCTTCTTATCGCGTGTTATATAGCGCTTTAACATTTGTCGAAATGCCTCTTGTGACATTTAAACTGACATAGAGATAGATTGGTGTGTCTTTCTCAAGTAAATATCGACTGCTCGTTGTTATCTTAATGAGTGGATTCGCGCCACTTAGTCACAGGATATTCGTTCCGCTTCAGAGAGTAAAAACACTACGTACGAGTTAGCTTCACGTCTACACTTCAAAGCATAAATGTTTCTATCCTTGACAAACTGTCGGACTTCAATCTGGCTTCTCCAACGATAGCAACTGCTCATTGATTGATGGGATGTCTTGGGAATTTTCAAAACGACTTTTTAGAAGTCAGTTGGTCAGATTAGATTGAATTGGATGCAACTAGATTCGATTTGATATGATGGGATGGCATTGTATTGGATTACTGAATTAGATTTTATTCGATTGGTGAATCTGATTTGATTTGTGTACATTTTATATAGAGCAATAATATTCGTTGTGTGCGGGGTAGCCTTCAGAATATGTTGTCATTTTGCAGACACTAGAATGCATAATGTTTACGCCATTTTCTATAGCGATGTGGTGCGCCTGCCCTAAGTTTCTTTCATTGATGCGGAACACAAATAGTAAACGTTAGGCTACAGTTAATCATCTAGATAAGCCGAATAAGGTTTTAGAATCTATATCTTTCCATCCAACTGTCCAGCGTCTGGTTGAAGGTGTTGAAACTTGGTCCCAACACTATATTTCCTGTGGTGGCGTGTTCCACCAATACACAATCCTCTGGCTGTACAAATTTTCTAAAGTTCAATCTTGGGCCTACTATTTAGAGTTAGAAGCACCAGAGGCTTGATGGATTTGGGTGTAAATAACGTGTAAAAAAGCGCGAAGTTGATTGTTAGCGTTTAATAATTTATTTGCGTAGGTTGCTAAAGAGTCAAATGCTCATACTGCAATATCCTATTACAAGGGAAAATAAAACTACTGCGAAAGGAAAAGCAGATAAATTGAAACTAACTGAAAGCCGGAAGGTCTAAAAAATTGCCCATTTCCGTTTTTGCTATGATGACAACTAACTGAGTTCTGATAGGCAGGCACACAATTTGCGCAATATTAGCTAAGTGGTTTTTCCGCGAAAATGAACTGAATTATTTCTGCAAAATCTTAATAGTCATAGTAAGATCACATTTATACTGCTCATCTCCGAGAAAACTCTGTTATCACGATTGTAATCTGATATTTATAAAGCGCCTATCTTTAAGGATAAACTCACAATTTTCTGCTGATTGTCTCATAATGCCCGCATTAGTACATGTAGATGGCGACAGGCATCGAAATATATAACATATATAATATTACATATACATGCATAGATATATATCAGAGCAACTTTGTGCCATATATATATATATATAATATATACACCAGCACATTTTGAAATACCTAATTTGCGCAAGTACCGTTTTGAGCATTGGAGGAGTCAAATGATTGAAACGGTTTCTACCTATATGAGGCCCGGATGCAGGTAAGTTAATTAACACCATCATCATCATCTTCTTTATTTTAGTAGCGACAGAAGTAGCACCAGTAGCAGTATTAGCATAGTAGTAGTAGTAGTAGTCAATGTTATCGTCATCGCTTCAAAAGTTATCATCATCTTCGTCGTCGTCGTTTTATTATCAACATGAATTCATGATAATCAATAGATATTAATTATGATAAATTACCTCAGATTATGATAATCCTGATAATCTGTCTGTTCGAACCTGTCTGTCTGTCTGTCTGTCTGTCTAATCTTTCCATTTATCTGTTTGTGTATCTGTCTGTCTTTTTGTCTGTCTATCTATGTATCCGTCTGTCTGTCTGTCTCTGTTCTCTAGCCAGTTCAGTTAGAATTAAATAAATAAGAACTAAGACATAATTCAGTCAATCAGAAATGAATAAGTCAGAATGAAGTCAGAAGTCATGTCAGAAGTCAATTCAAAGTCAAGTAAAATTTAGCCATTTAAGTTAGAATGAAGTCAGAATTAAGGTTGTTTCTACTTGTCTATCTCTCTGTCTGTCCGACTATCTGTCTCCCTATCCGTTTGTCTGTCTATCTGTCTCTCTGTCCGTCTGTCTATCTAACTGTCCTTCTGTTTGTCTATCGTTCTGCATCGGTGTCTGCCTATCTCTTTCATTCTCTCTTTATAGCTGTTGCCTATCCAATTGAGCTGTTTCTTTGCACAGTACCTCCTCTCCCTTACCATCTCATCTTCCAACCAATGGTTTACGGTCAGTTTGCTGAGTTGGCTCAGGCACAGGTGGAACAGAAATCTCCAAACATGTCTGCCTTGGTGGAGATTTGAACTGTCGACCTCTCCTAAGACTTAGAGATCAATCGTTCTCCCACCCAGGGTTTTCTCGTCCGTCACCGTCTTTCCTGAGAGGCGATTCTATCCTTCCGATTCCTTCGCGATAGCTTACCTGATCGCCTTCCTGAGAATCTCCCTCTTTCTGTGATGTTAGTTGCTGTCTCATAGGGTGTCTGACTGGCATCTCCCGTCTCCTTTCTCCAGGCTTCAGATAGGCACCATCTAGAAGCGGCAGTGGCTCCCTCTCCCTGTGTACGTTTCTAGTCATCTTCTGAACGCTTTGACCTGTTTTGCGTGTTCAAACTCTCCAACTCTCCTCAACGTTTTTGTTCCTATGTCTGGCCCAAGCACATCCGACTATTAAATTTTAATCATTCTGGTGTCCTTGCCTGACCTGGTATTACCTTTTATCTCTTCTCCTGATGACTGTTCATTCTTGCCGTCTGCAACAGACATCTAAAGACATTAAGCTTAATGCATCTTAGACTATATAGACGTCTATGTCTCTGCCTAAATGCACGTTAGCATAGACATCGTGTGCATCTCGGCAATAACCTTTCCTTTGACCTGGGTATCTCTTCACCCTTTGTTTCCAATGCGAAGGCTTCCTCAGGCTCTCTCTGTCTCAGTCTCAGCCTCTGTCTCTGTCTTTCTGTCTCTCTTTCTGTCTCTCTACTAGTCAGGGTCACACTTTGTCAATTACCTAATGGTTGTGTAGATGCAATGTCCCAGCATTGACATGTATGTCAATTTTGCATAATTCTGTCTTGAAACGTCTTTCTAACTCCTTTGTTAGTATCCTATTTCTAATATTCTAGTCATTACATGCTGTTGTCAATTATTTGTGTTGTTTGTTTTGTTTCTATTTATTTGGCCAATTGTTTTTTTTATCATCGTCTCCTATAATTGGTTAGAGCGCTCGGCCTGTAACGCGGAGACTACGGGTTCGAGTCTCGCCCGAGGCAACTACTCTGCGTATATTTGAGCCTTGAGCAAGTGCTTTACTCCACCACTGCTCGTACTCTGGCAGTGCTAGTCCCAAGCTTGGAGAAAGAAGGAGGGTGATGCTAATCATCTTTGTTATGACACAGCGTCGTTAAACAGCAACTAGCCATTAGCCAACTGTATACAAGCATATACAGTGGTTGGTTAAATGCTGTGTCATAACAAAGATGGAGAAAGAAGGAGGGTGATGCTAATCATCTTTGTTATGACACAGTGTCGTTAAACAGCGACTAACCACGCTTTACGTACAATTGCTCTGCGCCATTGATGCTCTGTCGTATGTATAATGGTTGTGTGCACTTCTGAATTTTGGAAGGAGGACAATATCAAAGACAATAGTATTGCATAGAGGCACGACTTAGGCAAACAACTCGGCGTTGTACGGAGTCGAATCCGCGGCACATGATCACTAACCAAACGCTTTACCAATAGACCACCGAGCCGCATTAAATGCTGGAGGATAAAAATGCAATTAATTCAGTGGCGAGAGCTACCTACGTCATGCAGTGATGAATAGGATATCTCCATGAAAATAGACTTACGAGAAAGACGATAGCCTAAGTCATAGACACAAAATTTAATCCAACATTTTAATTTTGTTTTGGGCGGTTTTTAAACTGTAAAATTATGGTGAGCTAGGCGAATGATTACTGGGTTTCCAAATAAAGCCTGGAATAAAACAAGTCTTAATCGACTTTGTAAAATAATTATGCCGATGGTACGACAGCGCGTAAATCAAGAAGTTCGTCAGAACAGCACGGAATATTCGGCGTGTGAGTGAGCTGATTTGCAACCAGGATGATGATCCTCACAGCCACAAGAGTCCACGGGAAATTGAAAGAGAATTTGGCATATCACAAAGAACAGTGCAACGCATTATAAAGCAAGTTTGCAACTTCAACCGTACAAACGCGTAATAGGGCAGGTTATAAACGAAAACTGCAAATTAAAACACCTGCAGCGATGTCAACAGTTACTTGGCAGATGTTCAAACGAGAGAAGTGTACGATGCATTTGGTACAGATGAAAAGACATTTATTCTCGCCACACCAGTTAATTCTCAAAGTTATCGTCTTTATTCTGATGCAAGAACGAAAAAACAAGTTTCAGCAACGAGACTCGTACGCCAACGTGAACATTTCAGTCGTGGCATCATGGTCACCAGTCGGTGTATCTCGAATTGGAAAAACCAGGCCCAGTGTGATGTTTGTTGAATCTGGAGCTAAAGTGAACTGTGAGTATTATTGTGATCACGTCTCAATACAAGTATTGCTTCCGGATATTCGAGCGATATGTAATCGTCAAAGCTGGACACTGCAACAGGACGTTGAAGAGTGGCAAAAATTCTCTCAACGGTTTTTAAACAGAAGCATTGACCAGTGGCGCAGACGTTTACAAAAAACTGTTGAGAACCGAGATAGACACATTGAATTTGATTTCGGATTTGGTAAAAATTAGTATTTGTCAACAATTTACTTGTTTTTCTTAGAAGAAAAAGTTACACAAAAATTTATAATTTTAAATTACACTAGGCGGTCCCACTTTCTTTGCGCCACCCTGTAGTTGTGTTTACAATAGCGTTGACTCTGTCTGTCTATCTTCCTGTCTGTCTGTCTGTTCGTCTGCCTGTCTGGTTTCCCTTGCTCGTACGCTAGGATTTCGTGCAAATATTGCCTGCGACATATTGCTAGGTAAGGTTGGGCAACTGTAAGGTATAGATACTTGAAGGTCAAATTGGTTGTAATGTAGGGTCAGATGAGATAAGGAAAAGAAATACATTGGGGCCGTGGAAAAGGGCAAGGCTCCACAGATCCCGATGATTTTTAACAATGTAAGGTAGAGCAAGACAAGTTAGTTTAAGGTAAGGTGAGGTAAGTTTTAGACAAGGTATGGTAGCGCTAGGTAAATTAGGCTAATGTAAATCAAATTAGGCTAAGGTGAATTGAAGCAATGCAGACTGGGTTAAGGTCAATGAAGGTAAAGGCCTTTAGTATAAGACGAGAGATACTAGGTTAAATAAGAAAAGTAGGATACGATATGGAAAGGTGATTGTCATGTCAGGTGGATTTAGGTGAGCCTGATTGTCAGGTCTGGGTCTGTCTTTGTTTCTATGTAGACTACAGGTCTTAACGACGAGTTGTCGAGTTTAACAACAATTTCCCATGATAAGTAGCCCAAAATGGCCCAATAGACTACAGCTGCTTTACCAGGTTTTTTACGAGGTCCAAGGATTTCCCTGCAGACGTTAATTTTTAAGGTCACTGGGCATGACAATCACTTGCGAAAACAATCACACAGGCCAAGACAATCACGTAAGCCAAGACAATTATTATATAAAACCAAGACAATCACACAAACCAAAGCAATCACAGAGAACCAAGACACTCACATAAGCGAAGAAAATCACATAGAACCAAGAAAATCACGTAAAACCAAGGCAATCACATAACACGAAGACAATCACAAAACAAAGACAATCACATAAGCGGAACTACGATTCGATCCCCTCATGCCTTCTCATGTGCTGGACCATCCTTCTACCACCGTGTTTCCATACATTACAAGTGCGCAATGCACTTAATTTCTGTTGAATCTGTCAACCCACACTTCCTGCCTACCTTCAGACGCACTTACTTAGATCTGTCAGAGAGATATCATGAGGCACTTGTGACAGGGTCGTATATCGCAAGGGTCTTAATACAATCATATGTACATTAGGGTGGTCCAAAAACACAAAGTATCTCAGAGTTGCCCTCCACAACCCTCCTTTTGTTCTATGGCTGCCGACTATTACATCTACCAAATTTGAGAGAGATTGATGAGTATTTAGAGGTCGCTCAAGGTCAGGGTATTTTCACCATATTATGCATGAAATCGGTAATCTGCACTAAGAACAGAAAACAGAATTCGAGTTTAATTAAAACATTTAGTTCAGCAATGAAAATAAGAAACGGTTCCAAAACGTTCAATTTTGCTATGGAAACACTGGAACTTTTCTTTAATAACACATTCTATGTCCTCTGTCATCTTCATCAGCGTGGTCTTACAGCAGGACGGATAGGTTCTCCTGTGGTGTTTCATGAGCTGAACAAGGAACTGCTGCTCTTCACTGCTTGTCACCGATTAATTTTGCTGCTGCATCAAACCAATGGCTCTCCCAAGCAGAGTCGTTGATAACTGTCATGACTGATTCGCAAGCCAGTTATGCGCGCTTCAGAAATTTTTCTTTAATGCTTGCCCTCTGTAGTTTACCCTCCGGTTTCCTTGACCTATGGATTTCGAGCGGGCCCGTACATGCGTGTAAGATACGGTGTCGTTTTTTGTCTTGTGATAACGATACCATAGATATCCTTAGGTCTGTGCTGGCAATGTGACCCGCGAGCTGATTTTAAGTGGGCGACAGAGGTTGTTAAATTTTGCAATTTGTGTAAAAATGAAGTAAAAGACGAAGTCACTGGCCTACATGCATAGCTATCCGTTCGTAACTTGGTTTATCAGTTTAGGAGGTCCTGCTAGGAGTGATGATCGCATCATTCTTTAGGATCCTTTGCCAGGAAGCCTTGGTTGGGCCTTCTCTTTTCCATTCAAGTGCAGAATGTCAACGATGACAGTAGTTCTCTCTGTGACGGAAGATGCAAGGCCACGGGAGCTGAGGGGCTCAGGAGAATGGTCGAGGCACTTCACATAATTGATGGACTGTGGAAGGTGGAGGTTTGTCATCATCAATGTTTTCACATCCACTAGGGCCTACAATTCTGTCGTCAAACAAGGACAGGCTGACCAAAATTTCTTAAACGTACCATATATGCCTAGCAAATGCGGTCGTGGCAACCTTTGCACTCTAATATTTAGATATTTACTGAGCTCCTCCAGTAGCAGTAGATCATTGAGTGGTGCTCTTATAAGCAGAGGAGCGTCATGCCAGAACCGAAAATAGACATGGCTCACAAACAGTGCATGCCAGCTCCTTTACACTGTGCACTGTGTGTAGAACAGAATTTATACTTTGGCAGTTGGAAAGAACAGCTGCTGGAAACAAATATTTTAATGCTTTCGCCATCCAACGTGCATGATGGAATCACCATTTCTGCCATTAACGGCTGTAGACACGCAAAACAAAATCTGACACTTCGTAACAGCGTTAATAGAACGAGGAAGTAATGGTGTAGGGTTTTCCGCCTTGGGGCTTCGTATTCTCGGAAATCTGTAAATTATAGTCGTGGTCTCCAATAAGGTCGTTTCACAGGACTACACTAATCGTCTTCTTCCGTGGTAGAAACTAGCGCATTAACTATATATTTTGAGACATAATTCCTTCGACTCTATTATCGATGATTGTAATAACAGATGGAGTCTGCTATAATAATTGACGAAGGTAATCATCGAAAGTTGTTATCTACGACGGTAATTAGGGGAGACCGGGGTTGGTTGCAACGATTTTCATATTTTCGTGTGTCATTTTTTTATTTTTGGAACAACCTACAATCTTCTTAGCCCATATATATACTTTATATCTCAGCAACAAAACAAGTTATAGTAGCGATCTCAGTGACCAAAGATGTAACCACAATAGCTAACTGAACAGAGGGCTTCAAAGTGTTGCAACCAACCCCGGGCCGGTGTTGGTTGCAACAACCCTGGGGGAAGGTTGCAACAGTACTGAAAGTAGTATAATTATTCAATTGAGGCTGCATTGCCCAGGCCTACTGAGGCTTGCCTACATATAAGAATGTAATAAATAAATGAAGAAATTCAAAATAAAGTCTAATCAAAAGAATCAATCAAGATATTAAACTGTTTTACTGCAATAATCGTTATGTAAAATGTCCATATATATACTCGATAGGCCTATTACCCCCATAGCAAGCTAGGCAACTTCTACCTATTTAGGCTTATAATGTTCAATATTTAATAAAAAATTGTAGAGCGTTTCAAGCCTTCAAATTGTAACCAGAAAAGGAAAATGGGAATGTTATCTGCATACTGACTCGCTTAGTGCCACCCATAATAGGGGAGACCGGGTGCCTAGTCAGTCGTCGAGCGTCACCAATCAGCCGGTGCCGATAGTCAGTCGTGGAGCCAAATAGATTGTATAAACAAAAGAAAAGCAAAACACGGACTAAGCGGACTAAGCAGTTTCTTCATTATATCCTGCATTGGAACCGGATATGTTCTTGAAATTTTTGGAATTACAAATCGAACAGTTTCTTTATCATCAAATGAACGCCAAGTCGATTTTGTGGCAAAATATGTTACCTCCGTTTCTTGATCATCCGACGATGAATTGTCGGTCATACAAGCCACAAAATGAGCTGTATTTTTAAGTCCTTGAAGTTTGACCAGCACGTAATCACCTAGTTTTAAACAATCATGACGTACAGAGTAATCATCATCATCTTCCACAGACCGTAGGCCTACACAAAAACCTTTTCCATCATCGTCATCATTTCTATCAATCACGGTCAGATTCCTCACTGTCTGTCTCAAATAAAATTCGTCTTTTACATGATGGTATGTCGTGTTTTGCTTTTCTTTTGTTTATACAATCTATTTGGCTCCACGACTGACTATCGGCACCGGCTGATTGGTGACGCTCGACGACTGACTAGGCACCGGTTGAATGACCGTGGACTGAGGCTTCGTCACTCTTTTTCGTTCACTGGGACTTATATATGGTTCTTTTTCTTCTGGTGCGGTTTTTTGTTTTTTTAGAAGCTGTAACTGCTTTGTCGGCGAGTTCCTCCCTCTAATGCTGCTTTGTTCAAGTGTCTGTGATAGCCCTAATTGTGACGAGCAGGCCTAAATTGAACACGGTTAGTTGAAATAAATGCATTGGGGTTGGTTGCAACATGTTGCAACCAACCCCGATTAAAATGTTGCAACCAACCCCGAAGCAATGCAGAGACATTGTTATAGAAAAATTTTATCGACAGCGTGGGTTTTAAATAAAATGACTAAATGCATTTTCAAGCCCAATTCCTTGTCCAACTTATGGCACCAAACAATATTAAATTGTTGCAAAAGATTAAGCTAAATTACACAAAAACACAAAACCGCCAAATTTACTTTAGATTGCCGAAATTAAATTTTGACTTTTTTCGGTAGTTCTAATCAACTGCCTGTCAAGAAATTAAGTCACGTTGATCTAAAATATATTCTTTACAAGGTAGGTGATTTAATTTTACGCTAGTATTATTTAGCGCTTAACTAGCGAGGGTGTTGCAACCAACACCTGTTGCATTTAGCCCCGGTCTCCCCTATCACTAAAAGTAATGATAGAATGAAGATTGAGATTTGGTAGTTCTTTATTATCAGTGGACACTCCGAGTGTTATGAATTTTTGGTTAATTGGATATTCAGATTTAGGTGTACTTGGCATTGGTAATTCACTTTAAAACTGACAGTTGTCCAAAAAGTGTGTACATTTTTATCCGAACAGTGCCCAGCTAGTTCTTCGTTCGCCTCTTTTTAAACTTGTCTTTAGTATAACAACCTATCAATACTGTAGCGATAAGTTGCAAAGATCGACCTTGAAATCCTAATCGGCTAGGACATCAGTTCCGTTCGGTGCTCTCAGTACTCCGGTCGCTTCATTTCGTCCTCTGCACCACTCTTCCACGTTCCACAACTATTCCACTGTTCCATGTTCCACAACTGCCCGACTGTTCCACAACTGTCCCACTGTTCCATGTTCCACAACTGCCCGACTGTTCCACAACTGTCCCACTGTTCTATGTTCCACAACTGTTCTATGTTTCACAACTGTCCGACTGTTCCGCGGGAGAGCGGGTCATCAATGTTCCGATGACAATCGACTGTTCTGCGTTGCGTTGACTTTCGTTTTACGCACATTCCCATGTGTTGTCTGCAGCCGAAATACAGTTTAAAAAGTAAAAGCAAGGACCTCGTGATTATTGAAACTAAATTCTTGCAGACTTGTCCAAGTTCCATCTGACCAACAGCCTTGGTCCGTCATCAACATATACAGCTGCAGCGATTGTAGCTAATATGCCAACTAATACCATGTATAATAGTGATATAATTATGTGATAAATGCTGCATTGGATTCCTGTTCCAGAAGGCTTTGCATTCAAGATCCTTTTCTTTCCTCCTGCCCAGCCCGCCAGTTCCTTATCACGTTAACCCTCCGTCGGGCGGGAAAAAAACTATACAACTAAGGGCGTGGGGTCAATTTTGACCCCATAGTAATAATTATGTAATTTGAATAAAAAAAAGCACATAAATTGCATAAGAATGTCATTATTATCACTAATATTCACTGAAATGTCAATATTTGTTTTACTTCCTCATGACATGACGTCATAACGTGACGTCATGGAACGACGTCAATTCATAATGTCATGATGACACATACAAACATATGCTTATAATAGTGTTTGTACACTGATGATTGCATGAGAAGGTAATTAGTGTAATTATTATTCTCTGAAATGTCATTATTTGTTCTTCTTCTTCATGGCATGACGTCATAACGTGACGTCATGTGATGACGTCACTTGGTGAAGTTGTGTTGCCACATACAAACATAGGCTAGTAAAGGTGTTTGTACAATAATGATTGCATGAGAAGGTCATTAGTATTATTAATATTCACTGAAATGTCATTATTTGTTGTTCATGACATCATGACATGACGCCATAACGTGACGTCACGTAATGACGTCACTTCATGATGTCATGGTGCCACATACAAACAATTGCTTGTAATACTGGCCGTACAATACTGATTGCACGAGAAGGTCATTAGTATTATTAATATTCGCTGAAATGTAATTATTTGTTGTTCTTCCTCATGACATGACGTCATAATGCGACTCACTTCATGATGTCATGATGCCACATACAAACATAGGCTTATAATGCTGTTCTTATTCTAATGTATTCCACATGAAATGACGCTAGAATGAACATGGGAGACTACTAGGAGTCTAGGAAAGTATTCCATCAATCAGCAGACATGTCTGAAAAGAGATCTGACTGTGGACAGGGCACAAATTCTTATGGCATGCCTTGCAGACAGCCGTAGCTTTTCTATCTATCTGTCAGGGACAAACTCTGCAGCAACCTCGTTTGTTGGAGGTTCCTGAATGTCGTATACATACATGTTTCACTGGTGCTCTAATCAGCCCAAGATGAGATGCATCAGGTCGTCGCTGTTCCTTTAGCTCTTGGCAAAGATCTTTCCCCAATTTCTTGATGAACAGCCGACGCTTTCCCACTGGAGCCTTGTCAAACTTCAATTTCTCATGGAGGACGTGAGCGAAAGTGCGGCAATATCCAGTTGGTTGCAGAACAGCACTACCGGCAAATGTCTGGTTGAGAACTTCGTGCTGAATGTTTTTATCATCTGGTCAGCACAATTGCCTCCTACATTTGTGATGCCAGCACTTAAATGACATGATTCTTTTGCTTTGCACAACAATATCGACCCAACATCGACCGCATCGCCGCCAACATCGACCGCAGGGTCTACAAATACATATATACACCAAACATAATATCGTCAATATAAATGTCCATATAAATGTCACACTTATCAAACACATTCATCTATCTGTCAAACCTACGCCTTTACACGTTTAACAAAATATTCCTCTGTCTATCAAACATACGCCTTTATGCGTTTAACAAAATATTCCTCTGTCTATCAAACATACGCCTTTACGCGTTTAACACAAATATTCCTCTGTCTATCAAACATAGGCCTTTACACATTTAACAAAATATTCCTCTGTCTATCAAACATACGCCTTTACGCGTTTAACACAAATATTCCTCTATCTATCAAATATAGGCCTTTACACATTTAACAAAATATTCCTCTGTCTATCAGACATTACTCTGCCTATCAAACATACGCCTTTACGCGTTTAACAAAATATTCCTCTATCTATCAAACATACGCCTTTACGCGTTTAACCAACATATTCATAGGGCGAGTATCTCGCTTAAAAGAGGTGCGCAATTATGTGGAGTCTATCTGTCAATATAAATGTTCATGTTTCATACATATTCATCTGTCTATTAAACATAAATGAAGCTACTTACTTTCCTAGCCTCGCTTTCCACCTCTCGACTTCAGGCCTTCAACTGCAACCTTCAACGACCTCGATTCTCACTTCTGACCACTCCTTCGAACACTCCCCTGTTGCTCTCGACTTTCTTCTAGTCCACGCCTTACTTCCCTTACACGCGTGACTAGCCCAATAGCCCAACAACTCATCAACTCATGTAGCGCTACCTTACTTTCCGCTACACTCCTCCCTCTTTCCCAGGGGACACCCCAAACTACTCCAGACATACTAATTACACTTCAACTACACCATTTAACAGTGCATTTTACACAAAACATTAACTACACTATAACCACTAATTACTATCGATACACTTCCTTACCTAGTGATCTCAAATAAGTTCCAATATACTCATTACTGCAAAAGAGACACTGTAATCTTTTCCACACTACTGACAACTCATCCAAAAAATAGTCTAAACACAAAACCGAAATAATTTACAGAAATATAACACCGAAACCACCAAACATACAAATCAAGCCTTCTAATAAAACGCAACTACTATCTACATCTGTCCACTTTTCAATAAAAACATCAACTTTCTTAATTAAAATCCACTATGTGTACAAACACTTCTGCTCAAATAATCAGCCCCAATATTGTCTTTTCCCTTTATTGCTCTAATTGTGAAGCGATATGGTTGCAACGAGAGTGCCCATCTCATCAATCTACCATTTTGGTACTGGGACTTTCCTAGATACTGAAGAGGCTGGTGATCTGTCTCCAATATGAAATGCCGACCATACAAAAATTCTTGAAATTTTGTTATCCCCCAAACAATTGCAAGACACTCCTTTTCAATGGTAGCGTACCTCACCTCCCTCGGAAGCAATTTTCTGCTTATGAAAGCAACGGGATGTTTAAACCCCTCATCACCCTCCTGAAGCAAGACACCACCAATTCCCTCGTTACAAGCATCTGTCTGCAAAACAAATTCCCGACTGAAATCGGGTAACTGCAAAATGGGTGGATGGGCTACAAAATATCTCAAAGTTCCAAATGCATTATCTTGAGCTACTCCCCACTCAAGCTTATTAGGTGTACCCTTTCTGGTTAAATCAGTTAGTGGAACAGCAATGGCAGCAAAATTTGGGATGAACCTCCGGTAATATCCCACCAGGCCTAAAAATGACTGCAGCTGTTTCTTCGTTAAGGGTCTACCCACAGAAAGGATTTTATTAACCAACTCAGGATTAGGTTCCAACTTATTTTCCCCTACTCGGTGTCCCAAAAAATCCACCCACGACCTACCAATCTCACACTTTGAGGGACGCAGCACCAAATTAGCCCTCCTAACACGCTCGAAAAACTGCCCTAATGCCGACAGATGCTCTTTCCAATTTTTCGTATGACACAAAACATCATCAAGATAGTTATCTAAGCCTGTTAGACCTAGCAACAATTTCCTCATAATTCTGGAAAAGGTAGCCGGTGCATTGACAAGACCGAAAGGCATGACCCGGAACCGGAAAAGACCCCTATGGGTAATGAATGTCGTCAAGTCCTTGTCTTCTTTCCCCATCGCTACTTGCCAATAACCTTTGCTAAGGTCGAATTTTGAGAAGACTCTGTCTTCAGCCAAACCCGAAAATATCTCCCCAGCATTTGGCATCGGTTCCGGGTCAAATATCGTGACGTTATTCAATTTTCGAAAATCTATACATACCCGAGTACTTCCATCTGGTTTTTTCACCAGAACCATTGGGGACGCATACGGGGCTTGCGATGGCTCTATCACCCCCAACTCCATCATCTCATCCAATTCCTTCTCCACAACATCCCTCATTGCATACGGCAATACATACGCCTTACTATGGACAGGGTTTTCCGTAGTCAACTTGATTTCATGTATTCCCAAATTGGTAACCTTGGGTACATCTGTGAAAATATCCTGGTACTCATACAACAGCTGCCTTACATCAGCTTGTTCAGCCTCCGCTAACCCCGGATCTATTTTCACGTCTCTATACGTCTCAGTAGCCCTCTTTGGGCCCAAAGTCATAAGAGGTTCACCCTCTTCGTCATCCGACTCCAAGACCGCCGCATTAACAACCTCAAAACCCTGCGCCATATCCTCTTCACGCTCGTGATATAGCTTGATCAAATTCGCATGGACTGTCCGGACTCTATCCGGAAGCTCTATCCTGTAATCATGTCCACTCACGTGTTCTCTGACCTCAAAAGGCCCCTGCCACTGCATAAGCAACTTATTACTGTTTGTCGGTAACAATAGTAGCACTTTGTCTCCCGACTTAAAAGACCTACTTCGCGCTTTGATATTATAATATTTCCTCTGTTTCTGTTGTGCCTTCCTGAGCTCCTCCTGTGCAAGCTGACATGTTTCCTCCAACTTGCTCCGCAAATCAATCACATATTGATAAGTCAACTTTACTTCTGGCTTCAACTCCTCCTTGGTCCATAGCTCTCGCAAAATTGACACCGGTCCCCTCACCGATCTTCCATATAATAGTTGAAACGGAGAGAAACCGAGGCTCTCTTGAGGAACCTCTCTATAAGCGAAGAGCAGCGCCGCAATATACCGGTCCCAGTCTTTGGGTCTTTCTGCACACATTTTCCGAAGCATGGATTTCAAAGTTCCATTAAACTTTTCGACTAGGCCATTGCACATCGGATGGTACGGGGTCGTCACCAACTGTTGAATAGACAATAATCGCCCGACTTCTTTCATAGTCGCCGATACAAACTGCGTTCCCTGGTCACTTAATACCTCGCGAGGCACCCCCATTCTGGTAAAGATCTCAAGTAGAGCTTCCGCTACAGCCTCAGTCGTTATTTCTTTAAGCGGCAATGCCTCTGGATATCTCGTCGCATAATCCACCACCGTCAAGATATACCTGTTTCCCCTTTCAGACGGAGGACTGATGGGACCAATCAGGTCTACTGCCACCCGCTCAAACGGCGTATCAATTATCGGCATCTTATCTAATGGAACCTTTGGTATTCTGCCTTTCGATATCGTCCGCTGACAGATGTCACACGACTGACAAAACCTCGTCACATCACCCTGAAGCCCCGGCCACCAAAAACTCATTGTTATTCGGTCCACCGTTTTCTTGATGCCTAGATGTCCGCTAAAAACAGCCTCATGGGCCAATTTCATGACCTGATTCCGCAACAGTTTCGGGACCACCAATCCCAAGCCGTCCCGACTTCCCCCAGACTCACTTTTCCTATATACAAGTCCATTCCGCAGACTATATGGACCACCTTCATCCTCTGTTGTCATTTCCGCCCACACCTTATGTAACGTTTCGTCTTCCTTTTGCATCTTTATCAGCTCTTCCTTCGAAACATTACTCCCTACTTCTCCAGGTACCCTCAATGGAGCCTCTCTAACTTTGCTATTCCTCTGTTGTCTTGTTTCCACTGCCTGACTTTCCTCTACCGCTTCCACTCTCGTATCTTTATTCACCGTCGTCCCGTCATCGAGTACTTGACACGAAGTCGTTGCCCCAGGAATATTCCCGACGACAACGTCATACAAGGGTTGCTTCATGCACAGAGCTCTTACAGATCCACTAAAATATGGCGTAGTCAAATCGATCACCGCCACTGGTGCTCGACGGACTGTCCCATCGATCAGTACACACGTTGTTTTTTCGCCTGTGAATTGTTCTTCTTTCACCAAATCAGTCCTCACTACAACAGTAGAACAACCTGTGTCCCTCAAAACTCTTACCTTCTTCTCACCTAAAAACCCTTCCATCACTGGCATTAAAGTTTCCCTGTTGTGTGATGTACATGCTACAACTGGAAGTTTACATCCGCACACTAATTCGACCTCATTATCCAACAATGCCCCACCACGATGTTCCAAACACCGCGCAGACTCCGACTCCAGTAAAGCTCCCACTCTATTTTGTTGCTCCATCCTCGGACGAATCACCTCACCCGACCTTGAAACGTTTTCCTGTGCTCCCTCTCGTCTATGAAAACCTACCTGCGATGACCCAGATCGATACCCATTGAAGGACATCGCTCCCGCTTTATGTTTATAAAAACAGTTTGTCGAGATATGATTGCCTTTCCCGCAAATGAAACAACGCTTCCCTAGATTCTTCTGTGGAAACGCTGGCTTACCTCTTTCCAGCGGTTTAACCCTACCCTCTTCCTCCTTTCGACCAGTCCCCGACGCTACTTCATTAACGTGCGCTTCAAGATATTTCTCTGCCAAAATGGCTAAATCAGCCAAAGTGGTTGGAGCTCGTTCCTTCAGAAACACAGCTAGATAACTGGGGCACGTGTTAATATATTGTTCCCGGATAATCAAATCCCTCAACCCTTCAAAAGTGGCATCCACCTTCGCCAACGCCATCCATCGAAGAAGATACGACTCTAATCTTGCCAAAAATTGTGCAGGTGTTTCTCCAGAATCCACCCTAACCGATCTAAACTTTAACCGAAATCCCTCCTCCGTCAATTGAAATCTTTTAAGCAAAGCATCTTTCAAATAATCATAATCTGTTGCTTTCTCCGCAGGCAATCTAGAGTAAACATCTAATGCCCTCCCCTTCAACAAAGCCGATAGGAAAATCGCCCATTCCTTTCGCTCCCATTTTTGAAGTTCAGCATATCGCTCAAACCGCTGTAGATACGAATCCATGTTGTCTTTCCCCTCCTCAAAAGGTGGCATCTTGGGCCCTTTTACCCTATACTGTTTTCCAAAAGAGGATTCCTGAGAAAATACTATCTCCTGCCCATCCATGTGTTTATCCATCTGCAAACGCTTGTTTTCCAATTCTAATCGTTCAAGTTCCTTTTCCACTTTAAATTTCTCCAATTCTGTTTTCTTATCCAGCTCTTTTAATCTCACTTCTGCCTCCCTTACTTCCAACTCTCTCTGATCTCTTCGTAAACGTTCCGCCTCCAAAATCCTGTCTTTCTCCGCCCTCTCATTCTTAGCCTCTCTCTCTCTAGCCCTCTCCTCTCTCTCTCTGTCCCGCTCCTCTCTCTCTGTCCCGCTCCACTCTCTCCTCCTCCCTCTCACTCTTAGCCTCTCTCTCCCGTTCTCTCCTTCTCTTCCCTCTCACTCTTAGCCTCTCTCCTTCTCCTCCCTCTCCCTCGCAGCGTCTCTCTCTCTAGCCCGTTCTTCCCTCTCTGCAGCTTGTTGCTGGCGTACAAAATCCAGGAGGGACTCCCCAGTAAGCCCCATACCTTCACCTACCTCCTTCAATTGCGCTAACGAAGTCATGGTTACCCTTACTCACACACACAACAACAAGTTCTATGCAAATCTGAAGAACACCTCTATCAGAACTAACCAAAAAGAGAATGAAAACCTCTGTACTGAACCACAGTGTACTCAGAGAGATGAGCAGAAGTCCGTAGCTTCCAAGCGGACAGGTAGATGCGCGACTGAGGTAAGTTCGTAGCCAGCAGACTTACTTCGTAACCGGCAGACTGACTTTGTACACCGGCAGAATGATTTCGTAGCCGGCAGACTGACTTTGTACACCGGCAGATTGATTTCGTAGCCGGCAGACTGACTTTGTACACCGGCAGAATGATTTCGTAGCCGGCAGACTGACTTTGTACACCGGCAGATTGATTTCGTAGCCGGCAGACTGACTTTGTACACCGGCAGATTGATTTCGTAGCCGGCAGACTGGTACGCACCGACCTCACTGGTTGACTGACTGAGACAGGTTGACTCGCAGACTGGTTGGCTGACCTCGCAGACTGGTTGACTGACCTCGCAGACTGGTTGACTGACCTCGCAGACTGGTTGACTGACCTCGCAGACAGGTTGACTGACCTCGCAGACTGGTTGGCTGACCTCGCAGACAGGTTGACTGGCCTCGCAGACAGGTTGGCTGACCTCGCAGACTGATTGACTCGCCTCGCAGACTGGTTGACTGACCTCGCAGAACGGTTGAATGACCTCGCAGACTGTTTGACTGAGCTCGAAGAACGGTTGACTGTCCACGCAGACTGATTGAGACAGACTGGTTGACTGACCTCGCAGAACGGTTGTCTGACCTCACAGACTGGTTGACTGTCGTCGCGTAACAATTGTCTGACCTCGCAGAACGGTTGACTGGCCTCGCAGACAGACTGGTTGACTGTCCTCGCAGAACGCTTGTCTGACTGGCCTCACAGACAGACTGGTTGACTGTCCTCGCAGAACGCTTGTCTGACCTCGCAGAACGGTTGACTGTCGTACGTACGAATTTCGGCAGGCTCGCCAAATGTGACGGAATTAAATGTATTATTCAACTCGGTCTTTTCTTTCTATAATTCTTTTGCTTTGCACAACAATATCGACCCAACATCGACCGCTAGGGTCTACAAACATATATACACCAAACATAGTATCGTCAATATAAATGTCCATTTTCACACTTATCAAAATGTTCATCTATCTTCAAACCTACGCCTTTACATTTAACAAAATATTCCTCTGTCTATCAAACATACGCCTTTACGCGTTTAACAAAATATTCCTCTATCTATCAAATATAGGCCTTTACAACAAAATATTCCTCTGTCTATCAAACATACGCCTTTACGCGTTTAACACAAATATTCCTCTATCTATCAAATATAGGCCTTTACACATTTAACAAAATATTCCTCTGTCTATCAGACATTACTCTGCCTATCAAACATACGCCTTTACGCGTTTAACAAAATATTCCTCTATCTATCAAACATACGCCTTTACGCGTTTAACACAACATATTCATAGGGCGAGTATCTCGCTTAAAAGAGGTGCGCAATTATGTGGAGTCTATCTGTCAATATAAATGTTCATGTTTCATACATATTCATCTGTCTATTAAACATAAATGAAGCTACTTACTTTCCTAGCCTCGCTTTCCACCTCTCGACTCCAGGCCTTCAACTGCAACCTTCAACGACCTCGATTCTCACTTCTGACCACTCCTTCGAACACTCCCCTGTTGCTCTCGACTTTCTTCTAGTCCACGCCTTACTTCCCTTACACGCGTGACTAGCCCAATAGCCCAACAACTCATCAACTCATGTAGCGCGGGGAACACCCCAAACTTCCAACATACAATTACTTCAACTACATCACTTAACCCTCGGGCTACCAAGGGGGTATTTTGCCACCCCCTAGGTTTTTTTCATCTCAAACTTTTTCCGTATGGAATAAAAATTTGACCTTTTAGGTCGCTGTAGGGGTTCATTTGCACACGTTTTGAGGTAAAATGTGAGATGATATCTCACACCGTTCAAAAGTTATATTCAATATACCCGAGGTACCAGGGGGTGGATACCACCCCCTAGATTTTCGACTATATCTTATCCGTCATTTAATATTAAGAGACACAAATTATACCATTCTATAGAGGGAATGTGGGGCTACATTTCCATGGTCACTGAGTTGACCTGAGACAACCGGAAGTGCTCAAAATAAATTATAATACGCGTAACATGTGTGAAAAATGGCTGAATGGAAGGACTCCCCCCTTAGTTTTTGTCTGTAGCGTATTCATTTGTCTTCCTGGAAGAGAAACAAAGATACCATTCTTTAGAGGGAATGAAGGGCTTCATTTGCATACCTACATCTTTGTCTTTTGAATACCGGAAGTGATCAAAATAAATAATAATACGCGTAATCTGTGTGAAAATGGCTGAATACAGCGTTATAACGTAAACCGATATATATGTATGGATATATATGTATGGATGTACATTTATACTATATAAACATGTGTAGGGATGATTTTGTGTATCTTTTATACATAGATTAGTTTCAAAACACACATAATCTTATATTTGTTTATCCAAAAAGTACAAAATGTACGCAATAATATACAATATTGCTAATTAATGGGTCCTGTTGTTAAAAGTGATGTAATTTCGAGGTGCATTCACATAATGTACAACTAAATATACCATTCTGTGCAGAAATGAATGCTGAATCCAATGCTGTATTACAAGTTATGATATGTAAAACCAAACACGAAATCCAGGGGGGGTGGTAACCACCCCCCCTTGGTAGTCCGTGTTACAAAAAAAGCTTGGTAGCCCTAGGGTTAACAGTGCATTTTACACAAAGCATCTTAACTACACTATAACCACTAATTACTGTCGATACACTTCCTTACCTAATGATCTCAAATAAGTTCCAATATACTCATTACTGCAAAAGAGACACTGTAATCTTTTCCACACTACTGACAACTCATCCAAAAAATAGTCTAAACACAAAACCGAAATAATTTACAGAAATATAACACCGAAACCACCAAACATACAAATCAAGCCTTCTAATAAAACGCAACTAGTATCTACATCGGTCCATTTTCAATAAAAACATCAACTTTCTTAATTAAAATCCACTATGTACAAACACTTCTGCTCAAATAATCAGCCCCAATATTGTCTTTTCCCTTTATTGCTCTAATTGTGAAGCGATATGGTTGCAACGAGAGTGCCCATCTCATCAATCTACCATTTTGGTACTGGGACTTTCCTAGATACTGAAGAGGTTGGTGATCTGTCTCCAATATGAAATGCCGCCCATACAAAAATTCTTGAAATTTTGTTATTCCCCAAACAATTGCAAGACACTCCTTTTCAATGGTAGCGTACCTTACCTCCCTCGGAAGCAATTTTCTGCTTATGAAAGCAACGGGATGTTTAAACCCCTCATCACCCTCCTGAAGCAAGACGCCACCAATTCCCTCGTTACAAGCATCTGTCTGCAAAACAAATTCCCGACTGAAATCGGGCAACTGCAAAATGGGTGGATGGGCTACAAAATATCTCAAAGTTCCAAATGCATTATCTTGAGCTACTCCCCACTCAAGCTTATTAGGTGTACCCTTTCTGGTTAAATCAGTTAGTGGAACAGCAATGGCAGCAAAATTTGGGATGAACCTCCGGTAATATCCCACCAGGCCTAAAAATGACTGCAGCTGTTTCTTCGTTAAGGGTCTACCCACAGAAAGGATTTTATTAACCAACTCAGGATTAGGTTCCAACTTATTTTCCCCTACTCGGTGTCCCAAAAAATCCACCCACGACCTACCAATCTCACACTTTGAGGGACGCAGCACCAAATTAGCCCTCCTAACACGCTCGAAAAACTGCCCTAATGCCGACAGATGCTCTTTCCAATTTTTCGTATGACACAAAACATCATCAAGATAGTTATCTAAGCCTGTTAGACCTAGCAACAATTTCCTCATAATTCTGGAAAAGGTAGCCGGTGCATTGACAAGACCGAAAGGCATGACCCGGAACCGGAAAAGACCCCTATGGGTAATGAATGTCGTCAAGTCCTTGTCTTCTTTCCCCATCGCTACTTGCCAATAACCTTTGCTAAGGTCGAATTTTGAGAAGACTCTGTCTTCAGCCAAACCCGAAAATATCTCCCCAGCATTTGGCATCGGTTCCGGGTCAAATATCGTGACGTTATTCAATTTTCGAAAATCTATACATACCCGAGTACTTCCATCTGGTTTTTTCACCAGAACCATTGGGGACGCATAGGGGGCTTGCGATGGCTCTATCACCCCCAACTCCATCATCTCATCCAATTCCTTCTCCACAACATCCCTCATTGCATACGGCAATACATACGCCTCTTGCCGTCTGCAACAGACATCTAAAGACATTAAGCTTAATGCATCTTAGACTATATAGACGTCTATGTCTCTGCCTAAATGCACGTTAGCATAGACATCGTGTGCATCTCGGCAATAACCTTTCCTTTGACCTGGGTTACTCTTCACCCTTTGTTTCCAATGCGAAGGCTTCCTCAGGCTCTCTCTGTCTCAGTCTCAGCCTCTGTCTCTGTCTTTCTGTCTCTCTTTCTGTCTCTCTACTAGTCAGGGTCACACTTTGTCAATTACCTAATGGTTGTGTAGATGCAATGTCCCAGCATTGACATGTTAGTCAATTTTGCATAATTCTGTCTTGAAACGTCTTTCTAACTCCTTTGTTAGTATCCTATTTCTAATATTCTAGTCATTACATGCTGTTGTCAATTATTTGTGTTGTTTGTTTTGTTTCTATTTATTTGGCCAATTGTTTTTTTTATCATCGTCTCCTATAATTGGTTAGAGCGCTCGGCCTGTAACGCGGAGACTACGGGTTCGAGTCTCGCCCGAGGCAACTACTCTGCGTATATTTGAGCCTTGAGCAAGTGCTTTACTCCACCACTGCTCGTACTCTGGCAGTGCTAGTCCCAAGCCTGGAGAAAGAAGGAGGGTGATGCTAATCATCTTTGTTATGACACAGCGTCGTTAAACAGCAACTAGCCATTAGCCAACTGTATACAAGCATATACAGTGGTTGGTTAAATGCTGTGTCATAACAAAGATGGAGAAAGAAGGAGGGTGATGCTAATCATCTTTGTTATGACACAGTGTCGTTAAACAGCGACTAACCACGCTTTACGTACAATTGCTCTGCGCCATTGATGCTCTGTCGTATGTATAATGGTTGTGTGCACTTCTGAATTTTGGAAGGAGGACAATATCAAAGACAATAGTATTGCATAGAGGCACGACTTAGGCAAACAACTCGGCGTTGTACGGAGTCGAATCCGCGGCACATGATCACTAACCAAACGCTTTACCAATAGACCACCGAGCCGCATTAAATGCTGGAGGATAAAAATGCAATTAATTCAGTGGCGAGAGCTACCTACGTCATGCAGTGATGAATAGGATATCTCCATGAAAATAGACTTACGAGAAAGACGATAGCCTAAGTCATAGACACAAAATTTAATCCAACATTTTAATTTTGTTTTGGGCGGTTTTTAAACTGTAAAATTATGGTGAGCTAGGCGAATGATTACTGGGTTTCCAAATAAAGCCTGGAATAAAACAAGTCTTAATCGACTTTGTAAAATAATTATGCCGATGGTACGACAGCGCGTAAATCAAGAAGTTCGTCAGAACAGCACGGAATATTCGGCGTGTGAGTGAGCTGATTTGCAACCAGGATGATGATCCTCACAGCCACAAGAGTCCACGGGAAATTGAAAGAGAATTTGGCATATCACAAAGAACAGTGCAACGCATTATAAAGCAAGTTTGCAACTTCAACCGTACAAACGCGTAATAGGGCAGGTTATAAACGAAAACTGCAAATTAAAACACCTGCAGCGATGTCAACAGTTACTTGGCAGATGTCCAAACGAGAGAAGTGTACGATGCATTTGGTACAGATGAAAAGACATTTATTCTCGCCACACCAGTTAATTCTCAAAGTTATCGTCTTTATTCTGATGCAAGAACGAAAAAACAAGTTTCAGCAACGAGACTCGTACGCCAACGTGAACATTTCAGTCGTGGCATCATGGTCACCAGTCGGTGTATCTCGAATTGGAAAAACCAGGCCCAGTGTGATGTTTGTTGAATCTGGAGCTAAAGTGAACTGTGAGTATTATTGTGATCACGTCTCAATACAAGTATTGCTTCCGGATATTCGAGCGATATGTAATCGTCAAAGCTGGACACTGCAACAGGACGTTGAAGAGTGGCAAAAATTCTCTCAACGGTTTTTAAACAGAAGCATTGACCAGTGGCGCAGACGTTTACAAAAAACTGTTGAGAACCGAGATAGACACATTGAATTTGATTTCGGATTTGGTAAAAATTAGTATTTGTCAACAATTTACTTGTTTTTCTTAGAAGAAAAAGTTACACAAAAATTTATAATTTTAAATTACACTAGGCGGTCCCACTTTCTTTGCGCCACCCTGTAGTTGTGTTTACAATAGCGTTGACTCTGTCTGTCTATCTTCCTGTCTGTCTGTCTGTTCGTCTGCCTGTCTGGTTTCCCTTGCTCGTACGCTAGGATTTCGTGCAAATATTGCCTGCGACATATTGCTAGGTAAGGTTGGGCAACTGTAAGGTATAGATACTTGAAGGTCAAATTGGTTGTAATGTAGGGTCAGATGAGATAAGGAAAAGAAATACATTGGGGCCGTGGAAAAGGGCAAGGCTCCACAGATCCCGATGATTTTTAACAATGTAAGGTAGAGCAAGACAAGTTAGTTTAAGGTAAGGTGAGGTAAGTTTTAGACAAGGTATGGTAGCGCTAGGTAAATTAGGCTAATGTAAATCAAATTAGGCTAAGGTGAATTGAAGCAATGCAGACTGGGTTAAGGTCAATGAAGGTAAAGGCCTTTAGTATAAGACGAGAGATACTAGGTTAAATAAGAAAAGTAGGATACGATATGGAAAGGTGATTGTCATGTCAGGTGGATTTAGGTGAGCCTGATTGTCAGGTCTGGGTCTGTCTTTGTTTCTATGTAGACTACAGGTCTTAACGACGAGTTGTCGAGTTTAACAACAATTTCCCATGATAAGTAGCCCAAAATGGCCCAATAGACTACAGCTGCTTTACCAGGTTTTTTACGAGGTCCAAGGATTTCCCTGCAGACGTTAATTTTTAAGGTCACTGGGCATGACAATCACTTGCGAAAACAATCACACAGGCCAAGACAATCACGTAAGCCAAGACAATTATTATATAAAACCAAGACAATCACACAAACCAAAGCAATCACAGAGAACCAAGACACTCACATAAGCGAAGAAAATCACATAGAACCAAGAAAATCACGTAAAACCAAGGCAATCACATAACACGAAGACAATCACAAAACAAAGACAATCACATAAGCGGAACTACGATTCGATCCCCTCATGCCTTCTCATGTGCTGGACCATCCTTCTACCACCGTGTTTCCATACATTACAAGTGCGCAATGCACTTAATTTCTGTTGAATCTGTCAACCCACACTTCCTGCCTACCTTCAGACGCACTTACTTAGATCTGTCAGAGAGATATCATGAGGCACTTGTGACAGGGTCGTATATCGCAAGGGTCTTAATACAATCATATGTACATTAGGGTGGTCCAAAAACACAAAGTATCTCAGAGTTGCCCTCCACAACCCTCCTTTTGTTCTATGGCTGCCGACTATTACCTCTACCAAATTTGAGAGAGATTGATGAGTATTTAGAGGTCGCTCAAGGTCAGGGTATTTTCACCATATTATGCATGAAATCGGTAATCTGCACTAAGAACAGAAAACAGAATTCGAGTTTAATTAAAACATTTAGTTCAGCAATGAAAATAAGAAACGGTTCCAAAACGTTCAATTTTGCTATGGAAACACTGGAACTTTTCTTTAATAACACATTCTATGTCCTCTGTCATCTTCATCAGCGTGGTCTTACAGCAGGACGGATAGGTTCTCCTGTGGTGTTTCATGAGCTGAACAAGGAACTGCTGCTCTTCACTGCTTGTCACCGATTAATTTTGCTGCTGCATCAAACCAATGGCTCTCCCAAGCAGAGTCGTTGATAACTGTCATGACTGATTCGCAAGCCAGTTATGCGCGCTTCAGAAATTTTTCTTTAATGCTTGCCCTCTGTAGTTTACCCTCCGGTTTCCTTGACCTATGGATTTCGAGCGGGCCCGTACATGCGTGTAAGATACGGTGTCGTTTTTTGTCTTGTGATAACGATACCATAGATATCCTTAGGTCTGTGCTGGCAATGTGACCCGCGAGCTGATTTTAAGTGGGCGACAGAGGTTGCTAAATTTTGCAATTTGTGTAAAAATGAAGTAAAAGACGAAGTCACTGGCTTACATGCATAGCTATCCGTTCGTAACTTGGTTTATCAGTTTAGGAGGTCCTGCTAGGAGTGATGATCGCATCATTCTTTAGGATCCTTTGCCAGGAAGCCTTGGTTGGGCCTTCTCTTTTCCATTCAAGTGCAGAATGTCAACGATGACAGTAGTTCTCTCTGTGACGGAAGATGCAAGGCCACGGGAGCTGAGGGCCTCAGGAGAATGGTCGAGGCACTTCACATAATTGATGGACTGTGGAAGGTGGAGGTTTGTCATCATCAATGTTTTCACATCCACTAGGGCCTACAATTCTGTCGTCAAACAAGGACAGGCTGACCAAAATTTCTTAAACGTACCATATATGCCTAGCAAATGCGGTCGTGGCAACCATTGCACTCTAATATTTAGATATTTACTGAGCTCCTCCAGTAGCAGTAGATCATTGAGTGGTGCTCTTATAAGCAGAGGAGCGTCATGCCAGAACCGAAAATAGACATGGCTCACAAACAGTGCATGCCAGCTCCTTTACACTGTGCACTGTGTGTAGAACAGAATTTATACTTTGGCAGTTGGAAAGAACAGCTGCTGGAAACAAATATTTTAATGCTTTCGCCATCCAACGTGCATGATGGAATCACCATTTCTGCCATTAACGGCTGCAGACACGCAAAACAAAATCTGACACTTCGTAACAGCGTTAATAGAACGAGGAAGTAATGGTGTAGGGTTTTCCGCCTTGGGGCTTCGTATTCTCGGAAATCTGTAAATTATAGTCGTGGTCTCCAATAAGGTCGTTTCACAGGACTACACTAATTGTCTTCTTCCGTGGTAGAAACTAGCGCATTAACTATATATTTTGAGACATAATTCCTTCGACTCTATTATCGATGATTGTAATAACAGATGGAGTCTGCTATAATAATTGACGAAGGTAATCATCGAATGTTGTTATCTACGACGGTAATTAGGGGAGACCGGGGTTGGTTGCAACGATTTTCATATTTTCGTGTGTCATTTTTTTATTTTTGGAACAACCTACAATCTTCTTAGCCCATATATATACTTTATATCTCAGCAACAAAACAAGCTATAGTAGCGATCTCAGTGACCAAAGATGTAACCACAATAGCTAACTGAACAGAGGGCTTCAAAGTGTTGCAACCAACCCCGGGCCGGTGTTGGTTGCAACAACCCTGGGGGAAGGTTGCAACAGTACTGAAAGTAGTATAATTATTCAATTGAGGCTGCATTGCCCAGGCCTACTGAGGCTTGCCTACATATAAGAATGTAATAAATAAATGAAGAAATTCAAAATAAAGTCTAATCAAAAGAATCAATCAAGATATTAAACTGTTTTACTGCAATAATCGTTATGTAAAATGTCCGATATATATACTCGATAGGCCTATTACCCCATAGCAAGCTAGGCAACTTCTACCTATTTAGGCTTATAATGTTCAATATTTAATAAAAAATTGTAGAGCGTTTCAAGCCTTCAAATTGTAACCAGAAAAGGAAAATGGGAATGTTATCTTCCTTTTTACATCAATTTTGTTTGATATTTGAGAATTATGCACTTTCCGAATAATAATATGTCTATCTGTCACTCTCACCATTCCAACCTCATGCTCTTACTCCGTGTTCTTCCTTTTTACATCAATTTTGTTTGATATTTGAGAATTATGCACTTTCCGAATAATAATATGTCTATCTGTCACTCTCACCATTCCAACCTCATGCTCATACTCCGTGTTCTTCCTTTTTACCTCAAGTTTGTTTGATATTTGAGAATTATGCACTTTCAGAATAATAATATGTCAAACTGTCACTCTCTCCATTCCAACCTCGTGCTCTTACTCCATGTTCTTTCTTTTTACATCAAGTTTGTTTGATATTTGAGAATTGTACACTTTCAGAATAATAATAATAATAATAACTCTGCCAATTTATATGGATGATTATATAATTAGTTGCACAAGAGTGCAACTTTAGCATATATTAAAATATTAAATGGTATTTATTTGAAATATAATTAAAATATAATTAAAATAATAAACATGTCCCTGTAAGATGTGCTTCTATCACTAGGATTCGGCTAATGAATAAATAAACTGCTCTAAAAAGAGTACAACTTTAATGTATATTAAAAATATTAACTTGTATTTATTTGAAATATATTGAAAATATATTTAAAATAATAGCCATGTCGCTGTAAGATGTGCTTCTATCACTAGGATTCGGCTAATGAACAAATAAACTGCATTAAAAAGAGTACAACTTTAAGGTATATTAAAAATATTAAATGGTATTTATTTGAAATATATTTAAAATATATTTAAAATAATAAACCTGTCACTGTAAGATGTGCTTCTAGCTGATATGCCTTCAACCAATGGCATACACCAATGGAGTGTGTACAGCGTGAATAATTAATATTCAGCTCAGCCTCCCTTCGCTAGGCGCTAGAAATATGGTACCAGTCTGTAGCTGTCAATCAATGGCTAAGCTCCGCCTACGCTGCCGCTCCATACCATTGTCTATTAAATTTGCCATTGTTCTACCTCTATTGTCTATTAAATTTGCCATTGTTCTACCTCTATTGTCTATTAAATTTGCCATTGTTCTACCTCTATTGTCTATGAAATTTGCCATTGTTCTACCTCTATTGTCTATGATATCTGTCATTGTTCTACCTCTATTGTCTATGTAGAGCTTCCTTTGTCTGTCTTTGTAGCGCCTCCTTTGTCTATGTAGCGCTTCCTTTGTCTGTCTTTGTAGCGCCTCCTTTGTCTATGTAGCGCTTCCTTTGTCTGTCTTTGTAGCGCCTCCTTTGTCTATGTAGCGCTTCCTTTGTCTATGTAGCGCGATGACTCACTGATATGGTACTCTCTCTTACCAATCTACTGAACACACAAGTCAAGGCCCCGGCCACATGACTTGAAACATAGCCGGCGGTATGTCGGACACGCAGCCAAAGGCGGACATGACTAGAAATATAGCCAAAGAGGACATGACTAGTGATATAGTGAAACGCCTAACGACTAGCAATTTTGCTACAGTATTAAGAGCTTCAATTATTCTGCAACTTCAAAGTCCACTGCAAGATAAATAGGTGCAAAAGTCGAGTGCAACAGTCGATGTCAAACTTCGATAGTGTTTCAGGCAATCTGTCAAATTTTCATCATCAGTTTCAGGAATTTTACAAAATTCCTGGGTTTTTCCAGGATTTTGTAAAGTGCCGAAGTGAATTGGGGATTTTACAAATTGCCTAAAAACTTCAGGCATTTAACAAAATCCATGATTTTACAAATTGCCTGTAACATATTATACACTCTCAAACTTGGCCATATTTTGGATTATGTCCAATAAGACGTGCCGCTATTCGCGGAACCTGGTCCAAGCACCCAATCCGGACTGCAGGGAGCCCAATGTAGAGGGCGCAACGGTAGTTGAGGTGGGAGACAATAAGAGAGTTGATGAGGGTAGAAACACTTGTGTTAAATTTTGGCATCTGGGCCAAAGTCATCCGGTCACGTGATGTCTCGGGTGACGGACGGACTCATGGATCGGTTGATGGATAGATAGATGGATGGACGGCTTAATCAACTTCATAATCCTTCACGCGACAGTAACTCACGGTGTTGTTTTAACACTTTCACATAATGTTTTTTAAATAAATGTATTTGATGGACTAAGATTAGTGATTTTATACGTCATCTCATATTAATGGTACTCTTCAGCTAGGCAATCGAGGAAACACTGCAATTATTTGTCATTATTATGTGTTAACAGTTTTAGATAAACAACGTTTTATATAAATGTCTGTGATTGACTAAGATTGGAAATGTTATAGGTTAATGTTCCTTCCTCACTGGTCCTCCTCCGCTAGACAATCCTGGAAACCTTGAACTAATTGTCTTCTAATACAGTTCTCTCAGATTTATACCATATTTTATCGTCGCATATTATAGTCAGGATTGATGTTTAGCGGTAACTTAGCTGTTTGAACTTTCCGCAGTTTCGCGTGCAGTCAAGAAATATGTTTTGTGCAGAGATGGCAACTGGTTGTTTCAGTTAATTAGAAAGTTCAATGTCTGTAGCCAGGTGTTTTAGAATCCTGTTATGATATTTCTAGAATTGTGAGAAAGACAGACAACTAAGCATCAAACCTGAATAAATCTGAAAAATTATTGTCGCGAATGAACATATCGATTAACGGTATACAATGCCGTGCGTAAAGATAATATTCGTAATCGTAATCGTAATCGTAATCAAGCATTTATATAGCGCCACTCAAAACAGAGGCGCTCCCGACCCGAGCCAGTCTTCACTGGTAAAGGGAGGTTTTCAGGCGCTTGCGGAACTGGTCAAAAGAAATAGAGAAAAGGTCAGTCCTGAGGGACTGAGGTAACTGGTTCCAGCTATTGGGACCAACAATAGCGAAACTCCTAGACTGGGCCGTAGAAGTACGCACCCGCGGGACAACCAAGTAACCACGGGCCGAGGACCGAAGGGAGGAACGACTGTGCAAAGAAGATACTGGGGTACAAAAGGCCCTAAGATAGTGAGGAGCAGACCCAGCAAGACAGCTTCGCATGAGGGAACAGACCTTGAATTGGATGCGCTGGCGGATGGGGAGCCAGTGAAGGGAGTCACGGATAAAATAGCAGATATGGTCAAACTTTGCAATGCCCCCTATGAGGCGGGCGGCAGCGTTTAGAATTGACTGAAGTTTAGATGTATTTGTAGAGGAGAGACCAATGTACACCGCATTCCCATAATCAATCCTGGAACAGATCAATGCATGGACCAAAGTCGTGATAGCGTGCAGTGGTAGTGATTGGCGGATGGTACGAAGTTGACGTAGGTAGTAGAAACAGGAACGAGAGACACTATTTACGTGATCAGACAGAGAGAGGACAGGATCAAGAATGAATCCAAGATCACGGACAGAGGAAGAGAAGTGCATATTTGGAAACCGAAGACGAAGGGAGTCAGCATCAACCTTGGCAAGCTGGGCACGACCACCGAGCCATATGTACTGAGTCTTGTCTTGGTTAAGACGAAGGCGATTTGAGGATAACCATCGGTCAAGAGCAGCTGAAGCCTCTAGAATACGCTCGACCATATTATAACCAACCTCGACGGAACGCGATGATGAACGACAGGTCAGTGGCGTAACGAGGGGGAAGGGGGCGGCCGCCCCCGGGCGCAGCACAGGGGGCGCAAAATGAGGGTTTCCGACAATTTTTTAAAAAGAAAAATGTGAAAATGTGTAAGAAAATATAAACATTTGAAAACTAGACGCATAGGGCGCAGCACGGGGGGGGGGCGCAAAATGAGGGTTTCTGAAAAAATAGAAAAATAAAGACGAAAAAGCAAAAAAAAACAAAGTCATCCGAAAATTTTGTTCCGTCATCCGAAAATTTTTTTCCGGAAATTCTTGCCCCCGGGCGCACGAACCCCTAGTTACGCCACTGCGACCGGTTGTCGTCCTTTCGTGGTCGAGGATCCGTGTACCTGCTGCTTCAATGGTTTCCATATCCGGTAATTCGAACTTATTAAACTTTTGAATGAAGCTCATATCCAAATTCTAGTCCACGCAGAGGCGCGTTTACCATTAGGCGCGCGCCTAGGGTCCACAAATCTGAGAGGGCCCCCAAACGAATTAAAGTATTTTTTCAGTTATAATAACAGTTATGTTTTGAATTTTGAATTATTTTAAGTATAACCTATTTTCTATTTTTACAGTTTAGCATTCACATGAAAGTAATTTGTAATTTAGAATTGTTTTGTTCATTTGAGCTAATATTCTTTACAAAAATAACATCAAACTCGTTAGCAGCAAGCTGCAAAGGCCGTCTGCTGCAGTTAATGTAAATGTATCAACCGAATTTTGTGTCCACTTAGTTCATATATCGCGTTTCTTGCTTGCAGCTTCTGAATCATAGCAACGTTTCATTGCGCCAGATTTTAAGTAATACTTAAAATTATAAAACGAATTCGATTATAATTACTGGTTATTGGTTAACAATACTGTTCTAGGAAAATTATAAAACACTAAATATGACGGAATCATCAGATGATTGGACAAAAACTTTTACAAGTTTAAAAAAATTGTCGAATTTATATAAATTTAAGTGATTAATGACGTGCCGTAAAATAGTCTACAACTGTTGGGATTGTTTATAATGTCGTGTTTATTGTTTATTTAATATTGCTGACATAGAGTCAATTATTAATTTAAAATTGCAAGGTAATTAAATACGTCATAATTAAATGCTTAAACACTATAACAATTAGCGTATTACATTTGAAAAATTTATTGAAATTTTTATAAATTCGACAATTTTTTTAAATTGTAAAATTTTAAAGCGCGTTGGGGCAAATCTTAGAGAACGAATTTTACAGAAATATTTGATATGATAAACAAACCGCACCAAAAGGCAACTAGTTATCACTATTACGTTGAGGTTCTAGAATTTTTGGTTTTTTCACTCAACCCTAATTACGACAGGAGTCGACAGGGCCAGAAAAATTTCGGAAGGGGTTTTAAGATTTTGGGGATGGGTTCCATTGCAGATGGTCTCAGAAATTAAGGGTTTTTGGTATTTCGCATGTAAAAGCATATAAATTTTTTTCGGAAACTTATTTGGGGGTTTGAACCTGTAAACCCTTTTAAATACGCCCAAGGTAATCGAATTTAAATGTTTGGCAACCATACAAGGCGCTCATCACGTTCTACTACTCATATATTTTTTAAATTACGGCAAAAATATGTTTTTTGAATTTTGAATTATTTTAGGTAAAACCTGTTTTCTATTTTTTACAGTTTAGCATTCACATGATAGTATTTTATTGTAATTCATAATTATTGTTTTCTTAATTTGGGCTAGTTTGTGCGCAAAATAACGTCAAACTAGCCATCTAGCGAATGACCGGCTTAGTCGACCTTTGGGAAGGTAGCGGGAAGCAATTCCCTGCTGCTCTTCTTGCCAGAGTGCTAGTACCATTACCCGAAACGGCTAATACCGATGTAGAAGACAATATTTTCCATTCTTTGTCTTCCACAAAATCTGAATGTAACAGTCTCTGCAGCAAACAAGTAAGCCTACTGTACACTTTTAAATATTCCGGCGTTTTTTTACAATAGCACAAACAAAAACGGCTTCAAAGTCCAACTTCCTGGGTTTTTGCCCATGACAGGTTTAGCACCACCAGAGTCCCAGACGCTCAGTCTACAAGCTCAAAAGGGCGTCGAAAATGTTTACGCTTAGGATCCCATTCTGCTCCAAGTCTTTACCAGCGACGACCCATTTTGATACGTAAACGTCGTTCTGTGGATTGTAGACACACTTCGGGAAGCTGAGATTTCCGTGTGTAGCATTGACATAATTTACTTCAAACTGATTGTCAAACTGTTTCTGTTTCTTTAGGAATCACCCAAACGAATGCTAGAATTGTATTATATGCATTTAAACCAAGTGCTTCCAGCAAGCGAGCATAAAGGAAATATCTTAAAATGAAACTCATCTGGTCGGATAATAATAGGCCTAAAGCTAGTAACGTAGACCTGTCATTAGATCAGAACAATTCACTGCCGTTTTTCGGGTCAGTGACCCTTGTAGAAGCTTGCATTGTCGTCATCCGAAAGTGAATCGAAGTTGCAGACCTATTGTAGCTGTGGCATCATATCCTGGAGCTCAGCATGCAAGGTTGTAGTTGAGTCATTTTCCGGTAACATGGTAAATTCAGAATTCAGCTGTCCCCGGTCATTTCTCGAAAAACTATACCTAGTCTGATTATGCTAAGTGTTGATATTAAAATGTATTTGATCAGTCAACAATTTCAAATATTTGAAAGTAATTTAAAGCAATAGCGCAATTTATTAAAATTTATTTTCAATACCGTCGCTAGGCTCTAGTACTTATTGCTTTAGTCCACAATTTCGAGATGATTTGTATTGAGGAAAAAATTCACGTGTTTTTTATGTATTATATATTTGTGTATGTTTTAAAATACAACTTGGTGTGCCGGATCTTCAATATAATTAAATGAAAATTTTTTAAACTTGTCCCCAGGATTTATGTATACTCCGTTACCACGTAAAAATAATTTTGTATAAGAACTTATTACAAACATTTAATTATGTGGCCGCGCAACTGGACTCGTCTCTTCTGTGAAGATCTATGTAAGTTATTAATAGCTTCACAAACGATTTCCATGGTCCGGCAAATTTCTTACAAATTTTCTTTTATTTCGTACCAGAGGTGTTCTTTTATTATGCAGCCACTCCGTTACTGCATTTTTGCCATGATTATAAATAAATCTAATTCCAATAATATTTGTAATATAACGCTTATAAGCTAAATAATGATTTTACCAACGATCGATGTGGACGCGTGAGCGATAATATGGTATTTACGGTGCTGCAACCCAAATTGTCTACTCCGTTACCTGTCCACTTCGTTAAAATTTATTTGGTAACGCATGGGACAGCTATGTAACGGAGTGGAAAAATTGTGCTCGACACTCGAAAGATCGTAACGGAGTGCAATTATTAGGCCTATAGGCTAAATGGTGTGGTATTTTGATGATGTGAGCAGATTTTTAAGACAATACCATAAATATGTTAGTGTTTTCTGTCTATTCGATCACTGGGAATGATTGGCTCAAGTGATTTCTTTTCAGTTGTTTGGGCAAAAATATTTATTCAACTTAACAGCAATTGCTTCTATTTCCATAACTGAGTGGACCTTTTCTAAATAAATGAAACTGTGATGGAATCAAATAATTATATCTCAGCCAGCACACCGACATCGGGCCAGTGTTGGCCCAATGTTGTCCTCATGTCGAATGCAATATTGGCGGAATGTATGGTGTACGACGTATATTCCACGTATCACTTTTCGCAGTCATAGAATATGTATTTGCACTTAATTCCGTTTTAACCTATTTAAACGTGCCATTAACAAATGATTCTGCATAAATTTAACACTTAGATATCATAACATTTCCGATATTTTAAAAGTTTGTTACGTAAGTCGGACCAATGCTGGGCCAACGTCAGATCTCTGTCATAGTTAAAGAATGTGTATTTTAACTTAATTCCGTTTTCTGCATATCCAGGCGTGCCAGGGACAAAGAGTTCTGCATTGGTTGAGATCTAGATATAATAGAATCCCCGATATTTCTGATATATATGTTACATACATCGGACCAACGTCGGGCTAAAGTCTCTCTTTCTACAGATTAGCAACATTGGGCCAACGTTGATTCAATGTCAAAAAACCACTAACGTTGGCTCTATGTTTTTCCAATGTCGTATGTTGCCGACGTCCGACCAATGCTGGGCCAACGTCAGATCTCTTTCATAGTAAAACAATGTGTAGTTTAACTTAAATCCGTGTTCCGCATATCTAGGTGTGCCAAGGGAAAAGAAAAAGAATTCTACATCGGCTGATATTTCGATATAATAGAATTCCCGATATTTCCGATATATGTTACATACATCGGACCAACGTCGGGCCAACGTCTCTCCTCCTACGGATTAGCAACATTTTGGCCAACGTTCATCCAATGTCACACAACCACTAACGTTGGCCCTGTGTTTTCCCACTGTCGAATGTTGCCAACGTCGGACCAATGCTGGGCCAATGTCAGATCTCTGTTATAGTTAAAGAATCTGTATTTTAACTTAATTCCGTTTTCTGCATGTCCAGGCGTGCCAGGGACAAAGAGTTCTGCATTTGTTGAGATTTAGATATAATAGAATCCCCGATATTTCCGAAATATAATATGTTACATACATCGGACCAACGTCGGGCCAACGTCTCTCTTTCTACAGATTAGCAACATTGGGCCAACGTGGATCCAGTGTCACACAACCACTAACGTTGGCCCTATGCTTTCCCAATGTCGAATGTTGCCGTCGTCGTACCAATGTTGGGCCAACGTCAGATCTCTGTCATAGTTTTAAAATGTCTAGTTTAACTTAATTCCATTTTCTGTATGTCCAGGCGTTCCAGGGACAAAGAGTTCTGCATTGGTTGAAATCTAGATATCATAGAATTTCCGATCTTTCAGATATATGTTACAGACATCGGACCAACATCGGGCCATCGTCACTCCTCCTACAGAATACCAACATTGGGCCAACGTTGATCCAATGTCAAACAACCAGTAACGTTGGCCCTATGTTGTCCCTATGTTGAATGTTGCATACGTCGGACCCAATGCTGGGCCAACATCAGATCTCTTTCATAGTAAGCGAATGTGTAGTTTAACTTAATTTCGTGTTCTGCATATCTAGGCGTGCCAGGGACAAAAAATTCTGCTTTGTAGAAGGAGTGACGTTGGCCCGACATAACATACATCAGAAATATCGGGAATTCTGTAATATTTAAATCTCAACTTATGCAGAATTCTTTGTCCCTGTCACGCCTAGACATGCAGAGAGCGGAATTAGGTTAAAATTCACATGTTGTAACAATTTTAAAATAGATCTTACGTTGCCCAGCATTGGTCCGGGGTAGGTAACATTCGACATAGGGACAACATAGGGCCAACATTAGTGGGTTTTTTACATTGGATCAACGTTGGGCCAATGTTGGTATTCTGTACGAGGAGTGACGTTGACCCGACGTTGGTCCGCTGTATGTAACATACATCAAAAATATCGGGAATTCTATGATATCTAAATCTCAACCAATGCAGAATTCTTTGTCTCTGGAACGCCTGGACTTACAGAAAAGGGAATTAAGTAAAACTACACATTTTAAAACTATGACAGAGATATGACGTTGGCCCAGCATTGGTCCGACGTCGGCAACATACGACTTTGGGAAAACATAAGGCCAACGTTAGTGGGTTTTTTACATTGGATCAACGTTGGGCCAATGTTGGTATTCTGTAGGAGGAGTGACGTTGGCCCGATGTTGGTCCGATGTATTTAACATCCTTAAAAATTATCGGGAATTCTATAATATTGAAATCTCAGCCTATGTAGAATTCTTTGTCCTTGGCACACCTAGATATGCAGAATACGAAATTAAGTTAAACTACACATTATATAACTATGAAAGAGATTTGACGTTGGCCCAGCATTGGCCCGACGTAGGTAACATTCCACATAGGGACAACATAGGGCCAACGTTAATGGGGTTTTTTTTACATTGGGTCAACGTTGGGCCAATGTTGGTATTCTGTAGGAGGAGTGACGTTGGCCCGACGTTGGTCCGATGTATGTAACATACATAAAAAATATCGGGAATTCTAGGATATATAAATCTCAACCAATGCGGAACTCTTTGTCCCTGGCACGCCTGGACATGCAGAGAACGGAATTAAGTTAAAATGCACATTATTTAACTATGACAGAGTTCTGACGTTAGCTCAGCATTGGTACGACGTAGGTAGCATTCCACATAGGGACAACATAGGGCCAACGTTAGTGGTTGTGTGACATTGGATCAACGTTGGGATGTTGTCCCTATATCCAATGTTACATGCGCCGGGCTTGAACCAATGCTGGACCAACGTTTTATGCATATCTAGGCGTGTCTGCCAGGGACTGAGGAGTCTGCATAATTATGTTAACATTTAGATATTATACAATTTCCGATGTTTCTGATGTATGTTACATAGGCCTACGTCGGTACCAACGTCACACCTCCAGCACAATACCTGTAGGGACCCTGGGCAAGTCCTTCACTCGCAATTGCTCATGCGCTTCGGCGTGAAACTCCGATTCAGCGTTCGCGCAGTAGTCGGGAGCGCCTCTGAATGAGAAATCTGGTAGGGGCGCTATAACAAGTGTTCAAATACAATACAATACAATACAATACAATACCAACATTGGGCCAACGTTGATCCAATGTCAAAAGCCACTAATGTTGACCCTTTGTAGGCTATGTTGTCCCTATATGTGACGAATGCAATTATATTGGCGTAATGTAGGGTTTCCGACGTGTATTTAACGAGTGCTTTTTCTAGCCAGAGCTTGGTATATTCATTTAAATCTGTTTTTCTTTATTTAAGCGTGAATGGAGAAAAGATCGAGTTGTGCATATGTTGACATTTATATAGGCCTATAACAAATATTCGGATATTTCAGGTCAAAATATTGACACCAACTATAATAGGCTGCTGTATAATAGGCCTAAGTCGACCTTATGAGATACGGCTGGCTGCTCTCCACCGATCTTCCCATCGACTGACTGTGAGCTCGCTGCCCTAGAGCCGGTCTCAAGTCAGGAGCTACGACGACTCATCTTAGCCTCTGCGCCAAAGACATGCGACTTGGACCCGATTCCTACGTTCATCCTCCAGAAGTTCCTGGATACTCTGCTCCCCTTCTTAACAGACCTCTGTAATAGTTCCCTCCGTGAGGGAATCCTACCTGCATCGCAGAAAAGGTCTATCCTCGTTCCAGTGCCTAAGCGTGAGGATTTGGACCTGGCAGACCCAACTAACTTTAGACCAATAGCTAATGTAACATTTCTATCCAAAATTATTGAAAAGGTTGTAGCTGCTCAGCTCACCCTCTACCTTGATAGGAATAACCTCCTACCAACATTCCAATCAGGTTTCGGAAAGGTAACTCTACGGAGACCTTACTTATCCGCCTTCTTTCAGATATTTATGGGGCCATTGACAAGTCACAGGTTACCCTTTTGGCACTGTTCGATGTAAGCGCTGCATTCGATACAGTGGACCACGATATCCTGCTGACGCGGCTGTCCACCTCTTTTGGCCTTTCTGGCAATTTCCTTACTTGGCTTACCTCTTACCTCCAAGACCGTTCTTGTATTGTGGCTTGTGGGTCCGCAAGGTCGCCCTGGGCTCCTGCTCCCTTCGGATTACCGCAAGGTTCTGTCCTGGGTCCTCTGCTCTACATTATCTACACTGCAGACCTTGGCCCTCTCTTGGCAGCTGGTGCTATCTTGAGTCAATCTTATGCAGACGACCTTCAGGCATATGTTCACTGTTTGGCGTCTGCAGCTGCTGCTGCGGTCCGAGAAATTAGCCGGGCCATGCAGACTTTAGAGGCCTGGATGTCCTCCAACCGCCTACGACTCAACCCCAATAAGACTCAATATATCTGGCTTGGCACGCGCCAACAACTTGCAAAAATTAACTTAGAGGCCTTAGCTCTTGAGTTCCCTTGGATTACTTTCTCTTCATCTGTCCGTGACCTTGGTGTTACCTTGGACCAGGAGCTCACGTTCACGCGACACATCAATCTACTCTGTCGCGATTGCTATTACCAACTGCGTCAGCTTAGGGTAATATCTCGCTCTCTAACTCCTACTGCTGCTTCCACCCTTGTCCACGCCTTTGTGGTCTCTCGCCTCGACCATTGCAGTGCCCTCTATAATGGGCTCCCAGCAGTCCGGATTGGGTGCATAGAGCGGGTTTTGCGCGCGGCGGCACGTCTTATTGGGCGAATCCCAAAATTTGGCCACATCTCAGAGTATATGCGGAATGTACTACACTGGCTTCCATTTCCGCAGCGGATCGCCTATAGGGTTTCTGCGCTGGTCTGGCGCTGCATGGAGGGTATCGCTCTCCTATACCTGCGGGAACTCTGCTGCCCCACCTCTGGTGTCCAGCGGCGATCTGCTCTCCGATCAGCTAATCAAGCCGAACTCTTAGTCCCTCGCTCGCGGACTACCATAAAGCAGCGACGCTCTTTTTCGGTGGCTGGCCCTACGACCTGGAACGGGCTCCCTGTTGCACTCCGCCTAGTGCCTAGGGGTCACACCACTACGTTCTTTGTAAACCTCAAGACTGTATTGTTTAGCCGTGGTTGGACTGGGAGCGCTTCTGAGTAGATTACCTTGAAGGGGCGCTATATAATACTCCAATAATAATAATAATAATAATAAAAATAATAATAATAATAATAATAATAATAATAATAATAATAATAATAATAATAATAATAATAATAATAATAATAATAATAATAATAATAATAATAATAATAATAATAATAATAATAATAATAATAATAATAATAATAATCAGCTTTTTTAGCGTCAGCTGCATCGACCAAGACATCCCTTCTAATATACGTCGATGATTCCACTTCATTTTTAAATGAATTGATCGTGTGAGATCATAGCACGTGTATGCTAGCACAATTCAGTGTTTATCTAAGTAACTTTTCCTGGGACTAAACATTTTGCACACGCACGTTGACAATTAGGCTAGCTCTCTGTCAGTTAAGTACTTACTGTGATCATTCTGTTATTAAATTGTATACTCGATTGTATATTAAATTGTATCTTCTTTGCGCAGTCGTTCCTCCCTTCGATTCTCGGCCCGTGGTTACTTGGCTGTCCGCGGGTGCGTTCTTCTACGGCCCAGTCTAGGAGTTTTGCTATTGTTGGTCCCAATAGCTGGAACCGGTTACCTCAGTCCCTCAGGACTGACCTTTTCTCTATTTCTTTTGACCAGTTCCGCAAGCGCCTGAAAACCTCTCTCTTTACCAGCGAAGACACTAGCCCGTGTCGGGAGTGCCTCTGTTCTTGAGTGGCGCTATATAAATACTCGATTACGAGTAGGCCTACGATTACGATTACACGACAAAACAAATATAACTTACGTCCTAGAATGCACAATTTAACCCTCCCACGAAGGATAAACGTAACTACATTACGCGTGTCTTGTTCAAAGATACAGTATATGTTAATTGTCTCATAATCACCTATAATTGTCTACAATAACTAACTGAAGCTCGGCTCTACAGCTAATTGGTGTTACTTGTAACCAGTTGCGTTCATAACAACTGGATTCATTGAATTAAACTAATATTGAGTGATGAGAGGGATGGTGAGGGGATGGTGATGATGATGACGATGTCGATGATAATGACCAATATTAAGCGGAAATGGCAGTTTGTAATGGTTATTTATTTGATACTGAACGAATATTGATGTCTCAACATTTATTTTGCTTACATTAAAATCTAGGCTATGTAGATTATTTAGCTAAGCGCCTAACAGAAGCAAAATCATCGCGGTATTGAACAGAGTTCATCATTGAAACGAAACAACAAGATGAAATCTCAGAAGAACTGATCGTCTGAAAGCATAATGATCTTCATTGAAGCCTGAAACAAAGCATATTATAAATGATGAGGGGTATGGCACTAACTAAGTAAACAATGAGCTATAGGTCAGTATCGGGTAACTTACTAATTAGCTAATTTCTGTTTCCTATAATATAAGAGATCAGACAAATCTTAGACAAAGTTCCGTTCATCTATCTGAAGCCCATGCTGAATCCGTTTATGCCTGCAAGTTGATTGGTCTGTCGGTAGCAGCCACATCCTCCCCAGACCGTCTCTCCAAAGAAGAAGAACTCTGGAGGTATCACGCGACCGGAAGGAATCGGTAACAGGCCGGAGAACAAGACCTTGCAGTAGTCAAACTGATACTCATCGTCGGTCGGCAGCGCTTCTTTGAAGTTGGTGTAGAGGGCGAAGTGGCTGTTCGGGACGGCATCGCAGTTTTTGAAACTGGTTCGATTTCCGTTTATCATTAAGCCTTGAGTTTTTTTGGCAGTGGCGTTGGCGATTGGAATGAAACCGAAGTAGAGAAACGGCGGTTCGAGAGTACCGCGAAATTTGTTACGCGGAGGACTGTATTCGTCGTGGTTGTTCAGACCCAACTTCAAAGGAATTCTCCTGCAAATGTAATATCTCGGTGAAAATAATTAATTACATACCATTTGCTCATTTTCTTGCCATTTTCTGAGAAAACTGAAGCAAAACTCAACATAAAAGTCAAAAGTAGCGTTTTACCTAATGACACATTATGCCCATAGTAAAATATTTCTATATACTCTACATAAATTTTCATATGACGTTGGTTTTCTGAGTCACGTATTTATTCCGTGACCATTTAAAAGCACCATTAGTCCATTATGCTATTATTGGATTGTACGACGAATGTGACTCTGGGGACTTGACAAGAAACTTCTAGACTTTGCCGTGATCAACGCATTGCTATAGCGCCAATGCAACTGTTAAAATATGTAGATTTCGGACGGTTCAATGGATGAAAATTCATTGCAACAGTTACTCGATACACTACTACACAGCTGCACGAAGCAACGCTGCGGCATCGTTCGTTAAATTGCACTGTTCTTTCTCTTTGATACGATATGCTCCAAGGGAGATCATACCTGAGATAAGTTCGTCCCCTGCTGTTCGTCCTTCTCGCTGTCTATTTAGCTGCCTGTCTATTTCCCTGTCCTTATCTCTACATCTAACTGTCAATATGGGTATACTAGCAGTTTTTACCCGGCGTTCGCCCGGGTTTCCTCAGTTTGCCCGTGTATTTGAATTTAACGACATCTTCGTCAGCGCCCGTGATTTGAATTTAACAATGTGCAAATTTTTCGTGTGTCCCTCTGGCGAATTTACGCGCTGGCGTGAAATTGTTTAAATTTCAACTCTATGCAATATATACTCCTGCATAGCTAGAATTCAATGGCATTGAGACAGACTATGACCACATCGAAACTTAAAATGTCCAAATATCGGAATTTAAAGTAAATTTTGAGTTGAAATAAAGTTGGGTTGAGATCTATAGAAATTCAAATGAAAACGTTCGTTAAAAATTTCGTGTCCCTAAAGTGTTGCATTGAAATTCTGCCGTGGGCGTGACCACTTCTGATTTGAAATCAACGGTCATCGTGATTGGTTGCGAATCAGAGCGTTGACCTAGATGCTCCGCGTGACGTAAGATTGCCCGCGTGACGTGGACAAATAATAATAATAATAATTATCGGATAGCCTCGTTGAAAAAGTTGGATATTTAAAATAAATGTCCATATATCGGCGTTTAAATAAAATTGCGAGCTGAAAATAGTCGCGTTGACCTAGACGTGGCGTAATAATGTTGTGTAAAATTTTGTAAATCGCTAAAGCGTTCCGTTTCGGAGCCTTTAGACAACAGACAAACAAACAATCATACAAACGGAAGGACAACGTAAACAGACTTAAACTTATATTATAAGATTTCACAACAGGAGGCAAATTAGATAATTTTCCGTCTTCTCCTTTGGACGGCTTACACAAAGAATAAAATTTATAATGCATTTGCCATAGATATTCTTGCAGACATTGGCACATAACGTCTAATTCTGCGTATGTCACAAATGAACATATAGGATGACTTACAAATACTGTTCACATGGCCACTGAGAGACATGTTAGAATTAAAAACAACACCTAAGTTACGTGCAGCAATTGAGTCACCCAGTTTCAATGACTTAACCCATTAGTGCCTGAATTTTTATTTTTTTTATGAAAGTATGAAAATAACTTTATTTCTTCCTTGTGAAAATCAGTGAGAAACACTTTTCCGCTTAAAATTTGTTTTCACCATTTATTTGCAATTTTTACTTTCCGTCCCCGTTTTGGGGACGCTAGGCACAAATGGGTACGGTTCGTACACGTGAAGTTTCAAGGCTGGCATAAATCAACTATTAAGGTTTCATGCATGTAATCAAAAAGATAAGCATACCAGTAGCTAAACACATAGTTGCAACATCAAACTCATTGTCTGGTATAATTATGATGATCAATGGTCATTGGTCAAGTAATCAAGGAAAACTGTACAATAATGATGACCATAATGTATGTCAAGCTGGTTTGTCGATTATTTTGGAACAACACTTACTATTATTGCAAAGGCTGTTTATGTGACTATCATGGCAAGAGAAATAGCAGTTCTACAGCAGTTCTAAGTAACAGTTCTTGCCTACTGGAGGAATATAGTGAAACAATTCTGATGAATGTCCGGATGTCCCGATGTCACATTTGCGGCAAATGTTCCTTGCTTTTACACAGCAGACACCACAGCAACGAATCGATTATATTTTTGATTACATTCATTCTATCAGTGCGAATATCTGTTGGCACTCAATCTACAACAGCTTTCAGTCAAGTAAGAGGAAGGCCAACAGCTGAACGTTCAGCAATCTACTGCTAGTAGAACCCAGTGAATATGTCATGAAGTTCCAACTGGTCCAAGGTCGGCGCATAGCTGGAGCAGTGCGTTGGTATAGGATCCAAGAATGTTATATTGCCACATCCAGTAGATAAGCAACGAGAGCACCATTTTCTGGAGATGACAGATATGCTGTATGTGCTGATGTTCTGGTTCATCTTATCAAGTTATCATGTGTCTGTTGGTGTGGTCGATAATATATTCCTGGCCTCCTGGGCGGTGTCTACAAACTTTCTTTCGGACCGTGACACCTCTTCACAGTGTTCAGTGTTTCGGTGCCATGACAATTGGAAGTGTCACCAACCTATTATCGTTCCAGCAAGTCACCACTATTCCAGATGCTGGCTATCCAGTCGGTAGTCAAATGTGTCACCATCTGTTTGTTTGATCCTGTCAACAGCACGGGACAACTGCAGTCCTTAGGTGATTATCTCTAGCTGTTCCGGTGGCTGGATGTAACTTCGTACTGCTCAGAATTCAATCAGATTCAGGCTGGTGAAAAATTGTCAAACTACAGTGTGAATTTGTCATCAGCTGGAAGCTTGACAACAACAGAGCCCCCAGGTCGAAGTTGACTGTCGAACCGTCGGTCACTCCAGCCAGCTCCATGACACGGATCCATCTGAATACATCACTACGCCCTGGATCATTGGATGGCATATGTAAATTCTTGCATCCCATAAGTCCTTGTCATTCTCAAGTAAAATAATTGTACATTGGCACAATTATTGTGATAATATCACGGACAAAATTTTACTTGGGTTTTGCATGGGACCCAAATGGGCTCCATATGGGTCCCATATGGGAAAATGGGTCCCAAAAGGGCTTCATGTGGGTTTGCAGGTAGGGTTGCTCTTAGCATGCCGAGAAAACACATATGCACATATCACTGTAGCTGTAGAAACAGTGAAAGTCACCTATTATAGCTTAGAAGTTGACGGGGTCACTTGTGCCTAGCGTCCCCAAAATGGGGACGGTATATTCTGGTATAACAAAAAATCAACCAAACATCTACCAACACTCCAAAAACAGTTGCAGATAGCAAAGAGACAAAATAACATAGGGATATACTCATACTTTCGATTACAACGTACTTTTGCAAAATAATTCTAATTTATATTGATAACTTTAAAAAAATTAAAAAATTCGGATAATCGCCATAAAAATCTGTATAATTATGCACAAACAATAAAATATCTGCTCAAATGTACCCCAAATGAAAGATAATTCAGTGGACTGTTGGTATCAATAGCTTGTTACACTCAATATTGATTGATATTACAAATAACTCTTTCGAAGCAGGCGTCCCCAAAATGGGGACGCTAGGCACTAATGGGTTAAGCCGATCAAATTTTTTAAGTTGCTATGGAGTGCCCAGTAGCAGAAATTCAGTCTTTGATGGGTTAAGGAGGAGTTTATTGGATGTCATCCAGAACTGTACCTCATCAAAGACAGCAGACAACAGCTGTACATATGGGGCACATGACTGACTGTCAAATGAAATGTAGATTTGAGTATCATCAGCGTAGAAATGATATCTCAGCAAATGATTATCAAGCAATGTTCATAATGGTGTGGTGTATAATGTAAACAAAAGAGGGACAAACACTGATTCCTGTGGTACACCGCATGTCAACAAAGCATCAGATGAATAATTACCAGTTAAATACACTGACTGAGTGCGTGGACTAAGATAAGTACTAAACCAATTTAGTGCAGGCTCAGAGATCCCAAATTAGTCCTTGAGACGATGAAGAAGAATTATAGAATGATCCACAGTATCAAAAGCAGCAGACAAGTCAAGAAGAACAATTGCTGTCACCTTACCCCATCCATTGAGCAAATGATGTCATTATGAACAGTAGGCAGTGCAGATTCTGTTGAGTGAAACTTACGATAGGCAGACTGAAAATGGAAGATTAGTGAGTTTGAGGGTATGCGATTCATGACTATCCGGTCAAGGATTTTAGATTTAAAATTCAAGGTTGAGATAGGCCTATAATTTGATAGATCATCAGGATCAAGAGTCACAGAGCTGCAATATGCCGCAAAATAATCTTTGTCGGCGGAAACGGCCTATGCTGTCATAAGCTGCCGTTAAACTGTGGATCCATCCATCAAGAGAAGGTTTCTTAAGCAGCTGATGAACTATGGCATGAGCAAAAGCAAATGGGAAGGATCCCTCATGCAATGAAAAATTGATAATCGATGTAATGGTGTGGCCAAAGTCATTAAAGCAGTCTTTCAGAAACCAAGCAGGAATAATGTCAAGGAGACCGGTTTTGTTAGGTGAGGAAAAGACAAGTGTTCGAACCTCTTCCAGAGTAGTTGGCAGAAAGTAGTCAATGATAGGAGGTGTACAATTTGGATGGAGGCAGGGCCTAGGACAGGGGGGGCCACTGGGGCCATTTGGCCCCAGGCCTCACTTGACAAAGGGCCTCGGAATTTCGGAATTACGGAGTTATTTATTGAAATGGGGAATTACGAAATTAAGGAGTTATTCATTGAAATGTAGTGCTATATAAATTCTAATTATTTTGTGACGAAATCGTTTACGTTAAATAATTGCAAACTGTAAACAAATTTTTCATAAATCTGTTAATAGTTGTAAAATGGAAAAGATGTCAACACTCAACAGTCTAAACTCTATCGTAACTCGTTAATCGTAAGTCGTTAGTCAAACACTCAAACCCAACTAATGTTTTAATATGAATATATTGTTCTTATCATCGATTCGATGTGGATAGTGTAGCCTACACAGTACACTATAGGCCTACTATATATATTCTTACTTTCTTAGTCTCTTAGAGCGATGGTGTAGCCAGGATTTGGAGTTTGGGGGCAGTGTAGAAAATGAATGGGGTGGTGGACGAATTCAAGCGGAACGAGGCCTACGAGTGCACGATTAGGGGCTTTGTTTTTAACTTATGAAATTGATATTTAATCTATATTAAAATAGTTTTAACATACAATATCAGTCAATTTGACAAAATTGCCAATAGTTTTAACCTAAAATATCAGTCAATTTGACAAAATTGACCACATTGTCAATTTTATTGAAAAAATAGCAAATATTCCCCCTAACTATTAGTATGTTATATTATATATAAATATTATTTAAATTTAATTATCGGTAAAATCGATAGAACTTTAAATTATCAAATCATTATCGATAAATTCGTGGCTTTGAAGATGCGAAGGATGATTTGAACCTTTCTGTTGAGTTTTTAAAAGATATTTGGAAAAGGCCTCGAAAATTAGTTGTGGCCCTGGGCCTCCAAATCCTGTCCTAGGCCCTGAATGGAGGGATTTGTCCAGTGCAAAGGAACTGACCAATTTAAGACGTATACCAGAAATTTAGTCCGCAAAAACGTGCAAGAAATTACTTGCAAGATCATTGGCAGTTAAGCACATAGTAGGGGACATATGCAACTTCTCCCGATGTAAATATTTATTTAAGGCCAAACACAAAGATTTTGGTGATGTGGAACTTTCAGCAATTAAATTAGTTAAATATTTAGATTTGGCAGATGAAACAAGTTTTCGAACACGTTTGCACTGTTGCTTAAATTTAATGTGATCAGAAGGCAAACGAGAGTGGTGCCACCAAAACCGCGATCACAAAACAGCGATCGCTAAAACCGCGACCACAAAATAGCGATGCACAAAACAGCGACTGCATAAAATAGCGATCATCAAAACAGCGATTAAATTCGAAGATTGACTTATTTAATGTACGTTGATTGGTCCTGATTGCGAACCTAATTAGCGTTAATTGTTTTACTAAATCATTTGAAGTTGTTGGTGTTGAGCGAAAATGACAGTGTTGAATGGTCCTGATTGCGAACTTAATTGAACTTAAAATGTTGTAGTTAAGGAACAAATACCAAATCCATCTTGAAGCATCTACAGAGAAACTGCAGATAAATTTAAAAGCATCGTCGGCGATTAGGCTACACTAATCGACCTATAGGCCTATCTTCGTGGAATTGGACATGATTTAAGTCTTAAAATTTAAAATTACACGTTTGTTATAATTATGCATACTTCATGAAACATTTAAAACTTTCTATAAGAAATCGGTGAAATCGCTGTTTTGTGCATCGCTATTTTGTGATCGCGGTTTTGAACCGACGAGAGTGGTGCCACCAACGCTCCAGTTGACTTCTGCGACGCCTAGCCTCGGAATGGCAGAGTTGAACCAAGGCTGTGGTGTGCGCTTCACAACTCTCTTAATTTTAAAAGAAATTTGCTTTTCAAGCAGCTCGCTTAGAGTGGACTGGAATTGCACAGCCAGCTCAGTAACTGTTTGTGCAAGAGATAGACACAAAGCAGATGCCAAGATATAATATATAATTATATATATAATTATATATATACAATTATACATATTCTTTATTAATTAAAACTGACAATTGCGCAGGATGATTACAAGTCAGTATGAACGGATGATCACAAGTTATTACAGGAGTTGAATATAACTGTTTTCGGCAGCCATGCAAGGCGCCCATCACGTCCTACATCTCATTTTACCAATGTGCCATCTCGCAAATGATAGGCTGAGTGGACCTTTGGGAGGGTGCGGTAAGCGATCCCGCTACCTACTGCTCTTCACGCCAGTGATGTTACCACTACACTATGGACCCCCATACGTTTACTAATTTAAATCAATTTTATGCCAGGGGAAAATTTGATGATTTTATAATTTGGAGTCGGTTTAAAAGGGAAGTCAAATTTTGAGAAAATGGCAGCGTGATCCGAAAATATGACTCTACGGAAGTAACAGAATGAAGTGATTTAGAATCAGAACGAGTTATCAGGACATTCGAAGCATGGCCCTTAATATGTGTAGGAAAGGTAATGAGCTGTTGCATGTCAAAACCTTCCAACATTTCAAGAAATGCCAAAGAGTAGTGATTAACCACATCTACATGAATATTAAAGTCACCCATAACAATTATTTCAGATGGAGAGGAAATCAAGCACTCAAGTATTAGATATGCCACATGGCAGATCATACCTGAGATCAAGTTCGTAGCCTACCCTGTTTTCCCGTCCTTATCGCTGTCTATTTGGCTGCCTGTCTCTATTTCCCTGTTTTAATCTCTATATCTAACTGTCTATATCTCCTTCTATAATGTCTTTCTGTCTATCTCTACATGTATACACATACACACACATACACAAACATTCTCGTTATTCTGGTTATCCAAGCACTTACGAGTATTCGGGGGATAGTTGGCCGAGAACTGCGTATGGCTGAGTTCCATCTGTCTTTCGGACGCGGAAGAGAAATGTTTTCCTATCTGTGAACATCGTCTGTAGCTCTGAGTGGGTCAGCGAAATCAAAGACATTGGAGTGAGGAAAGTGTAGCCACCACCGTTCAATCCCATCTCACAGTAGATCTAAAGAATATTGAAAATGAATCGCAAAAACAACCGAGTTGAAACAACGTTAAGCTGAAGCCTAATTTCCTTAAACAGCACGAATTTTAATATTTCTACAATTTGGATTTCTCGGATGCGTGTGTAGAAAATTGTTTTCTACCATCATCTCAACGTCGCTAACGTCGATAGACAGTTTATCCATCGAGTTCTATATAGAAGCTCTCTTGATGATATAATCTGACATTGTATGACCAGAAATACTACACTCATTTTAACCCTCATGCGACCAACTGGGGTCCTTGGGTACCCCAGCATGGCATCGGCCTGTGCTACTTTTTTACCATCAAATATTTGTTCACGGTATTTTATGACTTTATCACTTGGTCATCGCTCACTGTTTTGGTGTTTTGAAATCCAGTTTTGCTTTTAAGGTTATAATTATTTTAAAAACAAATATCCAGTGGGGTACCGCTGGACCCCAGCTTCAGTAGTAGTCCAGGCAATCTAGCTCAAATATAGGTTGAACCTGGGCAAAATTGCTTCAGAAGCTTTCTAAACGGTTTCCCGCTCAGTTTTCATTACTGAATAACATATAAAAAATTCCACAAAATCCGACTACGGGATCACCCCAAAAATGCATTTTAAACAAGATGGCGGCCAATATGGCCGCCAACACAGGAAACAAGTATATATCAGGTCATAGGCATGCTAGAATAATAAATGAAGTGTAGAATTTAATACTATCAAGGTCAAAGAATCAATTTATAGTAGTGACAATAGTGTTGGAATGTCACTATCCAAGATGGCGTCCAATATGGCCGCCTAAAAAGAAAAATGTATATATCAGGTCAGAGGTAAGCTGCAATATCAAATGAAGTGTCATATTTAATATTTTCAAGGTCAAGGAATCGATTTCTTATAGTGGAAATAATGTCGGAATGTTACTATCCAAGATGGCGTCCAATATGGCCGCCAAAAAAGAAAAATGTATATACCAGGTCAGAGGTAAGCTGTAATAACAAATGAAGTGTCAAATTTAATACTATCAAGGTCAAGGAATCGATTTCCCATAGTGGCAATAGTGTGGGTTTGTTACTATTCAAGATGTCGTTTAATATGGCCGACAAAAACAGTAAAATATGCATGTATCGGGTCAGAGGTAAGATACAATAACAAATGAATTGCTTCTGAAGCTATTGCCCAGGTCTAACCCTAAATTGCCTGGACTATTGTGCTTTTGCATGAGATTCGACGACAAGTCAACTCATGATTGAAAGCTAAACCATGACACACTTGCGGCTTTCCGTTACTAATATATATATATTCGTTTAATATATATACAATTATATATGTATATATGTATATATATATATATATATGTCATTGCTCATACAATCCAAGCAGCAATCGAATCATTATGAACAATAGGGTGGAGTGGAAAAAAACGAAAATTGGAAATTCAAAAAGTAATAGCAACCAAAAGTGGCCTAATGGCATGGGGTCAAAAACTGTTCAGAAATTTTTTTAAAATATTAATGTCTTCTGCCCCCACCAGAGGGCCAAAGTTACGAAAAATAGTGTTTTTTTCGAAAAAATTGCAGGTTTTCTTGTAAAATATTCTAATTGAAAACTTATTAGCTGTGATTCAATATACCTTTGGAAAGAGCTATTCAAACTGAATAAAATGATATATTAATTTTCAGAATATGCCCATTTTTGTAGAAGTTATCAACTTTTTACCATTTCCTCTGATTCGCGACAAGTCGCTAAGCTGAAAATGGTTAAACACCTGTAACTTTTTTATCCTTCGAGATATTCCAGCCCATAGTATGTCATTCTTTTCAGCTCGGGACCGCCTTTCTAACGGTATATTGTGATGCGGGGATTGTGTAATAGTACACATTTGTTTTATGTTTTACAGCGATTCTGATTGGTGTACACTGCGAGACTCAGCAAGAGGCGCTGTTTAAATGTATAGATACAATACAATACAATACACAGGTAAACGATGAACTGTTGCCACTTCAACCTGTAGCAAGATAAAAGTGACATTTCAGCAAGAGCAGAAAGCACTGAACGCGCCATGGCTATTGGGGTACCAAAGGACCCCAGTTGGTCATATTAAGCAGTGAAATATGTTGGTCGCATAAGGGTTAAGCTTTCCTATTACCACATGTATCAGATAGCGGTGTGTCTACCTGTTTCATACGAATAAATGAATAGGTATTATTATCAATGTATCCAAGTTCTGTTATATTTTAAAACAATGTCAAACAAGTTAAATAAGTTTCTGATCTACCGATATCCAGTCTCCAGAGTCCGTGGTGACCTTGTATGTCCCGCTTGGTGAATTAGGTTTCGCCTTTAAGATACCCTTGCAAGTTGTTCCTGCAATGAACAAAATGGAACATTTTAAATTAATTAACCCATTAATGCATAGCGTCCCTCTAGTGGGACGCCCAAATAAAAGTTGAATATGAAATAATTTACACTAGAAAGTATGAATATTTTATCAGGTATGAATTGCCTACTTATGGGCCAATATCGGCATCTTGGTAATTCCGTAATTTTTGTTGATGGTGCTTACAGAGAAGTTGATGAACGGGAAGTTTTTATTTTTATTATATAAGCTTCTGGATTGAGCAGCAGTAGGCTACTGTGTATGCGAGTAACAACCAAAAGGCCTATGGCGACCGAGCAGAGCGACCAGGCAGTGTGGAGGCCTGAGCCTCATAAGATCTGAAGGTATTGTGGCGGAATTGCACGCCATGTCCCCGTCCGTAGGCAGTGGTGGCGGGCCTTGCCCTTGAATGCCCTGGAGGGGGACCTGCCTGGGTCCCCCGGGACCCGCCTAGAGAGGGGACCGCTTGGGTCCCTTGGGATCCGCCTGGAGGTGGAACTGCCTAGAGTCCCTCGGGACCGGCCTAGGGTCCCCGGGACCGGCCTAGGGTCCCCGGCGACCTGCCCAGGGTCCCCGAGACCGCCCTAGGGTCCTCCGGAGACCTGTCCAGGGTCCCCCCGAGACCGCCCTAGGGTCCTCCGGGGACCTGTCCAGGGTCTTCGGGGACCAGCCTAGGGTTCCTCAAGCACCGGCCTAGGGTCCCCGAGACCGGCCTAGGGTCCCAGGGACCGGTCTATGGTCCCCGGGACCTGTCCAGGGTCCCCGGACCATCCTAGGGTCCCCGGGGACCTGCTTAAGGTCCCCGGGACCGGCCTAGGGTCCTCGGGGACCATCCTAGGGTTCCCCAGGGACCGTCTTACGGTCCACCGGGACCGGCCTAGGGTCCCCCGGGACGCTGCGTTATCTGTGGCATGAAGACGAAAAGAGTGTGTTCAAAGTGTTCAGTGTCTTTGCACAACCGATGCTTTGGAGCGCTTCTGAGTAGGTTCTTGAAAGGGCGCTATATAAATGCTCTGAATGGTGCATTTAACCCCAAACAACAAGCCTAGCATTATGTGAACTGAAAGTTATTGGTCTTTGAACAATCATTAAATATGTAGAGTTCAAATTCCGATAAATTAATCAGAAACTAAATGCATTGCAGCATATGGTAACAACCTGTACCCTGTAGTGCAGCGGTTTTCAAACTTTATTCTTATTGTACCCCCAGGTAAAAAAATTGAATTTTGGCGTACCCCCAACAAGGTCAGATCAAAAACAACATGCGAGCGTGATGTAGCCTAGTCATATCAACAAAAGGGAAAAATAAAATAACAATTATTAGAAAGTGTTAATGTGAGCAGTGGGCTTGTTTTGACAAGTACAGATTTACAATATCTGGTTTAATATTTGTCAATTTCAAACGCAACTCTGCATGGTTCGAGTTCAAGCTTTCTTCTGTAACCTATTTGTTTTTGATCGCAAGCATAGCTGCAAAAATCTGTTTCACACAGATATGAAATGCTGAAAGCCTGAAAGGAATCAAAATTGTAAAGTTCGGTCAGAAGCGGTGGACGTAGAAAAGCTAATGAAAGAAAGATGGACATGAAGTCCATAAACTTATAGAAAATTTTATTTCTTGAAATTTTTCACGTACCCCTTAGCGACATCTGGCGTACCCCCAGGGGTACGCGTACCACAGTTTGAAAACCCCTGCTGTAGTGCATAGCGTCCCACTAGTGGGACGGTAACTTTCAGGTGTGTTCCAAGTAAAACGGAACACAATTTTAGCGAAATTGAACTGATTTCGGTGTACATGTATACGTACAAAATTATACAATAGACATAAAATTTTAAAAGAAAAAAAGTTGCGCATTAATGGGTTAAAAAAAGTGGTGTCAATGTTCATCGTAGTAGAATTATTCCTTACTTGCAAAAATTGGTTATTTAAAAATAATTGAAAGCTAGGCCTATTCAACTTACGGTTCTATGTTGAAAAGAAGAGGCTGCATATAAATATAGAGATGCGCACATGCATCTAAGCTATCTGAGTCTTCGCATGTAATTGGTTGTTCTAAATTATTTTGAAAGCATAGTTTCGGACTTGTGATAAGAAATAGTAACTAACAGAGAGTTGCAAAAAAATAACTAGCAAAGAGTTAGCAAGAAACTAACTAAAAAAGAGATAGCACGAAAATAACTAACAAAGAATTCGCAAGAAAATAACTAACATTGAGTTAGCAAGAAAATAAATAACAAAGAGTTAGCAAGAAAATAAATAACAAAGAGTTAGCATAAAAGTTAGGTAGAAATAACCTGCATCCGATGGAGTCGACCACAGTGCGAGGAAAACGAATGCCAGACACGATCTGAAGACAGCCATTCTGTTGAAAGCAGATTCTCACAAAGCGATGAACGACTGGTCGAATACATTTCTTACTGTCCTCGCTGTCTTAAATACACTTCCGAACAACAGCTGGCGATTGTTGATCTAGAATATAACCGAGTCCAAAGTTATTATGTACATGCAAATGTCCAAAATTATCTGCGTCGTTGAATTGAAATCGGCAATTCTTAGTACACAAGATTGTTGATCAGCCACAACTGAAGTGTTACAGAGTCCAATGTCGTTTTGTAAACGTCTAAATTTATCTTTATTGTTGTATTGATTTAAGCAAATTCTTATAGCACACAGCAGCCATCTGGCGTGCTTGCGGTGAGCGAGCATTAATTATTATTATCCAGTGGATACAACTGAGCTTTGTTCGTAGCAACCTTTATGGCAGGTGAAGTAGTGCAAGATGGATTTTTTAATATTCAGCGGTGAACGAATCCATATGTGTACTATATGGGGGGAAGCGCATTGGATAACACAGTGGCGTAGAGAGCGAGAGGTACCGAGTTCGAGACCCGTAGGGCGGATATGCTTTGTAGGCTGCTATTAGCGCCGTGTATTGCAGGCTGTCTGTTCTGTTAGAAGTTAAGATTGTTTCAATTGCATATTATGCATAACATGTAAATGTACAGCGCAGTGCGTTTGTCAAGCGCTTGATTAAAGAAAAGATATTATTATTATTATTATTATAAGACAAATTTATTTCTTCATAAAGCCAACAAACATATGTACAGACTGATTAAAAGTAACTGTTTTCAATTATTATTATTATTATTATTATTATTATTATTATTATTTTTTTTATTTTTTATTTTTTTTTTTACCCGAGGTATCAAGGATCCCTCAGGATTTATGAAAAATTGCTATAAGGAGCAGGAAATTTGTCTGGAGGGTCAGGCCTCGTCTTCAGGGTTTGCAGGAAAAGTGCCGTTGAATGCGACCAATTATTATTATTATTATTATTATTATTATTATTATTATTATAATTTTTTTTAAATTTTATTATAATTATTTTTATTATTATTATTATTATTATTTTTATTATTATTTTTATTATTATTATTATTATTATTACTATTATTATTATTATTATTATTTATTTTTTCGCCCGAGGTAGAAAAGATCCCTCAGGCTCTAAGAAACTAAACTACTGTGTCAAAGGTTCTCGTCCCCATCGTGCTGATCAAAAGTGCCTCTAAATGCCACTGCATTAAAGCGCTGTGTGCAAACGGACAGACGCTGAAAAAGGTGACTTGTCTCGCGCGGGTCTCCCGTTGCCTCAGTGATACGGCGGCCCAGCTCCTGTAAAAATTCTAGTCCGGTGCGGTTTATGGGGCCCAATGATTCGATGGCCACTGGGACGAATTCATGCGTGGCAGGGAGGGTTGAGTATTTGGCAATCTTGCGTTCTGCTGCTTGTTCTGCTGCTCCTCCGGTGGTTGATGCCGTCAGGTTAAGATATGATGATGCGCATGTGTGGATGGCTGTTGCGTCCCATGCTAAATATCTGCCTCGCTTCCATGGAACCAATGTGGCGCCATCTGGTCTCTTGCCATCGGTGCGGATTAATCCAGGTGGTTCCCTTGAACTCGGTATGTCCGCTTTTGAGAAGGCTCTCCAAATTATATCATTGATCGCGGCGTGTCGGGCCGCCCTTCCCATCGACCGTCTGCATACCAGCCCATGATGTCCACCCGAGTCGGTGATTTCCCCGCACTGGCACGGATGCGGTGCACAGAGCGTTAGGCCGAGGCGGAGTCCTGCAGCAACCCTCACAGCCTCATTGCTTAATCCCAGGCCGCAGGCGACCAAAGGAATAGTCCCCAGCCAGTCTCCAGCGTGCGGGGTAGACAGTGCTCTTATTCTTGCCTGGCTAAGTGGGTCGTTGCATCCGTTCCAGACCTTCGCTTTATCTCCATCTATCAGAGGTCTGTCCCAAGCTTTCTGTTGTACCGGGCACGGCTCCATCACTGCGGGCAGTGAATCCCTACGAGCCTCCATCATTTCCTCCCGGTACCCATCGTTCCACTCTTCCACGACCAGGATGGCGCCCACGAGCGAGACGGTCGATGCAGCTGACGCCAAATAGGCAGAAGTTGCCAGCATCGATATCCGCCTGGTCCCAAGTCCTCCATCTCTGATCGGAAGCGAAGCCTGCAGCCACTGAATGTCATTCAGCTCGGTGTTGAGGATCTTCTCTAGTCCGGTTCTAGTCTGTTGGTCCATGGTTTCCAATAACGGGTGGTCCCAGCACGGGGAGGTCCGCAGCAGGTAAGTCATCTTTGCCGCCCCCAGGCATGATCTGAGTAGCAAAAGTGCTGCTTGTGCCTGGAGATCCACCAGATCCTTCAATACTCGTTCTAGTGTATCGCTGTGCTCTCGGAGGGCCTCGTCCAGCGCCTCCCCTCTGAACAGGGGCGAACCCAAGAGAATCAGTTCTTCTCTTTTCCTCCTTCTGAATTCCTCAAATTCTGAGTGATTCAAATCAGTCTCTGTGTAGTACTCACATTTGGATCGATTCAGTGAGATTCCCAGAGTAGATTCAAGCTCCTTGATTTTTCCAAGTCCTGACGAACGTCTTCCACGTCTCCCCCCAAGGAGAGGTCGTCAAGGTACCCCAGTTTGAACTGAGACCGTAGCTCCCGCAAAGTGGGCTGCAGTGGCAAGCAAAACAGAAGGGGTCCCAATGGGTCGCCCTGCTGCGGTCCCATCCTAGATCGCACTACAAATTGGCCAAATTGTAGGGTGGACTCCACTGAGTAAGCCTGGTGGATGAACGCATAGAGTTCTGGGATGGTATCATGAACGGCGCGAAGCATGACATCTCTCCTCAGTGTGTTAAAAGCATTTGCGAAATCCAATTTGACGAAAGTCTGGTCTCGCTGCATGCTCTTGACGAAATTTCTTGCTGCGTGGACCGCTGCCTCTCCCCCTCCCTGGGTCCCGATGCCGACCTGGAGCGGCGCGAAGAATGCCCCCAGTCTGCTCAGGGCATACGCATTGGCGCACTTTGCCGCCAGCCGCCGCCATACATATCCGATGGCAATTGGTCTGAGTCCACCTGTTTTCTTCGAAAGAGCGATGAGAGTGCCTCCGAATATCAGCTGACGTATCTCTTGTGGACATTCTCCTCGCAGCAGTACGTTCATGAAGTCCGTCGTAGACTGGAGTAGTGTGCCTGCTGACTCCCTGTTGTTAACTAAGTCGAGTAGGTGTTGGGGTCGGAGCCCATCCGGCCCCCCCGCTGATCCCGCCGGGAACGATCTTATCGCCTCCTCGACCTCTCTCACCGTAACTTGAAAACAGCCAGTTCGTGACGGCTCCGGCAAGTCTGACATTTGGTCCGTCCATCCATTTGCTGGGTGTCTTTCCTCCATCGCAGCGAGTGAGTCGATGGTCGCTTCAACTGGACGGTCCTGGCTGCAGAGTATGCGTGATGCGGCCCGGATGTTGCCCTCCTCCACCTTTGCATTAACCGCCGCCAGAAACAGCTCTCTAGCATCGGCCTTCCTTCGTGTGCGTGGAACATCATCTGTTTCTGCATCCTCCTCTCTCATGTAGTTCTTATTGTCAATTCGTTTTTTAACCACATTGGCCATGTTGCGTCTACGGCCAGCGCGCTGTGGTTGTCCCAAGACGCTGGAGGCAAAGCGCAGCAGCTGCTGCCATCTTTCTATGTCGCCTGGGTTGCTGTTGATGGAAGCCAGGATGTTCTCAAGGGCTTGTGAACAGGCAAATCGAGCACCTTTCGGAACATGTTTCATGACGCCTCCATTCCTCCTCTTCGGGTGGCTGATACTTGGCTCTTCTCGGTTCAGAGCCATTGAACCCGGCGGGAACAGCACCTCTGGCCCCTGCTGAGCGACGTCTCTCAATACTGGCCTGTCTGTCACCGATTCGTCCCGCCCATCACTTTGTCGCGCCTGAGCGAGCGGCGGCTGCTTCGAGCCAGGGCAAGGGTTATTCCGCGGGCCATGCAGGTGAACTGTGCCGTCGCGCAGGTGTAATTGTCTAACTGATAGGCAACGGCTGCAAATACCGCTGGCCTTGTTTACAACAGGTGCATCGTTCTGTGATTGGCTAGCCCGTGATTGGCTGGAACGTCTTTGCATGGTTCTAAACCCTATTATCGCTCATCTTAAATGGCAGTGCAAAAGGATCAAAAACCAACCTAAAGATAGGAAATTTCATCAAACCGTCCAATGTCGCCGCGAGACTCCACGTAGGCTGTGCTGTCTGTCAACAAAAATCGTGCCGTTCGTGCTATCCAAGTTTAAAATCAGTAGAGTCAACGCGACTCGAAAAACAACGACCATTCGTGGGGACGAGAACCTCATCATTATTATTATTATTATTATTATTATTATTATTATTATTATTATTATTATTATTATTATTATTATTATTATTATTATTATTATTATTATAAATGACCTTCATAACGTGTACGATAGGAGCACGATCTACTGAAATGAATTGAGTGCCTCTCCTTCTTCTCTTCCACTCCCTTTCCCTCTCAACCGCCGTCTCTTTCTGTCTCCCTTCTGCCTCTGCCTCTCCTCTCCCCTACCGAAATGAAATGAGTGTAGCTCATAGCGTAAGACCTAATTACAACGTGACACACAGAAAGAAAATGAGCCTGCTTTATCGGAATTTGCATAGCCGACAACAGACCCGGTATGCATTGTTCTGTGTAAATCGGCAGAATCAGCAGGCTGAAGGACTATCGGATTAAACTTCATGTCGACAGAGAGGTAACACCTGTCACTCAAAAGACCCGCCCGATAGTGAAAGCAAAGGTCGAAGATGAACTTGAGAAACTGCTGAAAGAAGGCTTCATAGAAACAGCACGCCGACCCACACCTTGAATTTCACTGATTGTGGTGGCTATATATAGCCCTAAAACCCTGGCTGTGAAACGTCAACGTCATCCTATGCCAGGCATTGACGACCACCGCTTTGCAGGAAATGGGTCGAATATCTTCAATATATTGGATCTTCGTTCGGGATGCCACCTGGTGGAGCTACATCCAGAGTCTCGATACATTACGACATTCGCAACGCATCGTGGTCTGTTCCGTTACAAGCGCCTTATTATTAGTATGCCAAGGTTTAGTATTGGTTCGTTCTAGTTATAGTTAGGTTTACGAAGCCCTAGTTTTTCGTTTTTATTCGTTATCGTTATTGTCCGAGTTTTAGTTATAGTTAGGCCTGTGGTTATTGTTAACTAAAACTTTACTAGTGAATGCCTCCAGAACATAGTCTGACAGCTTATAGGGGAGTTAAAGGAGCAGTAAACGTGAGAAAGTGACGATATCCTGGTTTACGGGAGATCGCATGCAGGAGGATCATGACAGCGCATGCTCTTGAACGTCAAAAGTTTGAATTAAACAAGGATATAATCAGTTATTTGGCCGTCAGGGATCAAAGCCGTTCAACAAATGACGCAACCTACCAACAAATCAGAACTAAGAAGTTTCCTTGGTAGGCCTATGACAACTTATTGTGCTCGTTATGTGAAACATATTCAAAAGCATTCTGACGCCGCTGCGAAAGCTAATTCATGCGGACGTAATATAGATTTTGTCGGATGAACAACAACATGCGTTCCAGAGCATCAAAGGCGTAGCGAGTGGAAAGGCTGAATCGACCTGTGTCCCTTGGGAGGGTATAGCGGGAATCGATTTCCTATCCATGCTGTTCTTCTCCTACGCAAGCATCTGTAAGAGATAAAAAAAACTGCAATCAAATTCACTCTCTATAAGAGATCGAAATTAAACGTTAAATGCGTATTTTATTCAAATTTTTGCGCTGCAGTCTTAGACTAGTAGTCCTGACTTATTGATTCAAACAGACTTAAAGAGTCAACAGGTGGCTTATCTTCGCTCGTCACACAGCGAACTCCACAGGTCGTGCATTTGCGTTCGCAATCAGTGTCTCAATGAGTCGAGTTCTATACATTTAAGCACTATCATTACGAGTCTGCGGACTCTTTGATTTGCAATTCATGCAATGCGTAAGCTTATACAGCTAATGCTTATTTGCATTTTCATTTTCAATTTCTGTACATTGAACGCATCCAGAACAAGATGCCTTGCGCTATACGTAAGGCGACGTATCTTGAACGGTAAATTTAGTTGCATAAATGACCTTTACGAACATTTTCGCAGTTTGACTTTATGTTTGTTCAGATTTGTGCATGTATGTTGTGACGTCTGACATGTTTCTGCCTTCGGGCGTAATAAAGTACTGGTAAGGCAATGCAATGATGGACGCAGCAAATCCGAAAGTTCAGAATGTGGGCCTAAGGACTCTGTAGCATGGGTCCTGCGCGGATACTCTGGAGCGCATCAACCGAAATGGGTTTAACAGAAGTTAGCCTACTGCTCAAGAAATGGTGACTTGAAATATATTTAACTTATTTTGAACAGTTTTATCAGTCAATGCTACGTTGCATTAACAAACAGAAGTTGTTAAAATAACTCTTAAATCGGTGTTCAGTCTCTTTCAAGCAAAAATGCTAGCTGATGTTTTTTCGGTTTGTAGCGACTATGATTATTAGTGGACTTATAAATCTTCTCTTGTGACTAGGAATCATTCAGTCAGTGATAGCCTACAGAATACGATAGTCTAACATTTTGAAGTTGTTTAAAGCTGTTAATGGTAGGACAAGACATTTTTGAAAAGATTCAAACAGATGCATTTCGCTTCATCTCTTAATTGCAGGAGTAGACATGCTGAAACTGAAAGCTGTAGATAATTCTGTCTGGTTTTAATTGCTACCATTACTCAGCATTATCTTTCATGTAAACTTGCTATTTTCAGTTCGTTTCATAAATGAGAAATAAGAAACAAGATCACGACGCAGTAGTTTCGAACCTTCGACCCTCCGGTTACAAGACACAAAACATACCACTACACCACCGCGTCCCACGAGTAGATATAAACACCGACATAATACTTTTCGTGTATGTTTTCGTTGGTAACTTTCTTAGCTAATTTTAGATTAAGGATTTCTTAACGTCCACCCCTATGAATTTTTAACCCTCGGGCTACCAAGGGGCGGGCGGTTAGCCCCCCTACGTTTCTATGCATAAATTTTGTTTCTTATGGAATATAATTTTTAAATTTTAGGTAGCTATTATAATAGCAGGTTCATTTGCGCACATTTTAGATAAAGATCGTGGTGGTATCCCACGCCATTCAAAAGTTATACCCGAAATACCCGAGGTACCAGGGTGAGGGGTGGATACCATCCCCCTTAGTTTTTCGACTATAGCGTATTCATTATTCTTCCTGGAAGAGGAACAAATATACCATTCTTTAGAGGGAATGCAGGGTTTAATTTGCTTGCTTACATATTTGCCTTAGGAAAACCGGAACTGATCAAAATTAATAATAATACGCGATATCTGTCTGAAAATTTCTAGATGCAGCATCACAACGTAAACCGATATTTCTACGTAAACGTTTGTCATCAGTTTTAGAACTTATATTAGCTGAAACAGATACTGAAGATGAAGTGAGAAGCCGGTTTGCAGAAAGCATTCGCACAAAATATCGGGAGTAACTTGCAATAACTGCAAGGACCACCGACATATTTGACTGCCGTGAACAATAGCGTAAAGTCGTGTTTCATGTTGCCTTTAGATTTCGCTGTACCTAACACAGACTATGGACTTGTTTGTAGGTTATTGTTACAAATGAAGCCTCATTATATTTATGATGTTCTTGGATACATAGATTAAAAACACACGCAATCTTATATTTGTTTATCCAACAAGTACAAGATGTACATGTTGTTAGGGTCTCATGACTGAGTCCTAACCGGTCCTGGGATGGGCATTCGTTACCCTTGGGTAGTTTCTTAGCCGAGAGGAGTAGCCTATATAAGGAGGTACGAAAAGGGGTGGTTAGAGAATCTCCGATACTCAGCCTTCGCGCTAGTCGGGTTGTCTGAGATTTCTCTGGGTTGCATGGTAGTCAAGTTAGTTCGTGGCATGTGCCATTTTCAAGTCTTCTTACGGGACTTCAGTTTGTGATGTTCGTCAGCCCGTTGCTGAGTTGCAGACTTCTTGTTAGTTGGTCGTTCTTCGTCTTGAGAGCGAACCTTTCTTCCACCGTCGTTCTACGGTTGGGTAATGTATCGTTTTGATTTGTTGTTTGTTTTGTGAGAATTATACCTTTTAACTAGATACGAGTCTTAAGCTTTGTTATAGCTGGGGGAACCTCTTACAATGTACGCAATAATATGAAATATCGCTAATTATGGGGGTTCCGTTGTTAAAAATTATGTAATTTCGAGGTTCATTCACATTTAATTGACAACTAAATACACCATTCTGCTCAGAAATGAATGCTGAATCCATTGCTTTATTACGAGATATGATATGTGAAACCAAACACGAAATCCGGGGTGGTGGTGGTAACCACCCCTTGGTAGCCGATGTCACAAAAAAACCTTGGTAGCCTGAGGTTAAGAACCTGAAAATGTTTGAAAATAATTGATTGGTGGCGAGTTATTAATTTCATTCGTTACAATTCATTTGTTCATTGAAACCCGATCTTAGAAACTATTCAACTATTTAGCGAAGGGGCTAAAATGAATGTTAGTAGGCAATAATATAATAATTGTAATGATAACAGCGACAATTTCTAGGGCGCCGTAACAGCACTTGCCGTTATAAGGGCGCCTTCACAAGAATAAACGCACAGTGATTTAGTGAACAGTAGTGATGTTTTCCTTAACCCTAGGGCTACCAAGCTTTTTTGTAACACGGACTACCAAGGGGGTGGTTACCACCCCCCCTGGATTTCGGGTTTGTTTTCACATATCATAACTTGTAATACACCAATGGATTCAGCATTCAATTTTGTACAAAATGGTGTATTTAGTTGCACATTATGTGAATGCAGCTCGAAATTACATCATTTTTAACAAAGGAACCGATAATTAGCGATATTTTATATTATTGCGTACATTTTGTACTTTTTGGATAAACAAATATAAGATTATGTGTGTTTTGAAACTGATTTATGCATCCAAGATACACAAATACATACCTACACATGTTTATATACGTATAAATATGCATCCATACATATATACATGTACATGTATGCATGCATACATGTACAATGCTGCATTCAGCCATTTTCACACAGATTACGCGTATTATTATTTATTTTGATCACTTTCGGTTTTCAAAAGACAAACATGTAAGTATGCAAATGAAGCCCTACATTCCCTCTAAAGAATGGTATATTTGATTCTCTTCTGGGAAGAAAACTGAATACGCTACAGACAAAAAACTAAGGGGGGAGTCCTTCCATTCAGCCATTTTTCACGCATGTTACGGGTATTATTATTTATTTTGATCACTTCCGGTTTTCAGAAGACAAACATTTAAGTATGCAAATGAAGCCCTGCATTCTCTCTAAAGAATGGTATATTTGTTTCTCTTATAGGAAGATTAGTCAATAAGCTACAGTCAAAACACTAGTGGGTGGTATCCACCCCCAGGTGCCTCGGGTATATCGGGTATAACTTTTGAATGGCGTGGGCTACCACCATGATGCTTACCTCAAAATGTGTGCCAATGAATCTGCTACAGCTGACTAAATTGCAAAAATTATCATCCATAGGAAAAAAAATTTTATGCATAAAAACTTAGGGGGGGTGGCAACCCCCCTTGGTAGCCCGAGGGTTAACAAAAACCATATGGAGCAATGGATATATGTAAGTTAATGATCTGAAAATTATAAAACATCAGTTCAGCGCTTCAGCTGTTACCCCAACGTAACTTTGAATTGACGCACCATTAGAAAGAACAATGCAATTTCGAGATAAAATTGGACTTTATAATTTTTTTATCTCATACTAATCATCTAAATAATACAACAGCAATAATTTTTTATAACTAACTTAAGCCCTATGATGTATTTAAACAATATATTTTTTAAAGTAACAATCAGAGAAGCGGAATGTTTTTAAATGGTGAATCTGGTCATAGTATAAGTCCTTCCCCATTTACGAACCCATACCTCTCTTCAGATACAGGCCTTCTCCCACACCGTTTAATCCAGATCCTTGATATGGTTTCAAATATATATATAAGCCCTGCCCTTGTTGCACTATCTTATAGTTTTTACCTCTAGTATTGAGATATATAGCCCCACCCGTTCCGACGACTTTATCAATGACTTTAGAACCAGGCGCTGCGCCTATTCCTGTTAATGCACCCGTTGCTAAGCTCGGCAATACGCTAGATAGTAGGAATTTACCCGCAGTTGCTAGAAACGGTAAAATAGCGCCTATAAACCCTCCTTCGACTTTAGCGTTATTTATTAATTGGGTTTTACTCATTTTTATAGTCACACCTTTCCCATCCTGAAACGCTTTGGATAATTTATTGACCTGTGCTTGGGTAAGAGCTAACACGTGCTCACCGTCTAAATCGCTGTGACTTAGTTTGATACTTACGCCGGTTCCCGCTTGTAGCGATCTTTTAAATTTATCTTTTTTTCCTTCTGAAATATTGACTTTGACGTTCGTGTATCGACTCATTTTTTATAAAACTAGAAAAACTTTTAAGCTTCTCTAATATGAAACCGTATCGATAATTCCTCACCTCGCAGATTAATTAGTTTACCATTCTGATCAACGAGAGTCGTCTCCATTGACGAAATCGTGGATAGGGTGATTGGAAGATATATCAAATTTCTAGGCGTTTCAATTATCTTGTAACCAGGCCCTACATTCGGGAAGAAGGAATAAATGATATTATCCGTAGTTCCGTTGCTATAAGACGCTCCGATGATATCGCTCGTAACCCTCAGATTAGTAACACTCATTATGTTCACTATTTGTTCGGATTCGTTATATCCCTCCGAATATACGAAGTGGCTGAAACCTAAAACCGTTCTAATCGAGTTGACCGGCGTGAAATCAACTACATAATTCGGTGCAATAGTTAACACAGATTTTAACGTATTGCTGTTCGGTTGTATTGAAATATAGGATTATTGGTTTGCCGCATCGTGATGACCGTTCTCTCTCATGATTCTCTGCAGGTAATCGTTTATATCGGTGATTTCATAGCACCCCTCTGGAATGTTTACATTGAGCCATGTATCGCCTTCATCGGGTGAATATCTAAAGTTGTTGTTCGTAGCGTCAATATTCGGAAAAGAGTAATATAATTCCAGGTTGAGCAAAGCCATCTCGTACCGTTTATCTTTATCGAACTGTATCAGTGGATTGAACAGCGTCCTTATTCTCGAAGTCTTGTCACTTAATAATATATAAAACGATGTCTTTGGCTCCGTGTAACGCGCGATCCTTTCGGTATTGTCCGCAATCTTTTGTAGATTCGATTCCATTTTTAAATTAGCGAAAGATTTATTTATGATGGAATGTAGAATTCATCGAAGCCGCATCTATACTTGCCGTTATTTTTATTACTAGTCTAGTCTATTATTACAAATCCATGACGCCGCTTCCCGGCTCTTTGACATAGTTTTCTAAACTCATCCTTAGGCATGTCTGTACTCGCGTGATCGCTGTAAAAATTATTAATGTTTTTCAGGTCTTGAGGAAACAAACAGATAAAGTTTGCATTCTCTCTGATCGTATGTCTCGGTAGTTCGATATAATTTTGAGCGAGGTAGAAGCAGTCAACGTTGCTATGCCTTCCTCTGTTGTAGTAGGTCACGCATTAATTCTGCTTTTCGAACTGTAAGTCATCGAAAATCATTAGGTTCTTCTTATCGCGGTTCAATTCACTCGGGTCTGGCACGTCTTTTGATGATTCAAAGAACTTGGAAGAAATGTCAGATTTCTCGTTCAAGTGTTTAGCCATTTCCTCAACTACAACTGTCGGTGAAAGTTTTCGTCTTATGATCTCGCCTTGGCAATCGAATAATCCGATTATGGATTCTTTAGGTAGTTTTTCTTCAAATGCTTTTTTTAGTATTTCATACTCTGGTTGAAAGAGAGACCGACCGAATATTTGTAGATTGTTGTAATCTAACCACCCAGGTCTTAGAAGTAAGTTCAACAGTAATGTAGTCTTACCACAACCAGACTTTCCTACGATTAGTCCTCTTATACTTCTTGGCAAAAGAGGATTATTGAATCTCAAATCAATAAATCAAATCAAAATTATAGTTCACCGCTTCAATTCAGTGTTTACATGTAAAGACAGATTTTTTCCCGCAAATGCAGTAAAAAAGGGTAATACCCTAAGGGACTTTAAGTTCCGCTAACAGGATAGCCCTAGTGCTATGTCAATCAGTCTAGTCTATACAGTTGCTTATTTAGTTATTTTTATTATGACTTCATTTCTTAAACAACATCATAATCAAATCAACACACTTATAGTTCACATAGCTGCATATAACGTGACCAGCAGTATTATTATTATTATTCAGCAGCAAACACTTAACTAGATCAATTGTCAGGAGCACACAAAAAACAACTATCTGCACAGCAAGACATACATAAAACTACTTACACCTAAGGTAATTACTGATTCAATACGGACATCAGATGCGCTTTGAGCCTGTTTTTAAATTGGTACGGGGTGGGGAGACAGGTGAGTTCATTCGGTAGTGCATTCCAGAGCACTGGCCCGTGGTGTCGAATACTATGTTTCCTGATATTGGTGCGCATGCTGTACTGGTGATATTTCTTTGAGGCGCCCGTGTGATGGTCAGGCACTTTAGAATTTATATAGAACCAGCTGTCGAAACTTTCGGGTACTAGATGCATATGGACCTTGTACATGAATAGTCCTATATACCTGAAGTTATATTATGCTTTCAAAGGGCAGTATTCCCAAGCTCAGATATAAATGTTTAGAGTGTGCTCGCGGAGGCGAGTTGCATACAACTCTAAGAGCGCGTTTCTGCAGTAGCGTCAGACAAGTCAAACGAGTGCGGTAAGTGGATGCCCATATAAGGTTGCAGTAGGATAAGTATGGATATATTAACGAGTAATATAGATTTACAAGTGAGTATTGCGGAAGAAAGTGCCGTATACGAGAGATTATACCAATATTTTTAGCCAACTTCTTTGATATTTCAGCTATGTGTACTTGCCAAGATAAGATCTCAGCTATATGCACCCCCAGAAATTTGGACGAGGCTACTCTAGATATACTCTGTTTGTCTATGTTGATAGTAAGTTTATAGTCGTGCTTGAAAGCTTCATTGTTCTAGGAACGGAACAAGGTATAGTTTGTTTTGTTGAGATTTAAGGAAAGTTTATTTGCTTTAAACCAGTTATTCACCTTCTGTAGCTCCATGTTTAGCTTATCGTCTAGTTCGCCTAATGATTTACTGGACATGAACAAATTGGTGTCATCCGCAAGCATGAGAAACTGGAGCGTTGTTGAGGTGTGAGATATATCATTTACGTACATCAGAAATAGTAATGGGCCTAATATAGAGCCTTGCGGAACGCCACATTTAACAGCCAGCATGGGCGAAGCGTGCCTATTGTATGAAACGCATTGTTTTCTGCCCCTCAAATAGTCTCTGATCCAATTTAAACATATGCCCCTTATCTCATAATGGTTCAGTTTCGAGATTAGAATTTCATGGTTCACCGTATCAAAAGCTTTTGATAGGTCGAGGAAGATGCCTACGGAAAAGTGGCCATTGTCTCTGGCTTCCGAAATTTTATCGTACATTTCCATGACTGCCATAAAGGTAGAGTGATCTTTCCGGAACCCGTACTGTCCTTTGTATAATATATTATTCGCTGTTATGTATGTCATCATTCTCTCATATATAAGTTTTTCAAAAAATTTGGAAATATATGGCAAGATCGATATAGGTCTGTAATTTCCAAGTTGCTTCTTATCACCGCTTTTAAAGATAGGAATTACTTTAGCTATTTTTAGGCTATCAGGGACCACACCGGAGGTGATAGAGCAATTGATTATCTCTGCTAGTGGTACCGAAATGGCTTCAACTGAACACTTGGCAATTTTAGGATTAATTTCATCGAGTCCCTCGCTATATATTGTGCGTAGTTCTTTGGCTAACAGTATTATCTCCGGCGCTGACGTTATTTCGATGCCAATGGAGGAGACCGTTGAATGTTTTAGGAATTCTGTAAATGAAGTATCTGTTGGAGCTATACTTTCGGCTAGCTTAGGCCCAATCTTCGTAAAAAATTCGTTGAATTTGCTAGCTATAAGGTTTTTATCGTTGCTTACAGTTTCGTCGATAACGAAGCTTTCTGGCATGTTAGCATGCCCGGTACCATGAAGAAGCATTTTGATTACCCTCCAAGTTTTGCTCAGGTCTTCTTCGCACTCTAAAAATTTTTCTGCGTAGTACTGCCTCTGTGCCTCTTTGCAGACCGTTTTAAATTTATTTCTGTAGGTTACAAATTTCTCTCTATTTTGCGTCGTGGGCATTTTTATACATTTTTTATATAATCGGGCTTTCCTTTTACACGATTTCAGTAGGGCAGCAGTCATCCATGGCTGTTTAATTTCATTACGTTTTTTAGACACACGAACTGTTTTTACGAAGGATTGCTCGTAAAGTGATTTATATTTTTCTAGAAATATTGCATATGCAAGATTTGCATCTCCATGGTCACAAGCTTTATATACCTCTGACCAGTTAGCCTCGTTTAAGAGGGTGTTGAACGTACTTATTGCAGAATCATTAACAATCCTTTTCACATATGCAAGAGTTTTTTTTAGAGCTGGCAGTTGAGTTTTGGTCATCACGTAGATGGGCAGATGATCAGATAAATCCTCAGTTATTATGGCAGAGTCTAGGTGGTCTCTGGGTACATTGGTGAAAATATTGTCGATTAGAGTAGCAGAGTCCTGTGTGATCCTCGTTGGCCTTAGGATTGTTGGTACAAGACGGTATGAGACAAGCAAGTTGAAGAACGTGCGAGTAGGTGCATGAGAATTAATTTTCAACAAGTCTATGTTGTAATCGCCTGCCAGAAATATTTCATCTTTAGAGCGAGTTAATTTGGATAGTAGCGTTTCCAGTGCTGAATTAAACAGGTTAAGATCATTACCCGGGGGTCTGTAGATGACACCTATTGTGCGACTCTTCCCTGTTGAATACTTGGTTTTAATTATCAGACCTTCATAAGCATCACGGTGTTCTATCATCCATTCTTCTCCATGTACCTCAAATTCCCAGCCATTCTTGATAAAGAATCCTACCCCGCCTCCTTTCCCCGTGGATCTACTTCTATGGATAACGTCATATCCAGGCATATGCATAGAATCGGCCATGTCCTCTTTTAACCATGTTTCTGTAAGAGCCAGAACTGTCGGCTGAACTGTGGATAGAAGGACGTTAATTTCGGGCATTTTGTTTGACAAGCTTCTACAGTTCACATGCATAATAGTAAGGGATTGGTCTATAGATTCGAATTTACCACGGATTTCATCAGCGCATACATAAGTGCTAGTGCACGGTTTAACATCATTATAATAGTTAATATCAGGATCAACATCAGGATTGTTAATAATTACAAAGGAGTGTTCATGATATTCATCAGCCAAGTTAAAGACCTGTTCCGTTAGACCGCTCTGGCAGGTTACATTTCTATGATAGGTCGCCAACCCTGCTCCTTCAATCCCCGTTACAGTGTTATCCAGCGCGATTCCATCGTCAGTCTCATTAATAGATACCGGTGTAGGTATTGCCGAGTTCGTACAAGGCACTTGATTATGTGGTGCTGCGAGTGTGTTTGGTGTACCGTCTGTTACGCTCCTATACGCTGTTATAGAACAGCTCAAGTTGTTCATTCAACCCGTGAGCTGTTAGGCACAACGCAAACAAACAAACTCAAACAGTCCAGAAGACTTCGCAAACTGGTGAAGAAAGTTCAAAATGTTACTCCTCGATTCGTAATATGATGTAATAAGTAAATAGAGGATAACAATCCTGTACTTGTTACACGTTGTCCATGACCAACGTTGTCCAGGGTTGTTAGGTCTCCCCAGAAAGGTCCTTGATCGATCTGACCCGGGTGGGCTTCTCGTCCATTGACATGGTCTTCTTGATAAAGACATCTCCACCGTTGGTCCAGGTCCCAGCAAGCTATTAGATAACACGTCGTTCCACGATAAATGTTTAGCTTCCATTTTAAATATATCTAATTGTATTTAAAATGTATTGCGAAAAGTGCAAAAATCATACTGAAACTAAAAATGTACAGACCGTTATAACGAAGAATGGGAGGTCTATGCTTAGAGGCACATGCGATGTTTGTGGAAAAATAAAGACGCAGTTCGTGAAAGCAGCACAAGGTAGCGATCTAGTTGGATCTCTAAATTCAGTTACAAGCGGTATTAAGTTGCCATGGGCTAAATTCCCGGGTGAGATGCATTTACCAGGTCATCAGTTTACAGGACCAGGAACTAGACTAGATTTGCGGTTGAATCCTGATGGAACTCCAAAAGAGTGGTCTAAACCCGTTGACAAGGTCGATAACGCCGCGTATTATCACGATTTAGCTTACAACCAGCACACTGATACGGCTTCTAGGAATGTCGCCGATAGAGCGATGATTAATGAGTTGAATAATATTCCTACTCCTAGCTTGCGGGAACGAATAAAGAGGGCTATAGTCAAGCCTATATTATCTACTAAAGCGAGTCTCGGGTTAGGCTTAAAAAAAGCTTAAAATTACAATGGACTGATGAACTAGCTGAGGAGTTGCATAAACCAGTAGTAAGACGTTTTAGAAAGAGAAAGGTGTACGTTAGTGGGATAGACGAGATATGGGCTGCTGATTTAGTCGATATGCAGGCCTTCGCTAAAGATAACCGTTATAGATGTGTTTTCCAAGTAGGGGAGACCGGGGTTGAATGCAACAGGGGTTGGTTGCAACACTATCGCTAGTTAAGCGCTAAATAATAGCAGCGTAAAATCAAATCACCTACCTTGTAAAGAATACATTTTAGGTCAACGTGACTTAATTTTTTGGGCGGCAGTTGACTAGAACTACCGAAAAAAGAAAAAAAAGTATTTTCTGACATCAAAAGTAAATTTGTCGATTTTGTGCGTTTTCGTAATGTAGCTCAATGTTTTGAAGCAATTTAGTGTTGTTTGGTGCCATAAGTTGGACAAGGAATTGGGCTTGAAAATGCATTTAGTCATTTTATTTAAAACCAACGCTGTCGATAAAATTTTGCTATAACAATGTCTATGCATTGCTTCGGGGTTGGTTGCAACATTTTAATCGGGGTTGGTTGCAACATGTTGCGACCCACCCCATGCATTTATTTCAATTAACCGTGTTCAACATAGGCCTGCTCGTCACAATTAGGGCAATCACAGACACTTTTCAAATTTCAGAACCCATTAAGTCTATGTTCTCGGTGGGTGATAAAGTTAGAATAACGAAGAAAAAGAACATATTTGAAAAAGGTTATACACCTCGATGGACTGAGGAAATGTTCACAATTACGCAGGTTCTGTATACGGATCCACCAACTTATAAAATTACTGATTGTAACGGTGAGAAAATACAGGGCTCGTTTTATCAACAGGAGCTACAGAAGACAAGTCAAGAAATATTTAGAATAGAAAAGGTAATCCGGAAACGTGGAAAGAAATCACTCGTAAAATGGTTAGGGTACCCCGAGTCGTTTAATTCTTGGGTAGATAATGAAGACTTAGTGATCGTATGATGATGAGTAATATCGAAACTTTAGAAATTCCCAGCATACATGCGCCATAGTTCCTTCTACGCAGTTCCCTCTCGTGGTGATGAGTCTGCCCGCGTTGGCGTTAAACAATCGTTCTCTTTATTTCGATAAACCGTGATCGTGCGTCAGACTATATAATAATATGGTGTGACCGTGGACCCCGGCACAATTTCAGACGAAGCATGACAGGGTCTTTTTCAAAACGTATTCGGCCGAGGCGTGACAAGAATATTTTTGTCAGTTATTAGCTCGTCAAACTTTTACTTTGTCAGACGCAGCGGGGCCAAACTTCTCCTCTCAGACTGCGAATATGAGCGATGAGCTTCAGACCTTCGTTCATAGTTTGGCAAATGAAAGACCCACCAACGTTGGGGTTAAAGACCACGAATTAATATATGATATATTTAATTAAAAATTATAACTCGCTTTTTATATAACATACCTTATGAGCCGGCTCGCTGTGGCTGCTTAAGACAGTGATGAAAAACATTACTCCTCTTAACTGTTTCCATCTGGCTAATCAATGAAATCACGTTCTCAACGAAGACGATTATGACGCTGTCGACCGCTAGATGTCTATTATATTATATCGATTGTTAAAACAGCTTCCAACGCTCGATGAATGCTTGCCAACAGAACATTTTATAAATCTCTCAACAGAATTCATGAAGGCATCGCTATGTTTTTAATTACAACGAGCATATAGGTGACCTGCTCTGGCAAAAGGAGGCGGAAGTCGCAAATGATAAAAGCGAGGAAATTAACTAAAACACCAATCAGGTGTAAATTTTTTGATTATCGGTTTTTGGCATAAATCAATAAATAAGATCTTATATTATACGAAAAGAACATTGATTTACTAATATTTAGCCTATTTCGTAACAAATTTATTAACTTTGTGTGATTAGTAAATATTTTCCGGCAATTTAAACGCGTTTTTAGGTCCAGTTTCAAGAGTATTTTGTGGCCTTCATTCTGTTAGTACATCCAAATGTAATACGTCATTGAAAAGTTTATGAATGCAGCTTGCTAAAAATAGCCTGATTTGGATCGCTTGCCGCATTGATTTCCATATATTTAAAGTTTAAAACACTTAAACTTTGCGATTTACTTAGGGTATTAAACCCCCATCGTTAGCAACGGAGTCACGTGACTGAACCTGGCCTTCCTATAGGCTGCATTTCAAGGTCGCGCATATTCATTCACTGTTTACGCGGAGATAAATAAATAACGCGTGCATAGAAAGACGATTTTGATCTTAACTTTCTTCAGATTGTTAACTTATTTCAATTTAAGAATGAGTAAAACTTAGATGGAACGTAGGACTGCGCGTTTATTAAAACGATGCGTCAGCGTGTGGACTTAAAAATGAAAATCTAGCTGAGCTAATAGACGATTATTTTAATGCCGCCGACGATAAGACAAGAAACTTCGCAGGCGTTTTTCTCGAAATTGTACTTCTGAGTAGGAAAACATTATAAAATTCATATCTCCGGAACCCATGAAGATAGAATAATAATTTTTTCCACATTTTAAACAGAAATTATTACTTAGCATTTTTAGCCAAAAATATAAAAAACAATTTTTTTGGCCAACAGCCTCCTTTTGCCAGAGCAGGTCACTATTATTAGGGCATCTCAATAGAATCAGATGGATGGGTGGATGAATAGCTTATTGTCTATACGCAGTACTTTAATAAGTCCCTGTTTTTAATTTTATTAGTGCTGGATATGTGCTATCGTGTTTCTATGAACAGGCGTATATATTATGGCAACGACAATCATGCCTATGGTGAAGCAAAGCATTTAATGGAGAATTGGTAGGCCTCGCCAGACGGACAGAATGAAGGGAGGCGGCTAAAGAGACGGTTAAAGAGACGGGTGTTTCAATTAGTGCCGGCTTCAACGCCCGTAAAAGGGGTTCATTGTTCTATCGTTTTCATATACTGAGGCTGTATGATTTTTTATCGTCCGGATTCGTTTACGTATTGCTCGAAGTCGAAACGACCACATGTGGCTAGGTTTTTTTGCCCGTTTATGGCTACGTACGAAACTGTTGGGAACTCCTCGCAACCTTTAACCTTTAAGCGGTTGTAGTGGTTGTCTTGACCTAGGTTATAGGTTTGTGCACGCCGGGATCGAAACTATTGGCGTTTTACCTAGTTATTGGTTGATTTTATTTTAACCTTGTCTATAGGTTTGTGCATGGTGGGGATTTTTTATCCTTTGCTATAGGTTAAAACATTTTTTGAACCTACTAGGTTAGCGAGTTGGACCTAGGATTAGGTGTTTTGGCCCCGCTAGCAACATTCTCCTCTACTGACAACGGCTGCTGGTAAACACGAACATATGCCAGAGTGTGGCAAGCATGGTCTTCAAAATTTGAAATATCCTACCGATGAAAATAATGTGCTAGAATTTAGCAATACTCAAAATGAAATGGTGGTACCGTTTGTAATTTATGCTGATTTCGAATGTTTCTTGGAGAAGGCCGATGCCAGCGTTGGGAAATCGACTAAAATCACTCTAAATCATTTAACTAGCGGTTTTTGCTGTTTAACGGTATCATCATTCGAACAATACAACAATGAAGACCCTGTTGTGTATTGCGGTAAGAATGTAATGGAAGCGTTTTTCTGTCACATAAAGAAAGAGCAATTGCGAATAACTAAAATTCTAAATAGTAATGAGAAAAATTTAATGATACCGTTAAGCAATTGCAACAGGAAAACTTTGATTCGTGCAAGCAATGTCCGTCATGCAATATTATTTTGGATTTGAAGAATGAAGTCAGGCATCACTGCCATGTTTACTGGAAATTTTCTATCAGCAGTCTGCTCGAATTGTAATCTGAGGCTAAAATTCAAGAAACCGACTAAATCGAGAAAGCACAAGACTGCAAACTTTATAATTCCAATTCTTTTTCATAATTTACGAAATTACGAAAGTCATTTGATACTGAAACATCTAACAAGACATTTTGCCTCGCAAGACGTTTCGGTCATAGCGACAAACATGGAAAAATATCTGGCATTTGAAATTAACGGTTTAAGATTTCTGGACTCACTCCAATTCCTAAATTGCAGTCTAGACGTTTTGTCGAAAAATCTGTCTAAAGAGGATGATTCTAAATTTATGCACCTGCGCCGGCTTTACCGAGACGATGACAAATTCAAATTATTACTTCGGAAAGGCGTATACCGTTACGAATATATGGATTCTGTGGTAACAATGGCGAAAACTACCCTGCCGACGAAGGAACACTTCTTCAGCTGTCTAACTGATGAGAATATTGGTGACGTTGATTAGCCTATGAACACGCCCAAAAGGTTTGAAATAAATTTGATATGCACTCCATGCGCGATTATCACGTTTTTTATTTGCAGACCGATGTACTTTTAACGATTATCCTTTGGCACCAGAGAAGCTTTTGATTACACAGGACATGCTATCGCCGTATGCAAAGTCGGTTTCTCAAAAGATTGGGGGTAAAGTTAATGGACATGTTGAGAAATTACTGCCAAATTTGATGAAAAAGACCAACTATGTACTTCAGGTATCCGTTGAATTGAGCGCGCACATTTCGCCGACCTTCATTTCCGCCGCAAAACACAGCGCCTACACAATTCGCCGCCGCGAAACACAGCGCCTACACAATTCGCCGCCATTCATTTCAGCGCGTGTATGCATGTATGTACGAACGAGTATTCACAGTGTTGTCTTCCCGTGGAATTTTGATATGGCGGACAACTTGAGGGTCGTTTAGGGTCAAATTAGGCGTCGTGAGGGTCGTTTAGGGTCAGATCAGGCATCGTGATGGTCGTTTAGGGTCAGATTAGGTATCGTGAGGGTCGGTTAGGGTCAGAGTTAGGGTTAGTGTCGTCTTTAGAAAACACGGTGAACAACCTTCCACCGCAATCGGCAATGTTTATCGGTCGGTTCGTTTCAGGTACACACAATCATGTGACATACAATGACCAATAATTATTGTTCCTCATTAAAATGAACTTTGACATTGTTATCATAAGAGTCGCTGAAATGAATGGCGGCGAATTGTGTAGGCGCTGTGTTTCGCGGCGGCGAATTGTGTAGGCGCTGTGTTTAGCGGCGGCGAATTGAGGTCGCTGAAATGAAGGTCGGCGAAATGTGCGCGCTCAATTCAAAGTAAACCTGTACTTCACTACAGAAATTTGCAGTTCTATCTGAAAATGGGTATGAAACTCGTAAAAATACACAAAATCTCGAATTCGAACAAAGTAGGTGGCTGAAAAAGTATATAGATTTCAATACAGCCAAGCGTCAGGTAGCCAAATCCGCTTTTGAGAAAGATTTATTCAAATTAATGAATAATTCAGTCTTTGGCAAGACTATGAAGCAAAAGCGTCGCCATCTTCAAATTTGTCCAGTAACCAATGCCAGAAGAGCGAAGCGTTTTATCGCAAGACCAACTTTTCAATCTTCCACGTCATAAATGAAGATCTTACAGTTATCAAATTAACTAACTCGAATGTCTATCTCAATAAGCCCCTGTACGCAGGTATGTGCATTCTGGACATTTCCAAGTTGAAAATGTATTGTTTTCACTACGAACACATCGTACCCACTTATGGCGACCAAGCCAAGCTACTCTTTACGGATAATGACAGCCTTTGTTATCATATTGCGACTGACTTATGTATATTCGGATATGCAAAAGCATTCGAGCGAATACGCCACATCCGACTATCCCACTGAACATTTCCTCTACAGTAGAAATAATGCAAAGGTGATAGGTAAGTTTAAAGATGAAACAAACGCTATACCACCCTTGGAGTTTGTGGGTCTTCGTTCCAAAATGTATAGCCCATTGCTTCCAGGTAACAAGGAGAAAAAGACTGCCAAGCGTATAAAGAAATCATATGTGTCTAAAAGAATACGACATGATGATTATAGAAATTGCGTTTTCAATGAGCTGCCAACCACGTCTAATTTCTTTGTCATACGAAGCTCTAATCACCAATTGCACACTCTTGAAATTACCAAAGCTGCGCTTTCACCTTTTGATGATAAACGATTTCTGGTTAATTCTACAGATTCGTATGCATATGGACACGTTGATATTGTTCTATTCTAGCTAGTATTATACATTTAACTTTGTATATCTTAATATTTTATTCAGGAACAGTGACTCTTTTTTCTTTTTGAATTGTTTGTTTTAATGGTTATTTTGGAAAATGTGCATATTCTAGGTAGTATTATTCACCAAACTTAGCTTAGTTTTTTTACTATGAACAGAGACTCATATTTCTTTTATGTTTTCTGAATTGCTTATGCTTAACAAAATTGTCAATCTACAGACTTTGTGTTTGTCATTTTTTCTATAAACTTGTTACATTTAAAGCTATCACCTAACTACAGTTTGATCTTAGGCATTCATTGGTTAACTTTCACACAAATTTCTAAGGAAATTAGTTTTATGGATGAAGAAAGAATGGGCTGTGAGCTGTGGAAATGTTAGTCGGAAGATACAAGGAAGAAAGCTTGAATTTGTTAGATTGTACACGACTTAATATTCACCATTATGTATAAGCCTTTAGCAATACAACAAAAAGAAGACGTGTTCCATTTCAATAAATTTAATCAAACAAATTGCGCCAGCATCTAGTCGATTTCTTAGTCATTCGATTCACTAACATCCTGTCCGAGTCCAAACGGATTACACTCTATACAACTCAAGTAACCCAACTGGTTCGCATGATGGTCGCTAAACGCTCTTGCAGTTCACGAATTTTCACGAGTAGCGTGTCCCACTCGTCCAGTTTCAGCGCGATACCGCTTCGCGTGGGTCGTTCTTTGGTTGTGTTCGGAGGTAGGAAATAGCGACGGATGTTGACGCACTTGAATACCTTGGAAATGGACACGCAGTAGCGTCCACCAACGTGTCGATGGAAGTCGACGGGTTGATTCGCCTTCAGCAGATCGACGCTTCTTTCCATATCTTCTAGCTGTCTGACAAACATGGCCCACCGAGTCTTGTTGAAAGAAACGCCCTTCTTCGTGGGATACGGCTTTCCATCTCCCTCATCGTACTCGCGAATGTGTATCATGATTTCGTTCTTGTACATGGTGGCGGATAGGTAGCGATTGTTACCGATCGATTCTTTGAAGATATCTTGCTTCCTCTGCACATATAAAAAATATAAATTCATTATAGTTTCAGAAAGAAAACCGTAGAAACCTTCAATTCACAATTTAGCGTTATCAAATAACTTAATACGAAAAGCTTTATACTTACAGATATTGAAGTCATCTTGCCTAGCTTAACGAAGTCGAGTTGTGCTTGAGCCATGTATTCTTTCGGATGCTGCAAACGCGTTGGGAGCGAACTACGATTGAAAGAGTTAGGGTTATCTTTCATAGCATGTGAGAAGATGCACTTTATACTATTGAACAATAGAGTATAGTTTAGAGCCGAGAAGAGGCTTCAGGTGGGCGGGAAGGCTCGTCTTCTCATTGGCTACCTCCTCCAAAAGCTGGCGTAGCATTGGTTGTAGGTCGGTCATTGTTTGTAAAGCGACAAGTGATGCTTAAACTAATAGTCGTTCTGGTGGAATTGATGCTTAAACCAATAGTCGTTCTGGAGGAATTGATACTTAAACTAATAGTCGTTCTGGAGGAATTGATGCTTAAACTAATAGTCGGTTTCAAGGTTATAGATATACTCTATACGTACCCATACCCGCCAAAAAGTGATCGTTAAACTTATAGCTCCCCATTACTGTAATGCAAAAGACATTTATAAAGCGCCACTTAACAGTCTCCCAGAGCGCTCAATATGTGGCCATCAAACAGCTGTAAAAATGCGTCTTTAAGAGTCTGTAGAAAACCATATAGGCGCATACAGCATTAGCGTCACGAACAGAGGGCGGAAGAGCATTCCAGATCCGTGGCGCCGCTACCAAGAAGTCCGGACGATTTACGGGTGGTGATTCGGAAGCAGGGTACAATCTTTTCCTTCATCCAGTTTCTTTGAGGTGATGTATATGAAACTGTATGAAGGAAAAGCGGTCGACATATATATATCTGGACTTCGCGAAGGCATTCGACAAGGTCCCACACAAAAGGCTAGGAAAAAATTGGAAGCGAGTGGAATCGGAGGAAATTTGTTGAAATGGTTAAAACAATGGTTGAGCGATAGAAGGCAGGAAGTTGGAATAAGTGGGAAGTATTCAAAATGGTCGAGGGTAGAGAGTGGGGTGCCGCAAGGATCTGTTTTGGGGCCGTTGCTTTTTGTTGTTTTTATAAATGACATTGACAGTAAAATAGTGTCGAAGATATCAAAGTTCGCCGATGATACGAAAATGGGCAGAGGGGTGGATACGGAAGAAGATGCCGACGTACTGAGGAAGGACATCGAAGGTCTGCACAGATGGGCCGAGGAATGGCAGATGATGTTCAACACAGAAAAATGCTCAGTTATGCACATGGGAAAAACAAATAAAAAATTCAAATACGAAATGGGAGGAACAATACTGAGAGAAACGGAAGAGGAGAGGAACCTAGGAGTAATCGTAAATAACAGCACCAAACCATCAAGGCAATGTGCAGAGGCTGCAAAGAAAGCAAACAAAGTATTAGGAATGATTAAGAGGACAATAATCAGCAGGGAAAAAGAAATAATGCTCGAATTATACAAAACATTGGTCAGGCCTAATTTGGAGTACTGTGTGCAAGTGTGGTGTCCTTACCTGAGACAGGATGTAGAAAAATTAGAGAAAATACAAAGGAGAGCAACGAAGATGATAAAGGGATTCGGCAACCTGACGTATGAAGAAAGACTGAGAAGATGCAAGCTGACAACAATGGAGAAGAGGAGGAATAGAGGAGACTTAATAGAGACGTTCAAGATAGTGACAGGAAGGGACAAGGTACCAGCACAAAGGCTATTTAACTTCTCAGTTGATAAAAGAACTCTAGGGCACAGATACACGATTATTAAAGAATCATCTGGGACAATAATGCAAAGATTCTTCAGTGCAAGAGTAGTGAACAATTGGAATAAGTTGGACGAGGAAATTGTTAGTGCGGACTCGGTGATGGAATTCAAAAAGAGACTCGATAAAATTGGATACTCGATCAAGAAACATTGGATAAGACTTCAGAGAGTGGCTCTGACACAGATGTAAGTCTTCTGAGCCACAATAAACCTTGTTATGTTATGTTATGTTATGTTATATTATGTTAAGTCAGTTGGCGAGGCAGAACGAGGATCCGTCTATTAAGACAAAAGGGGTTCCTATGGAGCATGGGTGATAATAAATTTGATCAGGTAAATTTCAGGTGGGAATTTAATAAAATAAGCGACTGCGCAAAACGAATAGATATAGGGAGAGATATTAAGCAGAACAAACAGCCACAGGGAGCGAGTTCCAAAATCTAGGTCGAGCAACCGAGAAAGCTCCACGTACAGTTCTAGTTTTAGGTATGAACAGTAAAAAAAGGAATCAGACGACCCTGTTGAATAGTGATAAGTGTGAGAAATAAGTACTGGTTTTAAATGCTCTGGTTTGCTACAGTTCACAGTTTTATATGCCGTAAGCCCCAACATGAGATTCTTTGCTGAACAGTAAGCCCATGCAGTGAATAGAGCAATAAGCTACACATTAAAAACTGCGCATGGATGCAACCCACTGCTCTGTAAAGATATTCATTCAGTCCGGTCTCATGTAACATTGCGACCATACGATACAATATAGTATAATGCAATACAATATGTTCAGGAACATGTATGTACATGTGTGAATCTTGCACTAAACCCTGTAACATCATGTAACGTTACATACTGCAAGTTTTGTTACATTACATTAACTGCGACCGACAACGCGTTTAATTGTGAAGCAGTTTTTTAGTCCAGTTTCAATAACTGTTGTCGACAATTTCATCTCCGTTAGGTTGTAGTGAAATTGAAGTTTTGAAATTGCTTAACTTCTTTTCTAATATCAGTTAATTTTTTTTATTTCAGCTGCGCTATTACTTTTATTTACACTGTAATTTACCCTCAATCGACCTCATTTTAACGGTATTTAATCAGTTATAAAGAATTGTATCGCACTGCATAGCATTGTATGGAATTGCGTTCTATTGTACTGTATTGCATCGCGTTATATGGAATTGTATCTTTGTACGGTGCTGCATTGTATGGTACTCTAGTTTGGAATTGTATCGTATGGCATTTTATTATATGGTATAGTATTGTATGTATGTTTTGTATAGCATCTCATTATATCGCATTCTATAATTGCAGGGTACCGTATTGTATTGTAATAGGCGCTCATTATTATTATTATTATTATATAATTATAGGGTCACGTCGCATTGTGTTGTATCATTGTATCGCAATGTGTCCAATCACATTATAATCGTATAGTATTCTGTCCTATTGCACCATGTTGCACTGTATACTGTATACTGTGAGATACTTACTGGAGCAGGACCGAAACTCTCCTGAGCCTTCTGTAGATCATATCCAGAACGCAGATGTATGCGTTCCACCTGTGTAGGATTGCTGTGTCCAGGTCCACCGAACGCCGGATTAACCATTCCAGGCGGAACAGGGAAGATGAGCTGCGCTGGCTGGAAAAGACGAAGACCATCTCCACGCATGTTGATTGCGGTCGGTGGTTGTGCCTGGTCCGAGTGTCTTTGCGGAGCCGGAAGACGGTGACCGTCTTCCTTCCCTGGCTGCCTGGAGGAGGGATGACCCGTAGGCACAGGCGGCTGCATCAGTCCGGAGCCTCGGTACGGTGCTACCTGCTGAGATTGAGGATCGCCAGCGATCGACTCCATATAGGACGGAAGGTAACGATCGCCGATTAGCTCAGAAGGATGCGGCGCTCTCAGTGGCGATGGATCTCGTAAACTGTTCATCTGTTCGGAGACGGGAGGCACACCAGCCAAAGTGCGCTGATCCACTGGGTGTCCCATAGCACGCTGCTCAACTGCGTGCCTTGCAGACGCATTGCGACTCGACTCCTGCAACTGCTGGCTATCCCGCTGCTGTCCTCCACTGCGGACTGCGTACTCCTGGCTGACTCGCCAACCCGCCATCCTGGACGGGTCAATACCCGACGCAGGGTGTGTGGCAAATCCAATCGGTTCCGGTCCGCTGTTTCTCTGCGATCCGCCCGCATCCTGAAACGCAGATGCTGAAGCTTGGCTCCTCTGCGCTTGTTGCATCACAATTAGACTAATGGCGACGCCGTCGGACCTCGGCTGCCCTGGAAAGAGCAGGCCATACTCAGGACGAGCTAGAATGACACCCGCCTCTCCTCTCTGAAGATCCATCCCTGCCCTTGGGTTTAACATCGTGGGACCGTATGCGTTACGGCTAACGTCCGATGAAGGCACAAGATCCATTTGATGGGGCAGTAGACGGTGGAGCGCCATTTGTGGAGGGGCGCCCCGAGGGACGTTTTCTTGGCGTACCTGTTGCGGAAAAGTCTGCTGAGCACTCTTCTGGTAGACTGGCATTGGAATTCGGTCGTTACGGTTGACTGGCAGTGCCTGCTGGGCGTCGGGTGGATGGGGCATGGGGCCGGAACCGTAGAATCTCTGTTGCATCTGCGTCTCCCCTTGGCGAGGAGCGGGGAGAGGAGGAGCTTGCTGGGGATAAGCACCCATTCCCGGCTGCTGACGCAAGTGATAAGGATCCGGGTTGCCATGACGACTGGGATCGTTCTCCGGAACCTGTTCGATGGGCTGTCGCGCGTTGACCATTTCCCTCCTCTGTGACGCCGCCAGTGGAACGAAGGCTGAATGCCGGTGCCCGATGACTGGGGAGTTACTGGGTCTGAAGTACGGAGGAGCAGGAGTGTGTCGTATCTGGAGCTGGGCCACGTCATCTCGGCCGCCTCGATGTGTCACTCCCTGTTGGAGTTCACCGTATCGCTGCATGGAAGGAGGAGCGCCGCTGGTCGTTGACGATGATTCCTCCATGCGGTAGACGACGGCCTCTCTCGCCAGCATCCGAATGGACTCCACGTCGGCCGCAGATGGAGCGTTCAGACTATTGGGATCTCGTGTCTGGGGATTTGTGAACGTGGTTCCTGTTTCCGCCGCAGGTCGTTGATACAACATCCCCGCCTGTGGGTCCGTTGGGTAAGGAGCCAGCGGTGGACCTCGCTTCTCTCTGTGCTCGTAGCCTGGCCTCTGGGCTATTACTCTGGTGTTGTAGGTGGGCGACATAGTGTTCAGCGTATCAGTCTGTACCGTAGGACGTTGTTCGTTTTCCATGGGTGGTGCTTGGGGGTCGTTGGCAGAGCGCGGTTGATGAGCGCCGGAAGTCCCGCTGGTAGGGTAAGAGCCACTAGTGACGATCGAGTTGACCATGTAGCTCATGTCCTGTAAGTTGGAGCTGAGTCCGTACCTATCAGCATAGTAGCCTTGCTGAGGAGACTTTTGTTGTTTCGGCCGTCGACGGTTTGTTCTACGCCCGTTCGTTTTCGGTGACGCGGGACCTTCGGGTTTCTCCGCCTCTCCTGGGACAGTTGTTCGTTCGGCTTCAGTGGCGACGATTTTCGGAGAGTCGAATGACTTGACCCTTTCGCGTGAACGGAGCTGCTGCTGCTGTTGCTGTTGCTGTTGTTGTTGTAGTTGCTGCTGCTGCTGCTGCTGCTGTGGAACGATATCTGGTATCAGATTCCTGATGAAGTGACCTTTCAAGTCGGCCTCAGATCCATCGTCGATAGCAACATCTGAAGACCCTTTCGTGGCGATATGACGCTGCACTCCTGACCTTAGCGGCGGCACGCCCCCCGTTCTATTAGCCTTCGGCTGATCTCTGTCAAGAGTGGGACCTTGAACTGCGACAATTTTCAGGTCGACCGGTTCCATATTTCCCTTGTCAGCACCATCAGCCAGCACATATGTAACTTTTGAAGCGAGGCTGGTAGTGTTTCTCCGACCATGATGTTCGGTTTCGGCGCTCAACTGGTTCTTCGTAAGGCTTCTGTCTCTGCTGGCCACCGGGGTTTTCTCGTCGATCCGAGTAGGCATTGAATAGCGTCGTGATTCAGAGTAGTCCAGCATCTCATGATCTCCTTCGATGCGTTTTGGCAGATCGTCCGACATTTCGTCTCGTTCGACAGCTCCTGACGATCTGAGCGCAACCGGGGTGTTTTTGGGTACTTGGGTGTCCTTCTGACCCGATTTCAAGTCAAGCGCCAGGGGAGTGTCGCTGAAAAGGTCTCTTACTGTCAGCTTTCCCGAGGCATTCTCGATCTTTGACGGGTCTATCGCATACGAACTGATCTTAGACCGGCCGAGACAGCTTCTCGATAGATCCACCACCTCATATTGGTTGTCATCCGGACAAAGTACACCATCGACTTGTCTTCGTTGTGAATCAATGCGACGCAACGTATCCGATCCAAAGACCGGATTATCGCGCGCCGTCCAATCCGAAGAGATGAAAGCGTCCTGCTTTCTCACCAGTCTCCGATCGGTCTCTGGGTAGACAAAGTCAAGCTTAGCCTGTTGCTCTTGTGAGCTGTAGACATCGTTAGTCACAAAAGGGCTTGGTAGAGTCTTGTCTACCGGTTTTTCGGTTACCAGTTGCTGCGGAACAGGCTTCATGTCAAGTTCCGCAGTGTTTGATGCCGGTCGAAATTGTTGTGAAGCTGACTCGAGTTCGTGAAGGGGTCTTTTGCCACACTCCTGGCTGTGCTGCCTAGGTGGAGGTTCGGAAAGATGCTGGGGACGCTTGCGACCAAGGTCCTGATGCTGGGTCGCCTGACTGGAACCGAAATCAGCAAACTGACTGCTCAGCGTGACGTTTTCGGCAACTTCTGACTTTTGTAGAGAGCGTGGACGAGCTGAGTCCAGTTCAAGGTCCACCTCTGCCGAAGAATGCGTTTGCCTTGAGCTGCCACTAGCGGCCAAAACAGCGTTGGAGCTTGATTTGAAAGAATCCGTTCCATTCTGGCATTCGCCCGACTGCACAGAGATCCACGCTTGATTTCCCTGACTGTAAGATCCAGCGACTCGTGCTGGTCGATATGGAGCAACTTGATCGGAAGAAGACCTGGAAGAACTCCTTAATGATGATGCTGATGCGGAATGAGCTGACGGTGTTACCAGAACCTTCGCCTCAGAGTCTGTGTTGTCTTTTGTTCCAGCTCTCGGACCGTAGTCCGGTATGTAGGCATCCCTGAGCTCTTCTTCAGCCTTGAGCCGGTCCTGCTTGTATTGGCACTTGAGATACGTGTACATGCTGAGGTCCATCTTGACGGAGTGAGCTTCGGGAGGCGTCCGGCTGGCGACCAAAAGGACGGTCGATTCTCTGCGGTGAGCCTCTTTAGGTTTTCCAGCTTCGCTAGTCTCGCCAAAAGGAGACCACGATGATTCCATGACGGCTGGGGACACTGCAACCTTTTCGGCCCCCACTGCAATTGCTTTCTCCGCCCGATCGTCGCTCTCCTGCGGCAGTCCAGCAGTGGCTCTGACGAAGATATTCTTCAGACAGTCTAATCCCTTCTTGACTCGTTGCCGCTCGCTCTCCAGTATCGCGATTTCCTTATCTTTTATTTTAGACACCTTGCTGAGGCGCTCGTACATTTCCAGTCTGCGCACGTACTCGTATTTTATCGAGCGCAGTACGGGTGTCGAACGAGTGTCTTGTTGGGCTTGGGGCTCACTACTCTCCTGCGAAGAATACGGCTTGGGCTGCTGGAGACTTCCATCGGAGTTGGATGGAACCGGATCGACATTCGTTGTCAGGTCGATGACCGTCTCTCCTTCACCAATTCCAGATTCCACGATTTCCACGCCACCTTGTGTCGTAATCAGTACTTCTTCTTCCAGTTCCGGTTCTAGAAAATCCTTTCTTGTCTCCGTATTGGTAGATTCTGTTTCCGAAGATGGTTTGTTGCGAGCTGTGATGGTCAGTTGAAGCGGGGTCAGGCGATCGTCCTGCGGACTGTTCCTTGAACAAGCGATGTTCTCCAAGTGTTCGTTCGAGAGTTCCATCTCAGCAGGTGACTTGCTGCGACCCGCCGATCTGCTCAGGTCGAATGGAACCTGGCAGTCGGAGGAGTCCAGTTCAGAAGGAGCCAGGTACACATTAGTTGACTCCGGCACAGGAACCGATCGCGGATCAGAACCGGACGCCACCGATCTGAGAGAAAAGTCTGGAACGAAAGGAGATCCGGCAGATCGATTAAGACTGGTCATGGAAAATGACCGCATTCCATACGGTGGTCCGTCCGCCGCCTCAGGGTTCGATTCTCTCTTCGAAAAGCTGCCTCCGAGTCTGCGGTCATAATACAATGACGATGGGATCGCAGAGGGAGACAGCGAAGGAGTACGGCACTGATCCGTCATCGCCATTGCCCCTTCTTCATCGTTGAGACCGTTCAGCGACGAGGGCACCGCCGCTGTTGTGTATGCCGAGGGTGACGAAGAGTCCAAAGGATTGGGGGCGGTTGAGGGCATGCGATTGGCAGGTGTCGACCGGATCAACTTAAGGCCCAGAGGCATCACCGTCGTTGTGATGGCGCTCGGAGCAGCGACAGACCAGACTAAGTTGGGCGACATTCGAGAACCGCGAGAAAGCCGAGGACCCGAAAGCCTGGAAGGAGAAGGTTCGTAGAAATCGTCGAAATTACTGTGCAGATAGAAAGAAAACGAACAGTTAGTAAAGATAATTAATTTATGAAGCATGTTCATGCTTCTGCTATGCCTATCACATTATAATATAAATATATTTTCGTTTATTCAAACAATTAGTCCGCCGGCTTATGTCACAAAAACAAGGGTTGTGAAAATTTTGGGTAGAATCTTGGCAACGACGCTTAAATTCATGATATGATAGTTCTGAAGCAAAAAACGTTGTTGCCAATTTTTCTTTCATGGTTTACACCCCTTGGCAGCCATTTTCCAAAATGGCCGACCGAAATTGAGATTTTTCAATATCTCAGCTTCTAGTTCACTTAGAATCGTGATCTTGGTGTCTAAACATGCATATATTAGGGCAAGGATTCCAATAGAACTAATTACAAACACTTATATACACGAATTTGTCAGCCATTTTCCAAAATTGGCGACCAAAAGAGATTTTCAATAACCCCAGCTTCTGGTTCGCTTAGGATCGTGATCTTGGTGTCTAAACATACATATTTAGGGGCAAGGATTCCAATAGAACTAATTACAAACACTTATCTACACAAAATTGTCAGCCATGTTTCAAAATGGCCGACCAAAGAAGAGATATTTCAATATCTCAGCTTCTAGTTCACTTAGAATCGTGATCTTGGTGTCTAAACATACATATTTAAGGGCAAGGATTCCAACAGAATAAATTACAAACACGTATCTACACGAGATTTGCAGCCAGAGACGTCATTTGAGGGTGAAGGTGAGGATTTCCCCCCTAGTTTGAAAATCAACTGTGACAGGCTCACGACGTGTCGACTTTAAGTATAGCATATTCCACGCTATGACAGCTAATTTTGTTATACAATTTTATAGTGTTATTTGTATAACAAGCTGTTATTAAAGTGCTGGTGGTGGTGGCAGACAATGTCCAAAGTTTACAAAATAGCAAATCTACAGCAGCCAGCATATCACATCAGTTGCAGATGTATCTTTGGAAATCACATAGGCTTGTAGAAGAAAGAAGATGGACACAGACTGGGTTTCATTCATTCATTCATTCTGGAGATTTAGATAGCGCCCCTTCAAGAAATCTACTAAAGAGTGCTCCCAGCTCAGCCACGGCTAAAGAAAACAGACTTGAGTGATTTATAAAACCCAGTTAGATTGGTCAGAGGTAACAGACGCAGCTCCGACGTATAAATGTGTGCTTTGTCAAGAACTGACTGATGAAGTGCTTAAATCTCCAGCAAGTTCCAGAGTCAGCACCGATGGAGCAGGGTACAAGACTCCACCACTTGAAAAACATGATTCTTGCGCATTTCCCACACTACCTAGGAGTGCTGATCCACAGAAAAACTCACAAGAAGGAACTGGTGGATTGCTTTCTCCATCTTAAAGTTATGACAGATAGTATCACCCAGACTTGCGGAAATAATCAGAACACAATCATTGGAGATGCATTGCATAGTCCAAGTTCAAAGAGCAATCCACCAGTTCCTTCATGCAAGCTTTACTGTGGATCAGCATTCCTAGGTAGAGAGGCAGGCAGAGGTTCTCGAAGATGATAAGGGAAAGATAACAGATGGATGCATCGGACATCACCGGGCATCATCTCGGCAGCGTGCAAATGTGTTGAACGTCAATAACTGTGACAACATCAATGCTGCCTGAGGTTTTGACGAGTAGCTTTAAAACTGAGTTTTGATGTTGGGACTGTACAGGATCATAGAAACCAATCACACCAATGCATTTATCACTGATAATTCTTGGCACTGGCTGTCAAAAGAACAGGTGAACGATGTTTTCTTGTTGAGGATCACTCTGCTTATAAAGTTTGCAACATGTAGAGGGTCAATGCCTTCGGTGTCGGCATCATGATCACATGTCTTCCTCATTGCCGAATGAGCATCTTCATCGAAGACAAGAAGGACATCTCGGTCTTCCGTATGAGCCTGCAAGTCCGGGAAATATGCATTGATCCTGTTTTCAAGCGGTAGAGTTCACACGGCCACTCAAGCATGCTTCCAATTGCTCGACTCTGGTAGAGTACATTTCAATAAGATCTGCCAGTTTGAATATTGGCACATATTCATTGTCTGCTGGGACATCTTCGATGTATATAACCAGTTCAGCTTTACAACTCGTTCGAGTTTTGTTTTGTTTTACTGCAGTCGACAGCTCTCATGTCATGTGGCCTTATTAGTTTTCAGGGTTTCTTCAAGGTTTAGACCTTGCGTCAGCCGGGAAACAATACTTGATTACAAGCAATTTATCTTCTTGAAGACCATCAATTTGTCTGCAAGAGTCTTTAACCCTGCACCATCAGTGCTGCCTCTGGAACCTGCTGGAGATTTAAGAACTTCGTCAGTTAGTTCTTGACAAAGCACACATTTATCACAGTCGGTGTCCCTGTCCACAGATGAACCTGCAGCTGATGTGATATGATGGCTGCTGTAGATTTGCTATTTTGTAAACTTTGGCCATTTTCTACCACCAGCACTTTACCGCCACTTTGATATACAAATAACACTATAAAATTGTATAACAAAATAAATTACCTGCCATAGCTTGGAATATGCTATACTTAAACGACGCGTCGTGAGCCTATCACAGTTGATTTTCAAACTAGGGGGAAATCCTCACCTTCACCCTCAAATGACATCCCTGGCTGCAAATCTCGTGTAGATACGTGTTTGTAATTTATTCTGTTGGAATCCTTGCTCCTAAATATGTATGTTTAGACACCAAGATCACGATCCTAAGCGAACTGGAAGCTGGGGTTATTGAAAATCTCTTTTGGTCGGCCATTTTGGAAAATGGCTGACAAATGTGTGTAGATAAGTGTTTGTAAGTAGTTCTGTTGGAATCCTTGCCCTAATATATGCATGTTTAGACACCAAGATCACGATTCTACGTGAACTAGAAGCTGAGATATTGAAAATTCTCAATTTCGGTCGGCCATTTTGGAAAATGGCTGACAATTTCGTGTAGATTAGTGTTTGTAATTAGTTCTGTTGGAATCCTTGCCCCTAAATATGTATGTTTAGACACCAAGATCACGATCCTAAGCGAACTAGAAGTTGGGGTTATTGAAAATCTCTTTTGGTCGGCCATTTTGGAAAATGGCTGACAGATGTGTATAGATAAGTGTTTGTAAGTAGTTCTATTGGAAATCCTTGCCCTAATATATACATGTTTAGACACCAAGATCACGATTCTAAGTGGACTAGAAGCTGAGATATTGAAAATTCTCAATTTCGGTCGGCCATTTTGGAAAATGGCTGCCAGGGGGTGTAAACCATGAAAGAAAAATTGGCAACAACGTTTTTCTGCTTCAGAACAATCATATCTTTAATTTAAGCATTATTGCCAAGATTCTACCCAAAATTTCTGTTCCCTGACATAAGCCTACGGACTAAATCCGGTTGACACACCGCAACCGGTTACAGTGTACAATTGTGACGCCAGGGGTCAAAACCCGTCGCTTGTCGCTTCCTAGATACTGAGCTAGAAGCTGAAATAGGCGAGAGGGGTCAACAATGTAGAATATTCTTCAATTCAGCAGTTGCCTGTAAATTTGCCATATCTTGCAAAGTAGATATCCGATTTTGATGCCGTTTGTTTTATTCGATGCAGAATAGAGCCCTTTATTGCACAGCACAATTGCAGAATAATCAAGTAATGGTTGCTGAGGACTTTAATGTCATGAATATTCCGAAACATTTTATTCGATTTTTTCACTCTATACCAATGAATGAATCAAACGCACATAACTTCAGTTACAAAAAAGATTCTGTAAAAACGATTTTGAAGCAGGTTAATTGTAGAATATGACTGAATAAAAAGGTCAGAAACCGACATGTGACGGGTTTTGAACCCTGGCGTCACAATTATGCAATTGAAACAATTCACAAGAACACAAATGACAAAAGACGTAAATCTTAACTACTAACAGAACAGACAGCATGCAATACACGGCGCTAATAGCAGCCTACAAAGCATGTCTACCTACGGGGCTCGAACTCGGTACCTCTCGCTCTCTGTGCCAGATGTTATCCAATGCGCTATCGCCTCCCCCCCAGATAATCGCTTTACTAACAGACACCAGCATCACAGCAACTATCACTTCCACTACCACTGCTACAACTACCACATCCACTACTACTATTACTACTTATACAAGTGCTATTATTAATTATAATAATACTAATAGCAAAAACAATAGCAATAAGAATTACACCATGAAGAAAAATTAAAAAGAATTACGAAGAGTAGAAGTTGGGGAGATAAAGAAGATGCTGGAGATGAAGAATAAGGAGATGGAGAGGGACATTTCCGCGGCAGCCATTGTGTATTTGGTGTCATGAACTATCTTCAGCATACGAAGACGATTTGGAAGTGCTTCTCTATTATAACCCCCTGAAAGCCGTGATTATGAGTAAGTAAGGGCATAGAGCGACTTGGTAGGGGGTGGGTGATCAGATAAAAATTTGGCGGCGTGGTATAATACAGTGGGATAACAGAATTTAGGATTTCATCCGTACCCTGAGCTTCTAGAAAGACGCATCTCCGAATAAGCTGGAAGATCTTCTCTCTGGACGTGGCCATTTTCAGATCTGCTCTTAGTTGTTGGATAGTCCGAGAAGGAATGGTCCTCTTGTCTCGACCGATGGTCTTCTCCAGACGACCAACGTTTCGGTCCTGGTCCTCTGCAGTCGTCGTCTGATTCGTATCTGATGTTCGACGCCCGTTTCGAAGGTCCTGTGGAACTGGTTTGGGTCTCTGGACTGGGACGCGGTCCCCTGGCGTCGAGACCTTCGTCGGAGCAGCTCCTCTGCATCGCCTGGATCTTCTGCTCCAACCAGTTGTATCTCAGACCGAGTTCGCGACTCAGGATGTCCATCTTCGGCGGCTGATCCTTCGCCTCTGGATCCTCCTTGGACTTCGATGTAGACGCCTTGCGTCGGCC